>OY856409.1:765810113-766167613 GCA_963693085.1 Alisma plantago-aquatica
CTTTCATCCATTGATACTATTACGTTTTTTAGTATTCCCTAGGGTTTCCTTTTGGTTCCATCACTTAAGACAAGGACACAATCCACCGGTTCCATTTTATTTAGGCCCAGACGCATATACATGCTCCATGGCATGATGTTTGTCCCTACACCTAAGTCAAGGAGGGAGTGCTTGATGGGTTGTGTACCAATATAGCAGGTGATGAGAGGCACTCCTGGATCGTCTCTCTTTTCGGGAAGCCAATGTCGTAGATGAAGTTCACAGACTTTGAAGCAACAATCTCCTTGGTTGGTAGTAGCACTAACATTTTCTTCCCCATGCACACATCCTTCAGTAATGAAAAGAATGATGTGATGCCCATCGTTCCTCGTTTCAAGTTACCCAAGTGATTCATGATATTGTTGTTCTTTTCTTGGAGAGTCGGACCTTCATGGAATTGCTTCCCAACTTCATCAAATATCTCTTCAGCACTGGTTGGAACTTGAGGAGGGATGATGGTGATACTCATCTCGTGAAAAGGTTTTGGCTCCCATAAAGGTATGGCTTCAAGCGCTGCTATGTCAATGGTATGTGAAGCAATGGACATGGCCTTGTCACAAACAGCTGGATGATCCCTATCTATTACTATTTCAGTTTTCCCAAGAGATGGTGGGGCAAGTGAGGGTGCTTCAACATTTGCATCGGGAGCAGCAGAAATTTGGGTGCACTTAACATTCTTTTGTAGTGCTTGAGTGGCAAATTCTCTAGATAGTTATAGCTAGCCTGGATGTTTGTGATTGGATATGTTTGCATGTGTAGCGGTGGTGAAACCCGGGACCACCCCAGTGATCCCCATCATTAATCTAGATCCAACATTAATTCTGCTCTTTACTTTCTTGCTATTACTCTAATTAACCTCAAACCAACCTTTGTTCTAAATATTAGTCTTAATTCAACTAGATTCGACTAGTATAAGATTCTTAAAAATGTTATCCTTTGGGATTCGATCCTTAACTATACTGCGATACGACCCGTCCTCTTGCGGGTGGTATTATTGCACAAGTTTTGGTTAAAAACTCAGGGATTTCAACCCCGAGTGAATTTTTTAGTGTGATAATAGACCAGGTCACATGGTCATGATTTCTAGTTCATCTAGGAGTTGGAGAGATGATTTTTTATGAATTTTCTACAACCTACAAACAAAGAACCAGTCAGTTCATAGGTGACATGATTGTTTCAACCTTTGTATTAGTAGTTCAACAATGTTTCCCATTCACAATTGTATTAGCAAATATTATTTTATTGATTAACAACATGTTGTCAGCATCAATGATTGTTCCAATTGTATGGGGAAACCAAACAGTCAGTTCACAACCTAAACTAGTCAGTTCAGACACCTGAGTCGATCGGTTCACTTAGTGAACCATTCATTTTAGATTCCTAATTGTCAATATTGTTTAATATGAATATCGAACACTTAAGTAATCAAGTTTAAAAAAAATTCATGAATAAACTCCTATTCCAGGTGTATCCTATGTGTATGACCCTATAGGTCCAAAGTTATGTCGGCAGTGAATGTCCATATTTTTTTCTCCATCTCTCCAATCAAGTGGTCAGGATATCAAACTCTTATGGAAGAGACAAATACCATTTACATCACTCACACTCACTCCCCATGTGTCATAATGCATTAGAGCATCTTCTTTATTGCAACCCTTACTTAAGGTCATGTTTGATAATGTCAAAGTATGTCAAACAACATGTGATGATTGTAGCGATTTTAGGTCAAAGAACCACAATCACCACCATCACCATGAGAGATGATTTTGACTACCAATCATGGTTTCCATGCTTCACTGTCAAGGTGGATCTTCCTAATACACCATTGTCTAACAAGTATCTATGTGTTTGGTTTGATATCACATATCATTACTAATAAGATTATGTCATCAACCAACTTACACTCTAGTCTTATGTGTTATTGCAGTCTATCAGCCTTCCACAATAGCATCTAACTAGGGACATAACAAGAATGTATATACTCTTAATATTTGTATGATCTCGTTGTTCAGTTCCTCAACCCAAAAACATATGCCATTGAGTAAAATTACTCTTTATACATTTACGATGTTACACCATTATTCCATATTGTATAAAATAGAACATATGGAAGGTTGACTTTATTGTTAATCAAATCATTTAAAAGATATGCCATTACAATCATTGTATGATTGGCTCTATGGGCATACATACCAACAAAATCCTACTTGCACTTATAGGAAATCACCCGTGAACATAATCACATATGATCTAACATGATCTTCATGCTATCATTCTGCAAGTTCTTTTTTCAATGGGTCAACCATGTTGATTTTAGTTGGTAGTCTACAAATCTTCACATCTCCTCGTTGTATGATCTCTTGTATGAGATGCAACCACCTTTGTATATGCTTGGAACACTGATGCGGTTTGGGTTCCTTTTCTTGTGCAATAGTTGTATTGTTGTCACAATATAACTCAATTACATCACATATGCTTGGAACTACCCCAAGTTAAAAATGAACTTCTTGATCCAAACAACCTCCTTTGTTGCATTAGATGCAGTAATATACTCGACCTCCATTTTAGAATCGGAAACAGTTTCTTGCTTGGATCTCTTCCATCTTATAGCTCCATTGTTGAGGTAAAACACAAATCCAAACTACAATCTACAGTCATATTTGTCAGTTTTAAAGCTTGCATTGGTGTAACCTCTTACCACAAACTCTTTCTCTTCGTCATAGACAAGAAACTGGTCCTTAGTTCTTTGCAAGTACTTAAGGACATTCTTCATGGTAGTCTAGTGGGGATCATCAGGATCTGAATGATATCTTCTCATCATGCATAAGGTATATGAGACATCAGGATGAATACATAACATTGCGTACATGATAGATCCAACTACAAATGCATATGGAGTCCTACTCATGTGTTCCCTTTATTCACAATAATTGGGACATTGAGTTCTAGAAATAGCAACACCATGAGACATGGGAAGGTTTCCTCTCTTTGAGATTTGCATGTTGAACCTCTTCAATAGTTTGTCAATGTATGTGCTTTGACTTAGTCCAAAAGCCTTCTAGATCTATCTCTATAGATCCTGATTCCTAAGATGTAGGATGCTTCACCTAATTCGTTCATAGAGAATGTATTTCTTAGCCAGATCTTTACCATCTTTAAAGTAGGGATGTCATTCCCCATCTATACCATCCACATACAATATGAGGAATACAATCAGGCTTCCACTAACCTTCTTCTAAAAACAAAGTTCATCTTCATTTTGACTAAAGCCAAACTCTTTAATTGTGTCATCAAATCAAAATAATCTAGCTTTGAGATGCTTTCTTCAATTCATAGATTGACATTTGTAGCTTTTGGATTTATAAAAACCTCAGGCTATGTCATCTACACATCCTCAAGTAGATTCCTATTAAGGAATGTGGTTTTAACATCCATCTACCAAATCTCATAGTCATAATAAGTTGCAATGGCAAGCATGATCCTAATGGACTTAACCATGGCTATAGAAGAAAAGGTTTTTTCATAGTCAACACCTTGAAATTTTCTAAAACCCTTTAAAACCAATCTACATTTGTAAGTTTGCAAATTACCATCCATGTCAGTCTTCTTCTTGAAGACCCACTTGCACCTTATGTGTAACACCCCAAATTTATATGCATGCACTTGAGAGGAAACTTCAATTCTTGACTCTTAACATTGTTGGGGTATGACGTTTCTTGAATATCATACACAAGGAATAATTGAAATAATAACCAACTCAAGATGACATATCATTTCTCAATCTCAAAAGTTTATATAAGATGGAAACAAATTACAACTAATGACATAACCAAAGACTTAAACATAAAAAAGTTGGTCTTACAACATGAAATTAAAATGATGATGGGTAAAGGCACCCCACCAAGGCATTCTAATATTTCATTATATCATCCTTATCCTTATCTTGATGTCTTAGTCCTCCTGATCATCACCTACAAATATCTCATCCCCAGCCAAACAAACCAACATAAAACATGAGATTGGCACTAAATAGTTATACATGAAAATAACTTATACTTGATTGATAGGAAAATAACTAGAAATGTAAGTACTTAACATGATTACTTGGGGACTTAAGTAAGATGACATTATTACAAGAAAATGTATGCTTTATCTTGAGTTAATATAGTCACTCTCCTGAATGCACCACAGTGCTCATAAGGACAGTTAAGGCTCACATAAGGTCAGTTAAGGCTTACATAATGATCCCACAGTTCTCATAAGGTCGGTTAAGGCTCTCTTAAACATGATTGAGAGGACTATATTAATATAACATGATTTCTTAATCATAAACGTGGTCTTCATGATTTTTGATCCATTAAACATGATTATCATAATTTCTTGATTCATTAACATGTCAATGCCACATAATATTTCATTTAAAATAATAAAGATGAAAATAGTATATACAATAAAGTCTGAGCATGAGCATGAATTTACATAAGCATTTAATGAGTACTAATGTAATCTTACTTAAGTTGAGCCATTAAGAGTGTATAAGCGAATAAAATAAAACCTTGAATACTAATTTATCAGTGTGCATGCCCACTCACCTGATCTCAAGGATAGATACTAATCATGTCTTAATTCCTGATCCAAATCTAATTATCCTATAGATAACACAATCATGGGTTAACTAGAATTCATTCAAATATGTGTTAATACTTCTACATAAAATAGGGGACATTGGATTGGGAGTAAGGGTCTAAAATGGTTCGACGATGTTCCTTGTTTCAAGAGCTTTCCAATGAATATTTATACATAATTTTTTGGCATTATGGTAATTAGATATTGATTTTATAAATTCTAACCAATCAAAGGGTGAGATAAAACTTTTCTAGAAAAGAAGGAAACCAAAAGAAATTACATCTTAGAGACTGATATGTCCTCATATAAGCACATGGACTAAAAGTGTGTGAAAGGAATATTGTGCTAATTCACCTATTAAATAAGCTCGTTGTTGTATCCAAATCTAAAAGTGATGGTACCAAAATTCCCTTAAAAGTGTGGGAAAAATCATACATAGGATGAAGCAGTCATGCACAACTACTCCCTCCGTGGCTCCTACAACAAGAACAAACTAGCAAATGACTCCCTCTCAAAACTCGAGCACCATCTTCAATCAAAGAGTAATATCTTGAAAATAGATAGGATTAGATGACTCCTCATAGATTTCCAATATAAAGGATCCTTTGTACTAGTCCTATGGGGATCAGAGGAGAAAAATCTATCATATACAATGATTGGTACTAAATAAGCTCAAGCGGTAGAAAACCTTGCGATCAAAGCTCAAATTTGAGATGATACCTTCACTTGTATACCCACTTATCATCTACGAAACTACTCTACTGATCACAAAAACCCCTAGTTGGTCCAGTGGTGGTTAGGGCCGGATAATGATTCCTCAATTGTAATTGACAAATAGGGGTTCTCAAAAGGCTAAATGATGGTGAAGCAATGCCAGAAAAGGAACAAAAAAGTACACTGAAGCCATGCATTCATTGAGTCTGAGAGGACAATGTGAACTTAAATGCATAAGTAATATTGATTATTGTCACTCAAAATTGCAATCATAGTTGTGAAGTATAGGAAAATAGAGCCATTAAAATCAAACATGAAAATGGGATCACAATGATGACTCAAGTAATGCAAGAACGGGGAAATCTTAGTAGTTTCCTAGTGTGTGTATGGAAAGGGTATTTGCACCATGAAAAAATCCAAGAGTGATATCCTATGTTCAGGCTTCATTGGAATAATTGGAGTTTATCTGTAGAATGCACAACTCAAATTGACAGCGTATTGGTACATCATGGGGTAGTGCTAGGGTCTATGGAAACTTACTATATAGCTAATTGATCTGAGATGGCTGGAGTTGCAAGTCGGAACTCACCATAGTTAGAGAGGAAAGTTAGCTTTGAGGTGGCATTGTGGTTGATATATGGATCAATTGAAAGTGTGAGAACCTTCCTTGAGGTCATCTACATCTTTGAGAACTACGAGGCATCATTTCCATGGTCACATCTTCCATCTTCAACTCATGCTCTAGAAGGAAGGGACAATCAATTAGGGTATTTTCTCTAGGAGGCAAGATAGGTCCCCAACTAGGGATTTTTGGGATAAGAACGAACTTATGAATCTGATGATGGGTGAAATATTAGGGAATGGTTGAGTGTGGAGGGAGAGAGGGGCTATCAACATTTTTGTTGACTACAGTTCCTCCATGTGCAAAATATCTAAAATGGAAGATGAGGACATGAACCCTACGATCGAGATGTAATGGTTCACGATGGAGTTGGGATAATACACATGGATCATGACACATACTATCCAGTGGAATCATGAGACTTATATGGATCTAGGTTAATCAACTATTTCAATTTAACATCTAGGTCAAATGATAAGGTTTTGTATCATTTTCTTTTCAACATCACATAGATTATCTATGGTCATATACACTTGATGAAAATTGGCACATTTGTTAAATCAAACTCAGGTATTCCTAATATCAATTCCGATATTACATCTGAGTTAAAAAAATACATGTTTTACATGAATAGGCAAATATAATAGTTAATTCACTAATAATCATTAATCGTGAGTTACATACCTAAATATGAGGTGAAAATCAGTTGTCCTACATCATTTTGGCATTTAAATTTGTAACTTACATTAATCAGTAGCTTTATTCTAAATTATATTTTATATATGTTACATAATATCCACCTTACAAAAATTTCATCCTCAAAATTTCATGCACTAACACAGTGCTACCCACTTTAGGGTTTAACCTATATATTCACTAATACCTTAATCTTTTTCTAACATTTCTTAAGTCTATACTAACATATTAATGATATGGCATTCATATGGATAATTGATGCATTAATTTTGATCATGGTAATCAAAACTGACTAGTGGATGGGTCACTAACTAGACTTGAAACTAAACCATACCTTCATTATCTACCATTAAAATAAAAGTCCACACATGTATTTATCCTAAGCATAATCTTATTTTTCACTGAGTCAATTAAGATGAGTTCTCCACATAACCTTGCACCAATGTGCTCATTGCTCTGAAGATCTAATTGTAAGAAAGTTCTTAGTTACCTTGGAGAATCACTTAATTAACATTACTTTCTTAAAAATTATTATTATATTTCTTCATTCTCATAACATAAACATAAATGCATTTATCATCTAACTTTGGCAAAATTGATGGCATTTTACTAACTAATGCATTAGGTTCAGGTGACTATCAAATTTTGGTCTTCTGTATCACCCATCTCTATGACATCTAAGGACAAGTGTTGATCAGGCACATACCCAATGGCATAAAACCTTATTAGTGACTCCCCGTCCATTCAATAATGCATATCCCATACCACATGCACTAGTAATTAGAGAACATGTGCAAAATAAGTATTATTCTCATTACAACCCCTCTGCATCTCTCAATTGGTTGTCCAACACCATTGAGAAAATAGAGGATATGTAACTAGCTAGGATAGAGTTGATATATAGTATGCAACCTAGATGGAAATGTATATATGACGAACGTAACCTAGTATACCTAAACCTCATGTCATACATTCTTTGATAGGGTTTTATTCCTTTAACTATTCCTCATACAATAATGATGTTTTCTCTAACCTTTTGGCTTCATTGCTCCAATTTTATATGTATAAATATATTTGATCCTAGTGGACCTCAAGGACATCTAAATAATTGAGAAACATGAGAGTGTCTAGTGGCTAATTATCCTTTTTCTCTGATACCAAGTTGTAACTCCCCAAATTTCACACATGCACATGAGCGGGAACTTGAATTCCTAACTCAAAACATTGTTAGAGTATCACATTTCTTGAATTGGTCTAAATACTAACATAAGGGAGTGACCATAGGTTTTCACCATAATTTAACACCGTTGATCCCAACCATCAGTTGTCATGAAGACAACACCATAGGGTTGTTGCAATGGTACCGTCATCGGGTCATGGGTTTATAGAAGAAATCAGCTTAAAACCCTAAAATTGACAATTGGTTGATAGGTGATTAGAACCATAGGTTGTCAAACCAATATGATCCAAGTCATATTATACCTTAAAAAAATGTACACATGATCACAGGTTCATCTAGAACTGAAATCAGAATAGGGAACATTATAAAAATTGAAATCCAAGTCAAGCATAGCTTTTTAGTGCATGGATCATCATTTAAAAGCAAGAACATGAGCTAGCAAGCATATGGTAAGCAATAAACGTTGAGCAAGTTATAAAACATGCTTATAAATAGAAGATAAACCCCCAAATAGAAGAAAACACGAGCAAGTAGGGTAGTAAATCCAAGAATAAGTTGTGAACTTGTCCATCTAGCACCTTTCTTCATCAAATGAGCAAACCCTAAGCATAACGAGCAAGAAAGGTAGGGTTTTAGAGCTTTAGAGCAATTTATACCATGGAAAAGAAAGGTTATGACCTGTAGAAAGGTAGGAGTAAGGATAAAAAAGAAATAAATGGAGGAAAGAAGGGGATTCTTACTATTTTAGGTCAAGATCACTAGAAGGAAGCTTTTTAAACCCTAAAAGGAAGTCAATTGCAACCCTAGATTCTTTTTCCAAGAAGATCACCTCTTTCTTCTTCCTTGGATAGGAAATTCACATAAGCACAGAGGAAAAACGAGGTTCATAGAAGTATGGAATTGGTGGAGAGAAAATGGCTCATTTGGGTGCTAAGGGATGGTATATGAAACTTTAAGATAAAGAAAAACAAAAAGTTGAAGTTCTAGTATCTTTCCAAGTGTCCATGGCCATAAACTATTATGATTATACAAGCACACACACAGGAAGCTCCCCCACCATCCATTGAGACATACTTATCCCTCGTTTCTTGAATTTCCAAGAAAAACAAATAATTCATTAGTTGATAGCTACTAAAGGTAGCTCATCCATGAAGGGGTAAACCCTAAAATACCCTTGAGAAATATACCTTCAAACCAAGGTTTAAATAGATGCCCCATGGCTCAAAAAGATCAAGAATTATGAGAGAATATCCAAGGAACATAATGAAAGTGATAAATTGCAAAGAAAGCCTCTCAATTAGGTAAATTATAGAAAAGTCCAAAATGTGCATAAAATTGCATAACTTGCTCAAACAATGTCCAAATTGGACCAGATTTGAAACTTAAACTTGTCTTATGATTTCAAAGTATATCACAAGGTTATATTAGGGTTATAAGAATTAAATCATCATAAATAAGCTTCTTCAACACTTTAAGCAAGGTTAGGGGTCTCACATATATGAAATTCATAGCCATCCTTGTCCATATCTTTATATAAAGTTTATGTTTATATTAATGGTAGGTACAACATTGAAGTTCATTAACTCTATCAAAAGTTTTGTGGGAAAATATAAATTAAATGTTCCAAGTGTAGTGAAAGCAACTCTTGCTCCATTTCCAACACACAGTTCAACCTTGCCCTTTTGTAAAGGCTTACTTCTTTCCAGATCCACCATATTCGACCATATGTGAGATCTACATCTGGTATCTAGTATCCATGATGAAAATTAGATGATTTTTTCTCAATGATGTATATAACTAAAGTGGTGATCTCTATCCCCACCTTCATCTTCCTGAATCCCGTCATGTACAAAGGATAGATTCTTCTTCCACTTTTCTTTCTCCTTATCTTGAGTGTTGAAGACTTGGACTTCAACTTGGCATCAAAATCTTCTGGCTTTGATTTTGTCCTCATACTCCACTCCACTAATCATCATCACGGACTTGTCCTTCTTCATTCATGCTTCATCATTTATCAACATGCCAAGAAACTCTGACAACGGTCTGGCCATGTTAGTCAACTATATAACACTTAAATTGGTTATATGATTCAGGAAATGGTTGTATAATCATATTTGTGGCCAACTCTTGGCTCAAAGGGAATCCCAATCATTCTAGATGTTCCACATGTACAATCATATTGAGCACACGGGTCTCTAATGGATCTCCTTCTATAATCTTCCACTCAAATAGTGCTTTTGGGACATTGTACCTTTCTTACTTTGTATGATTATGGTTCATGTTATTAATGTGTGTTACCATCTCAAGAATCCCCATGTCTTCACACTACTCATACAACTCATAGTTCATGCACCACAGAATAATGTGCTTAATGTCTAAGGCATCGTTGGTATGCTTCCAATAAGCATCCACCTCGTCCCTTGGTGCATCAAGAGAAGGTTCTTTTGCAATTGGTGTATCTAGGACATATATCTTATGCTCATCATTGAGAACCCTTTCAAAGTCCAAGATCAATCATGGAAATTTGTCTTGTTAAGTTTTTCCATCTTAACCACTGATTGCAAAGATGATTTGGTTTCCATTTGATTCTACAAGAAATTTTGCAATTTGTCAAAACAATTTTGATTTTATTTCATTAAACAAAATTTGATGATCTTTCATTAGGAATTTAATTAATTATTGCTCCCACTATTTTATTCAAATTGATTGCTCTAAGATATCAATTTGGAAGATGCAGCATACAACCTTCTATTGAGCCATGACCCAAAATAATTGACTTATTACCAATCCTACGCTAGCGTCTATAATCAATCATTAAGGTAGACAACATTTTCCAATTAGATCTTAGGCAATTCTTAGATACATGGTATGTGAAACTCTTTGCCATAGTCATATGCATGATTCTAGGCACATAATATGATTAAGGTTACCAAGTTAAGTCTAACCCAAAATCCAACATGATTGTAATGCACCCTGCTTAGCAGGCCCACATACTAATAACACACTTCCATGAGATGGACAACATACCACACTTGGCATGCCACACTTACTCGAACAATCTTTTCATGTGTGTTGCTTATGGAAAGCATATGAGACTTAATAGGCTTGATTGATGGATTTAATATTTAGATAAATACATATACATATCCAATCACCACATGTTTATAGTATGTATGATATAAATGCTATAATCACAAATGGCATATGCAATTATAAAACAAAAGCAATGGTAATGGTCATACTAATGTAATTCCTTGGAGCCACAAGGAATTACTAACATGTAAAGGTCCACATCAAATGTAGCAACCTGATGTTGATGAAGATCTATGATGGAACCAGTCCTAGATGATGGGTTCTACTCTTGAATTGATCAGTTGGCATGTTGATTGGTTAGTTGGTTTCTTGGAACAGTTGTTTGGCCTCTGGTCCAAGTGATTCTGGACACCTCCAGTCAATCACTTGGGCCACCAGCCGATTGGTTCGACTCCTCCCGTCATTAGACCTCCCTGCTCCTCCAGTCGATTGGTTCACCTTTTGAAACAAATGGTTCATCTGGTGTAGATTTTTTTAACCATAACAAAAAATAAAGAAACAATCCAAATCCTATTTAACTCATTACATTATAATAGGGAATCCTTGAGTTACATTAAAGGGATATATATATATATATGTGTGTGTGTGTGTGTGTGTGTGTGTGGGTGTGTGTGTGTGTGTGTGTGTGTGTGTGTGTTGGGATCATATGTAAATGCACATTAATCATTTTAATTATTCACATATGCAATAAACAAATGATAAAACCTAAAATCTGAACATATCCATTAAATCCTGAAACATAGTAAATTTGTGTGTCTATCATATTACTATATGAAAATATGGCATTAGATATGGCAGAAAAAACAATATTTTACTAACATATTCCCCTTGGACAATACATGGCTTCAACAACTATGTAATGGGAAGGAAAGGTTGACGTCATATACCTGGTCCGGGAGTAAGTCCAATGACTATCCCTTGTTGCAGCATGCTCCTTTCTCAAGTCACACTTGGTTGGTTGTCGGGAGAGGCCTCGAAGTTGATCACTAGGGATGGTGGTTGACTACATACTCCTAGTGGGTGGAAAAGGCCTACTCGCCTTTATAGTAGTCTAGACAAACCACAAGGAACTCTTTTCATTCTTTTAGAATGGACAAGAATGAGTTGTCTCTTCTAGTCAATGTACTAGTATCGACTTTCTCTCCCAATGGTCTCTCCCTTGATGTCCCTCCCTCTAACAAGTAGAACTTGCTCAGGTTCTTACGTTACCACAACTATGAGAAGACAACAATTTCCAAAGCAAAGTGTTGTGTCTCTGGAAGGCCTCCACTACCCCTCTATTTGTAGGAGGGTCAGGGTCAGGATTTCCAATTCATTTGGGAGGCGAAGAGACCAATTTTCATAAATTTTCTAGAGCACACGAACTAGAAATCACTCAGTTAACCATGGAACCAGTCGGTTCATAGGTGAGCCAATTGTTTCAACCCTTGAAACGGTCATTCCACAATGTTTCATGTTGGCAATTGTATTGGCAATTCAACATGTTGTCATCACTAGTCTTTGATCCAATCACATCAATCAACCAAATGGTCTGTTCACAACTTGAACCAGTCGGTTCAGAGTCGTGATTACCAATCTTCTTTAAATTTAATATCTAACACTTTAGTAATCAAGTCTAAACCACATTCATGAATAGACTCCTATTGCATATGTATCCTATGTGTGTGACCCTATAGGTCCCAAATTACATTAGAAGTGTCCATAACTGATTTATGACATTACAAGAAATGAGTGATATCTAGAAATACATCCTTACTACCCAAGTAATTTGGAAAGTTGGAGAACAACTTCAACCTACAATATGTGATCAGTGTTACATTGATCGTATAGTTCCTTTGTCTATGATATCCATATTGAACTCCACGCATGGAATCATCATCCTCTCAACATATAATCCATGTTCCTTGAACTAGAACAGATTGTCTTAGATATATGTGAGATCAATATCATCTATCAACTGACTTGCAAATGGCCATGTTTTTCTCATCCTTGCTTAATAAGTATCAAGGATATCAAATTCATGGGTGGGGGGTCAAATCACATCTAAAATCATTCACAGTCACTCTCCTTGTGTCATAATGCTTCCGAGCATCATCTTTACAGCAACCCGTACTCAAGGTCATGTTTGATGATGTCAAAGTACATCAAAGAACATGTGATGACAGTAGTAATATTAGGTCTAAGAATCAGAATCACCACCATCACCATGAGAGATGATTTTTGACTACTGGCCATGGTTTCCATGAATCACTCTCAAGGTGGGTCTGTCTGATACAATGTTCTCTAAGAAGTACCTATGTGTTTGGTTTGATATCACATACTATGACTAATGAAATTCAGTCATCAATCAACACACATTCTATTCTTATGTTTTATTGTTGTCTATCAACCTTACACAATAGTATCTGGTTAGGGACATAACAAGAACACATATACCCTTAACATATGTATGACCTCATTATTCAGGTCCTCAACCCAAAGACATATGTCACTGAGTAACATCATTCTTTAGACATGTTTTATGTTACATCATTATTTTATAAATGAATAAAATAGAATAAATGGAAGATTGCTTTTATTATTAATCAAATCATTTAAAAGATATGCCATTACAATCATCAAATGATTTTCTCTCTGGGCATACATACCAACAAAAATGGCAACAATATATCCTCACAAACTATACTGAGTAGTTTAATCCACATAAAAAGATCCACAGTCATACAGTTCCCACAATTTGCACCACCTACGGCTCAAACAACTACCAATAAAACATATAAAACAAACACAATAGTCATAACTTGTGATTTGTAATCCAAAAAGCCACGATCAATAATCTAATAAGAGATGATAAAAAAAGTCTAATAAGCCATGATCTTGAGGTTGAATGTTGAAAATAGGGCATGGTGGATTGTCTGAACCACCTAGATTTTATATAACAATAAGTTGTATTTTAATACTTTTTGTTACCATTTGAAACTTAAAGTAAAGCTAATCAAAATGTATGAGTCGATTAAGTCAAACCAACTATATTTTGTAAAATATATGATGGTGTTGATATGATGGCATAAATTTAATCAATTATTCCATTATTGTCATGAAAGGTGTGTAATTTATATATAAAATATTCCTTGTATGGTAGTTACACCTAACTAAATATGAGGTCATAAATGTTTCCTTACACATGAAAGAAAAGGAGGTGCATCAAAGCTCCATTTCAAAGTGATTTAATAAAAGATGGACTAGTTGGAGCGCTGACTTGTAGATATGCTTGAACATGAAAACTAGAAGAACAAGATTGAGAATTACTACTAGAAGAATAGGATTGAGCATTACATTGATATGGTGACAGTAGGGATTCATACAATGGTGACAACAAGGATTTAGACTGTAGGGAAATGTAGCAACAAAATAGGCAATGAAAACAAAAATTCAACTGACATATGCCCCTTTTTAACAGTTAATCATGTTAATAACTATGTAATGGGAAGGATGATTTGTAATGTTATACATGTTCTTGGAGAAAGTCTAGCAACAATCCCCTCATAGTAACACACACCTTTGTTCAAATTGCACCCAGATAGCGTCAGTAGCAACCTCCCGATTGATCACCATGGATAACAGTTGACCTCGTCCATCTAGAGGTAGACAATAGCCTCCCACCTCTATAGTAGTCCCCACAGACCATTGGGAACTCATTTCATTCTAGATGAGTGGACAAGAAGGAGTTGTCTGTTCTATTTGGTGTGTTAGCACCAACTTTCAATCCAACAATTATCTCTCCCTTACTATTCCTCCCTTTGACGGGCAGAACTTGCTTGGGTTCTCTCGGTTACCACAACCAGAGAAGACAACAATTGACATACTAATTGATGTATTTGAGAAGCCCTTAGTATCCCACTATTTATAGGAGGGTCAGGGTTCCCAGTTTGAGTGGGAGTTAAAGGGGATGGAATTTCATGAATATTCTCATCCTGTAAGTGATGAAATGGTGGGTTCAGAGGTGAACTGATCAGTTGGCATGTGAGCATATTGGCTCAACCTTTATACTGACTATTTCATCATGTTTCCCAATTGCAATTGTATTGGCAATTAATATTAGATTAATGTACAACATGACATAAGCACTACTCCTTGATTCGATCAAATTGATCAACCAAACAGTCAGTTCAAAACCTGAACTTATCAGTTCATGTACCTAAACCGATCACTTCACTTCTTGAACTGGTCATCTCAAGGACCAAATTGTCAATATTGGGTCAATTGACCTGACACTTAAATCAATCAGTTCAACACTTGAACCAGTCAGTTCATAGTCTAGTCAGTCAACATTCAACCAATGTTGTTTAAATTAAATACCTAACTCTTTAGTAATTAATTTTAAACTATATTCATGAATAAACTACTATTCCAAGTGTATCCTATGTGTGTGACCCTATAGGTTCCAAGTTAAATTAGCAATGAATGTCCATAACTAGTTTATGACATTAGAAGCAATGATTGGTATCTATCAAGAAATCATGCTTACCTAAGTGAATGGAAAGTTGGAGAATAACTTTAACCTACAATTTGTGATTGGTGTTATAGTGGTTGTATAATTCCTCTATCACTAATATCCAGATTGAACTCGAGGCATGGAATCGTCATCCTCTCAATGTTCAATCCATGTTCCTTGAACCAGAGAAGACTGTATGAGATATGTCAATTAAATATGATATGTTGATTCATGTTTTAATGAGAATGGTTTTCTCAGTCTCTCTTTTCAAGTGACCTAGATACCAAACTCCTGTAGGAGGGACAAATCCCATCTCCATCACTCATAGTCATCCCCGTGTATCATAATGCACCTGAGAACTACCTTTATTGTAACCCTTATTCAAGGTTATGGTGGATGATATCTAAGTATATTGAATGACATGTAACAAGTGTAGTGATTTTATGTCTAAGAACCACAATCACCACCATCACTATGAGAGATGATTCTGACTACTAACCATGGTTTCCATGTGTCACTCTGAAGGTAGATTTTTCTGATACAATGTTCTCCAACAAGTATATATGTGGTTGGTTTGATATCACATATAATGACTTGATGACATTCTTTCATCAACCAACACACACTCTGGTCTTATGTGTCATTGATGTCTATCAACCTTTCACAATAACATCTGACTAGGGACATAATAAAATGTATATACTCTTGACATCTGAATGATCTCATTGTTCAGGTCCTCAACCTGAAGACGTATGTTATTGAGTAATACCATTTTTATAAATTCATTATTTTTCATCATTATCTTTAACTAAATGAAGCAGAATAAATTGGAAGATTGCCTTTATTATCAATTAAATCATATACAAGATATGACATTACAATCATCATATGATTGGCTCTATGGGGATACATACCAATTGACTCCCACTTCCACTTAGAGATAATCACCAATGAATCTTATTCTAAGTGATCTTAAACATGTCCATCATGTTTCTACTGTGCAAGTTCTAATCTAGTGGGAAAGAAATATTTGTCTTCATTCATTATATTGCAACTTTCCCATCTCTTCAATGGACGACCTATCATATGAGATGGAATTGCCATAGTATGTTATCTGATATTCCTTGCCTAACTAGTAGCTCCATTGTTGTCACAGTATTTCTACTATGTCACAATGGTTGGAACATCACATAAATTCATCTAATTAACTACTAGATCCATACAATATCGTCTGATGTGTTCATATTGTAGGGAAATATGGCATCATGATAGACAAAAAAACAAAAAATAACTTGCCATATTTCCCTTTAGCATACAATCGTGTCAACAACTATGTAATGGGAAGGATGGTTTTGAGGTAATACCTGGTCCTGGAGCAAGTGCAGTGAAAATTCCCTCGAAGCAGTATGAGGATTTCTTCAAGTCACATCTGGATAACATTTGTAACAGATCCTGGTTGATCACAATGGACAACAACTTATCCTTGTCCTCCTAACGGCAGACAACAACCTCCCTACCTCTTTAGTAGTTCACACGGACCACCAGGAACTCATGGCATTCTATAAGAATAAACAAGAAGGAGTTGTCCCTTCTAGTTGTTGTATTAACAAAAAAATTCTCCCCCACAATTGTTTTCTGTTATTATCACTCCCTTGATCAGGTAGGACTTGCTCGAGTTCTCTTGGTTACCACAGCCAGAGAAGACAACAATTGTCAGAGCTAACTGATGTGTCTAAGAAGCTCGTAGTACACCTCTATTTATAGAAGGGTTAGGGTCAGGGTTCGTAGTCTATCTGGAAGTTGAAGGAGATAGGATATCACAAAATTTCACATTCTACGAGCGGCGAAATGGTAAGTTCACATGTGAACAATTGGTTGGAATGTGAACTAATAGGTTCAACCCTTGAATTGGTCATTTCCTCATGTTGTATTGGCAATTAATATCTGATTTTATGGACAACATGATGTTAGCACTATCCTTGAGTCCATTGAATTGATCCACTAACCGGTCACCTCACAGCTTGAGTCAGTTGGTTCATGGACCTGAGCCGATTGGTTCACTTCTTGAATGGTCGGTTCATGGACCAGATTGCCAACATTGGTTCAATTGAACTAGCACTCTGAAATGATTGGTTCAACACTTGAACCAGTCGGTTCACAGCTCAGACTAACAACATTCAACCAATCTTCTTTAAATTAAATACCTAACTCCTTAGTAATCAAGTTTAAACTATATTCATGAATGAACTCCTATTCAAAGTGCATCCTATGTATGTGACCCTATTATTTCCAAGTTATGTTGGCAATGAATGTATGCAACTGATTTATGACATCATAAGTAATGAGCATTATCTAGTAACACATCATTGCGACCCAAGTAATTTGGAAAGTTGGAGAGAAACTTTGACCTACAATCTATGATTGGTCTTATAGTTATTGTTTAATTCCTTTGTCACTGATATCCCGATTGAATTTGAGTCATGGAATCATCATCCTCTCAACATTCTAACCATGTACCTTGAACTAGAGAATATTGTCTAAGATATATGTGACCTCAATATCATATATTGATTAGCATGTGCATGTGCATTCTTTTCTTAGTCTCGCTAATCAAGTGGCCTAGATATCAAAATCTTATAGGGGGGTCAAATCCCATCTACATAACTCTTAGTCATCCCCATGTGTCATAATGAACCCAAGCACCACCATTATGGTAACCCTTATTCAAGGTCAGGGTGGATGATATCAAAGTACATCGAATGACATGGGATGAGTGTAGTGACTTCAGGTATAAGAACCACAATCACCATTATCACTGAGAAAAGATTCTAACTACAAATTATGATTCCCATGTGTCACTCTCAAGGTGGGTTTATCATATACATTATTCTCTAACAAGTATCTATGTGTTTGGTTTGATATGAAATATCATGACTAATGAGATTTTGTCATCAACCAGCACACACTCTGGTATTAAGTGTTATTTAGGTCTATCAACCTTCTACAATAACATCCGACTAGGGACATAAAAAGAATGTACACACTCTTGACATTCATATGATGTCATTTTTCAGGTCATCTACCCAAATACATACGTCATTGAGTAATGTCATTCTTTAGACATTCATTATTTTCATCATTATCCCATAACTGGTGAAATAAAATAAATTGAAAGATTGAATTTATTGTTAATCAAATTGTGTATAAGATATGCCATCACAATCATCATATGATTGGCTCTCTTGGCATACTTACTAAGAGAATCCCACTTGCACTTAGATCTAATCAACTATCAATATTATTCTAAGTGATCATAAATATGTCCATCATGTGTTTGCTTTACAAGTACTAGTCCAATGGGTTAGCAATGTTTGCTTGTAGTCGGTGTATTGAATGTCATTGATGTAAGATATCTCGAATGAGATAGAATTGTTGAAGTATGCTATTCTATGTTCCTTGCCTAACCAGTAGATCCATTGTTGTCACCGTATATCTACTTTGTCATAAATGGTTGGAACATCTCATAAGTGCATTTATATGAACTTCTAGATCCATACAGAATCCTCAATTGTGTTCATAACACCAGGAAATGCAACTTCTATTGTAGAATTAAACAAATGCCTAATGCTCGAAACTTTTCCATCTTATAGTTCTTATTTTAAGGATAAACACAAATTTTAGTTTGTGATCATTAAATATTCATTTGTAAGCTTACATCGATGTAACTCTTTATATAAAACTCTTCCTTGTTGCCATAATTTAGGAACTAATCCTAAGTGCTTCTCAAGTACTTATGCATATTTTTTATGGTATTCCAATAACCTTTGTTGGAATTGACTAATATCATCTTGTCATGTCCAATACATATAAGATAATGGGATGATTACATTATATTGCATACATGACAAATCTAGTTGCTAGTACATATGGAATCTCAGTCATGTTATTCCCATTATTTACAAGAATTGGAATACATGGTTCTTAAGAGTCTAGTCCCGTGTAGTATGGACATATTTTCTCTCAATGAATCCTTCATGTTGAACCCTTTTAGAATCTTGCCAACATATGTGATCTTGTTTAGGTCTAGAATCTTTTTTGACTTATCTCTATAAATCTTAATTCCTATCACATTATATGCTTTACCTAAATCCTTCTTAACAAAGGTTCTTCCCATGCCATGTTTCAATACTTATAGTATTGAGTTGTTATTCCCCGTCAATATTTGGAATATAAATATGCTCCCACTAAATCTAGATAACATCTTTAGTTTGACTCATGTCAAAAATTTTGACTATCTTATCAAATCAAAGATTCAATCTCTAAGATGCTTTCTTTAATCACATTGATTGGCATGTTGTAGCTTACAAACTTTAATTACATTAATGGAGTTATTAAACCTTTAGATTGTGTCATGTACAAATCTTCTGAAATATTCCTATTAAGCATTGTTGTTATAATATCCATATGTCAAATCTCATAGTCTTGATAAGTTACAATATCAAGCATGATCCTAATGGATATAACCATGATAATTGGTAAAGGGATTTCATCATGTTCAACACTTTGAACTTGTTTGAAAATGGTTGCAACTAATTTTCTCTTTTAGGTTATCCTTTTTGGTCCTTGCCTTAAAGACCCATTTGCACCATATGGGTTTTACCCCTTTAGGTGGTACCACCAAGGTTGTACCTTGTTGGGGTACATGGACTTCATTTTGGATATAGTGTCCTCAAGCCAGTTTTCATACTCTAATCCCTCATTAGCCTCTAGATAGGTTTGTTTGCTCATCTCCTTATGACCAACTCACTACCTTTTTTAGTTATAAGATATCATAACTTTTTAATCTCATGGTGTGTTCTACTTCAACTAAGAGTCTTTGTGTTACATAAGGAACTTGAGATTCCACATAAAAATTTATTCTCCTTATTCCCATTTTACCTCCTTAGGTTCAATATTTTACTTGTTGATCTTGAACTTTTTGAGTTCTATTTACTTCCACTGATTCCTTTGGAAGAATTTGTTGTCTACATAGAAAACACTTTTGTTATTGGATTGAGATAAGTAGTTGTTCAACAAACTAACATTTCTATGATTTGAGATTAAAGCTTTTTGAGAAACTATTTTCTTGTATAAGTTTCAATCCTTATCTTTATAAAAGACATATCGGGACATTTCTCATACCACATTTCATATGGTGTCTTTAAAACCATTTTAGATGGTACATTGTTTTAAGTGTTAAGCATGCCCCGAAAAGGAAACTAGAAGATTATGGTTAATTCATTGATATACACACCATGATTCATTATAATGTGTCTCCTTCTATCTTATACATCATTATGTTTCAGGTAGAGTACCTTTCCATAAACTAACAAGGTCTTTCCAGAAGGTCCTCAAACTGTTGGTTAAAATATTTCAACATTGTTCAAATAAAAGTGTCTTGATACTTTGACCAAGGTTGTTATGTACTTCATTTATGATCTCCCTAAACAGTTCATGAGACAAATTATCATAAGAACTGAGATCATTAGAAAATATAATGAGGTACTAATAACTCCCATTAGCATTTATTCTAAAAGGTCAATGTACATCAATATGGACAAGTCCTAATTGAATACTCACTCTCCCACTACATCCAGTGGAAGGTGATTTTGTCATATTACCAAATAGATAAAATGTTCATGTCTCTATTGGTTTAATAACCAAAGAGTCTAGATAAACATTATCATGTATTCTAGAAATGCATATCTTAATTATTTTCTCTAGATGACAATGTTATAGGTATTTTTTTGTTTGATTTATCTAATTTTAATCTTTTGGTATTTACATTATAAACATTTATCTTGGATCCAGCAAACAAAGATCACAAGATATTTGGGGGATTGCCATGAAAGATCTCATCCTTTAGAAACATAACATTGACTATACTTTATATGATTTTTCATATACATCCTTGTCCATACAAGTTGTAGAAAGTAAAATGTTTCTATTTATTGGAAGATATGAAATAGTGGTTTGTTAAATCTATTACATTCCATGTGGGTTGAGATAAATAAAAAGTTATGACTATTGTGGTGACGAACAACCCGACCTTTACCTTTCATAAAGGCTTACTTCTTTTCAGATGTTGCATATTCAAACATATGTGACATCTACATCCACCCAAGGATGAAGAAGTAGTTAAGTTTATCTCATGACATATATACCTAAAGTGGAGGAAGTCTCCCCCCTTCTTCTTCTTCTTTAGTTCCTCTAGGTTGAGAGGGAAATTCCTTTTCCAGTGTCCCAGCTAGTGATAGTGGTGACAATTGCCTCCCTTGTTTATCCCTCCCATTGCCTTGACTGCAAAAGACTCGGTCTTGTGGCCATCTTTACAACTCTTCTTTGCTTTGCCTTTTCCTTTACACTTTCCCTTTGATCTATTGATCATTATGATAGACTTGGGCTTGTCCTTCTTTTTTTGTGCCTCGGTTATTCTCAACATGCCAAGCAACTCTATCTATGACTTGTCAAAGTCATTCATTTATATGTTCAGGACAAACTAACTATATGAATCTAATAAGGACTATAAAATCACACCAGTGGCCAACTCTTGACCCTAGGCAAATCCCACTCTAGAACAGTTCACCACATACCCAATGAGCTTGAGCACATGAGGACCTATTAGACCTCCTTCTGCCATGTTACATTGAACAATGCCTTGGAGACATCATATCTCGTCTGTCTTGTCTGATCTTGGAACATGTTCTTAAAATGTGTTACCGTATCAATAACATTTTTGTTCTCATGTTGTCTCTACAACTCATAGTTTATAGAGCACAAAATTAGACATTTAACATCAATGATATCATCAGTATGTCTCTTGTAAGCATGCCTACAAGCCTTAGGTACAATGGGAGCAGGTTCCAAGACAAAGAGCTTGCACTCCTATTGAGAACAATTCTCATCATCTTGAACCAATCATGGAAATTATTCCCATTTAAGTTGTCCTTCTCAAGGATTGATCACAGAAAAAAAGTGGTGTGTGTTGCCATTTTTTTCTATAGGAGAATTTGCAATTTTTTCAAAACATTTTTGATTTAATTTGATTGAATAAAATCTAATGACACATAATTAATCCTTTAATTAATTATTACTCCCATTATTTTATTCAAAATTTATAACCCTCATTTATCAATTTAGAAGATTACAGTGCACAAACTTTTAATGAGCCAAGATCCAAAACAATTGAGTTATTATCCTACCAGTGCCAGTGTCCATAGTCAATAATTAATGTAGGCATCTTTTCCCAATTGCATCTTATGCAATTCTGGGATAGATGATATGTGTAACACTCTTTGATAGTCATATATATGCTTCTAGGTGCTTAATCTCAATAAGGACACCTAGTTAAGCCTGACCCAAGAGCCAACACTATAGAAATGCACCCCACTAGGTAGGCCCACATAATTACCATCACACTTCCACGAGATGGATAGTGCACCATGATTGGCAAGCCCACACAAAATTGATCAAGTTTTTCATGTGCGTTACTAATGAAAATCTTCTTAGATTTAGTATGTTTGATTAAGGGAATTTATATTCATATATATATATATATATATATACAAATATATATAATATACATACATACATATCTGATCACCACATACTTACAGTACATATCATATACATGCTATATCCAACAAATGAAACATGCAATTAAAACAAAAGTTCTGGTTATGACCCTACTATTGTAATTCATTAGAGCCACAAGGAATTACTACCACCTAAGGTCTACATCTCATGCAACAACCTATTGTTTGGTGAAGATCTATGCTTGAACCAATCCAGGTTGATCGGTTTGACCCTTGAATCGGTCGGCTCGCCCCTTGGCCAGTCGGTTGGTCTAGCACCTTCTGGACATCTCCAATCAATCAGTTGGGCCACCAACTATTCCGTTCGGCTCCTGTGTCGATCCTCAAGTTGTTGAACTCGTCTGGGCTGAGTGCCTTCTTCATCATAATAAGAAACAAACTATCTTAATGCTATTAAACTTATTACATGGTAAATAAGGAACCTCGAGTTACATTCAGGGGAGCATACAAAGGAAGGAATAATACTTTACATGTTGGAAGAAGAAGGTAGAGACTCGGTATGGAAACTGAAATATGAACAAGAATAAACAAACCATACAAGCACAAACAGATATCTCAGTTATTGGTCATAACCATGCTGCACATCCACCATCAAAACCAATTTTAGGGTGATGTGTGTAAATTGCATATATATATATATATATATATATATATATATATATATATATATATATATATATATATATATATATATATATGTATATATATGGAGAGAGAGAGTCAGGCTAAAATACACTCGAGTGTACATATTGCATGAATACACTCAAGTTTGTTTGCATATCAAGACTATTTTTTGCAAAATATAAACCATTGAACTTCACTGTCATACTAAAACTAGACTACATACAAATTTTGAGCCTATTTGGATGAGTGTAAGTCACTCATCCAAGGGAAAAAAATTGATGTGCAAAACTAATTTGAAATGCATAATTTTTGTGGTCTTTATAACACGACCTATAAATGTCCAAATGTGCTCAAATTTTTCATATGAGCTATTCACATAATGTTTAAGAAGATCAACATATTAGATTTTTGAAAAAAAAATTGCATCATGAAAAACTACTTGGGTGTATTCTGCTTCGAATACACTTGTGTATTCTAGCCTAACTTATATACTATATATATATATATATATATATATATATATATTAGATTGGGATCATATGTGGTATATAATTGGATATGCATATTAATAATTTTAACTATTCACATTGTATGCAATACATAAAAGGAAAAAACCATAATCTGATCATATGGATTTAGTCCCAAAATATAGTATCTTGACAAGGCTCTGATACCACTATAGGTAAATATGGCACGAAGATAGGAGTGAGAAAAAAAAATAATTTGCCATATTCCCCTTTAACAGATGATCGCATGATCAGTGAGGTTATTCCTGGTCCTGGAGCAAGTCCAGTGACAATTCCCTCAAAGCAATATGTGGTTTTCTTCAAGTCACACTTGAACAATGTATACATGAGCTCCTAGTTAAACAACAACTTGACCTTGTCCTCCCAGTGGTAGACAACTACCTCCTCACCTCTACAATAGTCCACATGGAGCACTGGGAACTCCTATCATTCTATAAGAACGAACAAGAAGGAGTCGTCCCATCTAGTTAGTGTACTAGCACCAACTTGCTCTCCCACAATTGTTCTCCCTTACTATCCCTCCCTTTAACATGTAGGACATTCATAGGTTCTCTTGGTTACCACAACCAGAGAATACAACATTTGTTAGAGATAATTGATGTTTATGTGAAGCCCTCAGTACCCCACTATTTGTAGGAGGGTTAGGGTCAGGGTTCCCAATCTATGTGGGAGTCAAAGGGGATAGGATTTCACAAATTTTTGCATCAGAGTAGTGAAATGGTCAGTTCACTTGTGAACCAATTGGTTGGCATGTGAACGGAACAGCTCAACCCTTGAACCAATCATTTCATAATGTTACCCAATCACAAATACATTGAAAATTAATATTTAATTTAATGCACAACATGATATCTGAGATAACCCTTGAGTCAATCAAATTGATCCACCAACCAGTCGGTGCATAACCTAAGTTAGTCAATTCATGGACCTAAGTCAGTTGGTTCCCTTCCTGAACCGGTCAGTTCTAGGACCATATTTCTAATATTGGTTAAATTGCCCTGACACTCTGAAAAGATTGGTTCAACACTTGAACCAGTTGATTCTTAGTTCAAACAGTCAAAATCCAACCAATTTTGTTTAAACTGGATACCTAACTCTTTGGTAATCAATTTTAAACTATATTCATGAATGAACACTTGTTCCAAGTGTATCCTATGTGTGTGACCCTATAGGTTCCAACTTACGTTGGCAGTGAATGTTCGTAACTTATTTATGACATCACAAGCAATGAGTGGTTCATTTGACACTAATATCTGGATTGAACTTGAGGCATGGAATCATCATCCTGTCAAAATTCAATCCATGTTTCTTGAACTAGAGTAGATTGTCTGAGATATATGTGACCTCAATATCATATATTGACTCACATGTGCATGCACATGCTTTTCTTAGTCTTTCTTATCAAGTGGCCTACATATTAAACTTTAATAGGAGGGACAATTCCCATCTACATCACTTACAGTCATCCCCATGTGTCACAATGCACCCTAGCACCACCTTTATGGTAACTCTTATCAAAAACCATGTTGGATGATGTCAAAGTACGTCAAACAACATGTGAAAAGTGTAGTGACTTCAGGTTTAAGAACTACAATCACCACTATCACTATGAGAAATGACTTTGACTACCAATTATGGTTTCCATTTGTCACTCTCAAGGTGCATCTGTCTGAGACATTGTTATCTGATAAGTATCTATGTGTTTGGTTTGATATCGCATGCCATTACTGATTAGATTATGTCATCAACCAACACACACTCTAGTCTTATATTTTATTGATGTCTATCAGTCTTCCACAATAACGTCCGTCTAGGGACATAATAAGAATGTATATACTCTTGACATCCATATAATCTCATTGTTCAGGTCATCAACCTAAATACATACATCATTGGAAAATGTCATTCTTCAGACATTCATTCTTTTTCATCATTATCTCATAATTGAATGAAACATAATAAATTGGAATATTTCCTTTATTATTAATCAAATTGTGTATAAGATATGTTATCACAATAATCATATGATTTTCTCTCTGGGCATACTTGCCAACACATAACACCAGGATACTCGACTTCTATTTTAAAATTAAATAATTGTCTCTTGCTTGGATATTTTCTAGCTTATAGTTCTTACTTTTAGGTCAAACACAAATTTTAGATTGTGATCATTAGTTTTATTTGTTATATTAGAAACTTGTATCAGTGTAACTCTTTACACCCAACTCTTCCTTATTGCAATAACTTAAGAACTAATATTTTTAGTGCTTCTCAAGTACTTAAGGATGTTATTTTTGCATTCCAATGACCTTCATTGGAATCTAACTGATATCATCTCGTCGTGTCCAATACATACAAGATAATGGGATGAGTACATTATATTGACTACATGATAGATCCAATTGCAAATACATATGGTATCTTACTCATGTTTTCCCATTATTCACAAGAATTGGGGTACATGGTTCTTAAGCGACTAATCCCATTAAACATTTACATATTTTTTCTCATTGAATCCTTCATGTTGAACACTTTCAACATCTCGTCAATATATGTGATCTTGCTTAGGTCAAGAAGCTTTCCACAAAAATCTCTATAGATGTCAATTCCTATCTTATAGGAGGCTTCACATAAACCATTCATAGATACGGTGCTTTCCTTACCAGATTTTAATACTCATAGTAGAGATGTTATTCCCCATCAATATTTGGAATATAAATATGCTCATAGTAAATCTTTTATAATCACAGATTTTAACTAAAGACAAACCCTTTGACTATCATGTCAAATAAAATATTCCAAATCTGAGATGCTTCAGCATATAGACTTTATTTGGATTAATGGAATTATAAAACCTTCAAGTTGTGGCATGTACACATCCTCTTAATTATTCCTATTGAGGAATGTAGTTTTAATATCCATATGCCAAATCTCATAGTCATCGATAAGCTGTAATGGTAAGCATGATCCTAATGGACTTAACCATGGCAATTGCTAAAGACATTTCATCATGTTCAACACCTTAAACTTGTTTGAAAACATTTGCAATCAATCTTCTCTTATAGGTTAGGACATTACTATCCATGTTGGTCTTCTTTTCAATACCCAATTGCAGCCTATGGGTATTACCCCTTTTGGTGGTACCACCAAGGTCATACCTTGATTGTATACATGGACTCTATTTTAGATACTATGGCTTCAAGCCAATTCTTGTAATCTGGTCCCTTAATAGCTTCTAGATAGGTTTTTGGCTCATCATCTGATGACCAACTCATTATCCTTTTGAGCTATAACATATCGTAATCTTTCAAGCTCAAGGTGTATTCTACTACATTTATTAGGTTTTGTATTACATAAGGAGCTTATGATTCCAAAACAATTTGTGATTCTCATTATTCCTACTGTACCTCTTTAGTATAATGTTTTCTTATTGATCTCGACCTTTTTGAGTTCTACTATTCTCCCACTAATTCCTTTGGAATTAAATTCCTCATTAGGAATTCAGCCATCCCAGTAGAAAATATTTTTGTTTTTGAATTGAAGTAAAATTGTATTCAACAAACTAACTTTTAAGTGATTTATGGATAAGGTTTTTCTAAGAAAATATTTTCTTATAAATTTATCAGTCCTAATCCTTATGAAGACATATTGTGACACCTCCCATGCCATATCTCATATGATGTTTTTAAAAACTATATATAGTACATTGTTTTAGTGTAAAGCATGTTCCCAATAGGAATTCGGAAAATTATCTAGATTTATTGATAATCGCATCATGACTTGTCTGGATGTGATTCCTTCTTTCTGATACATCATTATATTTCAGTTGAAGTTTATTGTGATACACTTTCGTAGTATCCATAAGGTCCTCAAGCTCTTGGTGTAAAGTATTTCAATCATCAACCATATCAAAGTGTCTTAATACTTTTACCAAGGTGGTTATCTACTTCATTTATGATCTTCTTGAACATTTTAAGATGTTCATGTTTATATTTTGCTAAATACAAATTACTATATCTATTGAGATAATTAGTAAATGTAACGAGGTACTAATAACTACCTTTAGCATTTATTCTAAAAGGTCTTCATACATCAATATGTAGAAGGCCTAATAGAACACTTGCTTCTCCCACTACATCTAGTGAAAGGTTCTTTTGTAATATTTCCAAATAGAAAATATTTCATGTCTTTATTGGTTCAATAACCAAAAGTGTTTAGATAAACATCATCATGAAATTCGGGATTTGCATTCCTCATTTATATGCTCTAGATGACAATGTTGTAGGTACTCATTGTTTAAGTCAGCTGGATTTAATTTTTTAGTTTTTGGGTTATAAACATTAATCTTTGGATCCAACAAACAAACACCATAAGATATTTTGGGCACTTCCATAAATGGTCTCATCCTTTTGAAATAAAACATTGACTATACTTTATATGATTTCCATATTCATCCTTGTCCATACAAGATGTTGATAGTAAAATATTTAAATTATTGGTAGGTAAGAAATAGCAATTCATTAACTATGTTAGACACCCTTTTGGTAGTGATTTATTAAAGGCTTTCACTATAGTGGCAACAACACTTTCTCCATTTGTGACACATAGTCCTATCTTGACATTTTGTAAAGCATTACTTCTTTTAAGATCTTCATATTCGAACATATGTGATATCTACATCTGGTATCATATACTCAAGATGTAGAAGTAGTCAAATATACCTCATAACATATATACATGAAGTGGATATCTCTATCCCCTCCTTCTTAGTACCTCCCGGTAGAGAGGTATTTCCTCTTCTAGTATTCAGGCTGGTGATAGTGGTGACAATAGACTCCCTTAGCTTTGAGCACTGAAGACTTGGGCTTCTGGCCAGCTTTAGAACTCTCTTAGCTTTGCCTTTTCCCTTGAACTTCCCCTTTGATCTACTAATCATCATCACACACTTGGGATTGTATTTCGTCATTTGTGCCTTAATTATTCTCAACATGCCAAGTAACTCTATCAACGGCTTGTCAAAGTCACTCATGTTGTAATACATGACAAACTAACTATATGACTTTGGTGGTGACTACAAAATAACATTAGTGGCCAACTCTTGGCCCAAGGAAAATCCTATTCTAGCAAGGTTCTCCACATACCGAATAAGCTTGAGAACGTGAGGACCTATTGGAGTTCCTTCTGCCATGTTACATTTGAATAGAGCTTTGGAGACACCATATCTCTCTTATCTTTCTTGATCTTTGTATATGTTTTTAAGATGTCTTACCATCTCAATAACTTCCATGTTCTCATGTTGCCTCTACAACTCATAGTTCATGAAGTACAAAATTAGGCATTTGACATCAACAACATCTTCCATGTGCTTCTTGTAAACATCCCTATCAGCCTTAGGTGCAGTGGAAGCAAGTTCATCTGGCTCTGGTGTCTCCAAGACATAGAGCTTGTGCTCCTTTGTGAGAACAATTCTCAGCATCCTGAATCAGTCATACAAATTATTCCCATTTAACTTGTTCTTCTCAAGGTCTGGTCGCAAAGAGAATGTGTTATTTTTTTCCAATAGATTCTATAAAAGAAATTTGCAATTTGTCAAAACATTTTTTATTTGATTTGATTTACTGAATAAATATTTTATTTTATTTTATTTTATCAATTTAGAAGATCGCAGCATACAATCTTCTAGTGACCCAAGATCTAAAACAATTGAGTTATTACACAGCCAATGCCAGAGTCCATAATCAATCATTAAGGTAGGAAACTTTTGTCAATTGCATCTTATGCAATTCCTGGATACATGATATGCACAACTCTTTGCGATAGTCATATGTATGCTTCTAACTACTTAATGTCAATCAAATCACTTACTTAAGTCTAACCTATAAGCCAACATGATAGTAATGCACCCTACTTGACATGCCCTCATAACTACCGTCACACTTCCACGAGATGGACAGTGTACCACGCTTGGTGTGCCCACGCATAATCGATCAAGCTTTTGGTTTTTTTTGCTAATGGAAATCATCTTAGACTTACTATGTTTGATTGAGGGTTTTATATTTATAAATATATATATATATACATATCCTATCACCACATACTACGGTATGTATCATGTACATGCTATATCCCATAAATGAAATTGTGTAATTAAAAACATAAGTAATGATTATGGCCATACTATTGTAATTCCTTGGAGCCAAAAGGAATAACTACAACCTAAGGTCTTCAGTAACATATTATTGTGGAACATTCATTCTTTGAACCAATCTGGGTTGACCGGTTCAACCCATGAATTGATCAAATCGCATCCAGGTAGGTTGGTCATCAGGTTGATCGCTTGGCCTCTAGTCCAAATGATGTTTGGATGCCTCCAGTCACTCAGTTCGACCACTAGCGAATTGGTTCAGCTCATGCTGTCGTCATCCTCCTTGGTCCTCTAGGAAATTGACTCTTTTTCTGAAATGGGCGATTTGTTTGGTGTTGGACGTCTTCTTGGAGGTAATAAGAACTAAAAGTAATATAATGTTGTTTATCATATTACATGGTAATAGGGAAACCTTAAGTTACATTTGAGGGGATCATATGAAGGAGAGAATAATACTTCAACATGTGGAAGAAAAGATAGAGAATCAGCATGCAAACCAAGATATAAATAGGAAGAAACAACCACAACCAACCAAGCTCAGACAACTAGGGTTATTGACCATGCTACACATCCACCATCAAATCTAACTTTTAGGGCGAAGCGTGTAATTTTCATATATATATATATATATATATATATATATATATATATATATATATATATATATATATATATATATATATATATATATATTAGTTGGGATCATATGTGCTATTTAATCAGATATGCACATTAATCCTTTAAAGTATTCACATCATATTCAATAAATAACTGATGAAAACTAAAATATGATCATATCGACTAAATCCCAATGCATACTAGATTGACATGACTCTAATACCACTATTGTGGCATCCAACTCACATAAACAAGATTTAATTAAGTAGAAGCGAATCATTTGTAGCGGATTACCAAAAATCTCTAAAAATTAATACTTTTTGTAAAGAGATCCATACATAGGAAATCATTTTCATCAAGAACCAAAGTATAATATTTACATCCTGGTTCATAAGTACATAACTTGTACCATCTCTTCTCGAGGATTTACATCAACAGCTGCACTTTTAACATTATATACAGACTGCATAAGAACCTCGAGGCATCAAGCTAAAATCTCAGATCGATTCATTAAAAACACTAACTATAAACTTCGAGGACCTGAGAGTACAGAGATGACACATAGGACTACTATCTATATGACTGACTTGACAGGCAATATCTCCACCTAAGATATTACTAATGTCCCTAATACTATTGTTGTTCTTTCTTTTCTATAGGGATTCTGCCTCTTCATCCGCGTCCACCTAAAAACATTGGATCCCACGGGGGTGAGACAATTATAAATTGCCCCAGCAGGAGATATAACTCTCCACCAAAACATTGTTATAGCAACTTATTATAATAAAACTGAGCAGGAGTTCTTATATATTAACAGCAGTATTAATCATGGAATGAATAGCGTAAATTAATCTCCTTTCCTAAGGAGAGCATTGCATCTACCCATGGTAGAATCATAACTCATCCATCAACTTGCAATGAATATAAAGAGATATGAATATCATCTATCAACTAGAGATGCATAAAAGAAATGTAACATCAGCCAATGAATTTATGTATTCAATCCCTAAGCAAACATGTTATACGGTTGATTACATTTTACAATCACACTTATGTCATGAGGAGATGAGGTATACCGCTCATACTCCAATCGACCACTGCGAAGTCGAAATCAGTACCATACTAGGTCAAAGGAAGAGCCGACTTCCAAGACCTCCCACATCTCGGCCAGTATGAGACAATATGCGGGACATCTTGTGTCTCTGCTAGATAGCTTTCTAGGGTATACTGGCAACTTCTCTATAGAGTTACAGTGTCAACTGCACTCTCATCGGAAATCGAGATAATTAATGTTTATCTCCATCGAACCGACATTAATATCATTGGGAGATGTGTACGACATCTATCCCAATCATCGGGAGATTTATGATACATCCATCCCGACACATGAAGGATTGAGAGGTTTAATGTTTACCTTCCATCAATCTCTTCACCAGGACGTAAGGATATTTTCACCCATTTACCGCCGCATATTCAAAATATGTGTTCCGGGTTTTGTCACGGAGCACCCATTTCACCATTCAGCAAATTCTGACATTGATGGATCTATGGTCAGGGCTCTACATGATATGATATCACTTGCTTAATTAAGTACATTATCATATTCTTTTAACATCATCCAAGTTCTCAATCATAACTTATTAAGACAAATGCTAACAAGAAACATGTACTATTTAAATCTTTCACTTCTCATTCTTTATGAGGCATTGGGATCTCAGTCCCTTATCTCATTGCTTGAAAGTTCACATCTCACACCAACAACGTTATCTTACTTATCAAAACTAGGTATTCATACCCTCAATTCATCACTAATCAATGTTACCACTTGTTAGGTAACTATCACCTCTAGGTCCTCAGACCGAGGTATACATGATACTTGTTACACAAGCATCTCATATGGATCACCAGGCCCATTAAGTGTCTTATCACCTTTTACTAGGCAACAACATACTCATATGACTCATAGAGTCCATGCACATTTTGTTACTTTTACTAAGCAACAACAATATTAAGGAACACAAGGCCAATCAATATTTTATTATATAAAAGCCATAGCTCAAATCTGGTTATGATCACCTTCTCATGATATCTGCATGGTTAATAGATATGATAACAGTCATATGATTCGATTATCACAACATGTGATACAATAGTAACACCACCATTCCTTTATCAGGATTAGGGTTTACTACCAAATAGGATTTTCCAATCCATTACCCAATTTAGGGTTAGGATCTCCCATTTATCATTAGTTAGGGTTTCATCTTTACATCATTAGTTCAATCCTAATATATTGCTCCACCCCTCTAGGAGCATTCAATACTATCATAAGTATTTACTCCTGATCATTACTTTCATCATATATCATTTATGAATATCAATCAAGGTATGAGTTTGTCTCTCAACCTTACCATGATATGATTATATCATACCTTTTATCTTGTCTTAACTCCTTTCCCATAGTGTTTAGCCAACACTTATCAAAGTGCATTGAATTCATTACATCTTCATTGTAATAATTTACATAACACACACTTCTTGTGTTTCTTATCCAAATATGTTGGATTGAGATGCATCAAGGTATAGGTATAACAACCCTGAAATGCTAAATGTGATATCTATCATGTCTTGATGTATCACTTTTCTCCTCATTCCATCTTACTTAAGATAATCAATTGATTTTGTATTAAGGTATTTCCCTCTTAATATTTTTAACCATTCACCTATCACTTACATCATATAGATCATAGGTTACACATGCATGATGTAAGGACCCTGACCTTCATTTTGGGCTCACCCTGTTTGTTTTGCCTAAACCTGGTGCTTGGTTGCTTGCTAATCACCTGTACTGGTGATTAGGGTTTGCTTGTGCTTTGTTGAGAGTTGAGGTGCTACTTGCAAAATAACCTGAGATAGGGTTCAAGAGCAAGTTTATCACCTTGAGAGATGTCTTTCTCTCTCTTTGCTTCCTCTAGGGTTGAGAGGACGGTTTGGGTTTGTGCCTTGGGTTGTCTTGGGCTTGGTTGATCTCTTATGGGCCTTATTTTCCCTTGTTTGGGCCATGCCTTTCTTGGTTGAGCCATGTATCAGGCAAGGATGCTTTGTATCGGCCATGGGGTATCGCCCATGAGGGTGTGTCGTCCATGGAGGTGTAGTGTGTTAGCCTTTCACCTTTGTTGACCTTCTTGCCTTGGTTGTGTCACCCTAGCTTGGACATGTGGCTGATCCTTGGTTGAGTTGTGGCATGGCATGTGCATGTGTTTTGCAAGGTGGTGGATCGTGTGGACAAGTGTCCCTTGGTAAGGTGACACCTTGCCTTGGTCTAACCTTCACCCCCACCTATATATGCCTTGCCTTTCTCTTCTTTAGGAACCCTTTAGCTCTTTTTTGCTCCTCTCTTCCTTGGTGCACGATACACCTCTCCCTTGCAACCTTGGTGGTCGATCCCCTTGAAGGATTTCTTCTTCTTCTTCCCTTATCTTGGTGGCCGAACCCTAGGTGGGTCTTGTTCTTTGGTAAGCATCTTCCCTCTCTCCTTAGCATCTTCTTCTCCATCTTGCCTACTCTTGGACCATGGTGTTTATGCTACTTGTTCCTTTTCTTGAGGTGTCCAAAGTATTGTGCTTTGAGCTAGGAGCTTGAAGCTTGGAGCTTTAGAGCTTGAGGAGTTTGCTTAAGGTGGGTTATATAACTTCTAACCCTAGCTATACTACTTTCCCTATGTTGCATGTTTCATATATGTTGATAATCGGCCATTGCATGTTATGTATCTTGCTCTAGAACATGTTTTTGATCTTATGGATTTTATGAGCATGGTGTTGCTGTTGTTGTTGTTGTTTTTGATGGGTTATATGCCTTTACACCTAGTTGGCTGAACCATAGTTGAGGTTTTTCTTGGTAGCAACACTCCTTTCTCTCTTTGGTATAGAGAAGTGAGTTTGAGCTCTAGTAATGTGGGCAATACCCCTCTCTCATTTAAGTTGAGAGGTGAGCTCATATTCTAGTTGCTTGGGCAATACCCTCCTCTCACCATAGATTTGAGAGGTGAGCTTTTAAGGACCTATGTTGAGGTTGGTCCTTGTGGTTGCCTGATTTGTGAAAGAGGTTGTGCAACACCCCTCTCTCTTGGTTGTTGAGAGGTGAGCCGACCTTCTTGATCAGCTAGGGTTTGGTGCCCTTGTGCTTGAGGTTGAAGACAACCTTGTTGGGTTGTGTCTTACACGATATGACTTTGGGGATAGTGATGCTCGATAACCTTCTTGTCTTGGGTTGTACCTTTGGCCTATACCCATGTGTGTTTGGGTGTTATGTTTTGATGAATGCTCTACACGATACACCTTGTTGAGATAGTTTTACCTTGGTGTCCGATATCCCTTATCCACCTTGGATTTAGGGTTTGGGCGACATGGTTGCTAAATCCCTGGATGGGCATCTTGGTCTATATGAAGCCTCAACCCAAGCTTGGTTGTTAGTGTTTCTCTAGGCGACATGAGTTGTCTACCCTTAATGCATGATATGTCCTTGAGGTGTAATCCTTGGTAGTTAAGCATGCTTGGGTGATACTTGTATCTCTGGTCGATATGCCTAGTTGAAGCTTAGTTGGTGCCCATCATGGTCCCATGGACGATACCCTTGGTGGAGTTGTTGGGTGGGAGATACACCCTTGATGAGATGTTGCTCGATATCCTCCTTAGGGTTAAGTCTTGGAATACACACCATGTAGAGAGGGTGGTCGATGCACTCCCTTGTCTTTAGGTGGCCTTAGCCATTATCCCTGATAAGCTTGAACGATATGGTTTCATGCCTGACATGCCAACCCTAGGATGTTGACCGTTATGATGTTGGCCATGCATGACACCTTTCTTGGGCGTCATGGTTACCTTGGCCGATAGGGTTAACCCTCAGATGATGCTAGAAGGTTGCACGATAGGGGCGCCTTGGGCGACACCCCTTTGGCTGATATGGCTTGTGTTGAAGGTTAGTCGATTGTGGAACCTAACCCTAACCCTAGATTGGTGCACATTAGACCCATGGCCAATAGCCATGGTAGTGCTGCACGTTATGACCTCGTGGATGGTTGCCCGACACCATGAGTGTTAGTGGAACCTTGGTGCATGTTAGAGGATGCGCAGTGTTTGGTTGGTTCAGTGGTGAGTTGCTTTAGGGTTTGGAACCCTAGCTAGTACACCCTTTGGTAAGAGTTGGTGCTACTCTCCATACCTATGGTGAGGGTTGTAGGAGTTTTGGTTAGGGTTTTGATAACCCGGAATGTATATAGTTGATGGTTCTCTTTTAATAATGACAACACAAGTGACATGATGTAATCACCTTGCATCCTGCAAAATATGATGATGAGATATAATGATAGGTTGTGAACCAGGAAGCTTGGAAGCTTATGATGTTGCTTCACATGTTGATATAAGACATGCATATGGTCAAAAGTATAAGGCATAACACATGCCCTTGATTGATTATAATACTATGAATGATAAAGCTTGTGTGATATACTCATTGATGCTTCTTTATACTTGATAGCATGATCATTCTATTAATCCATGATGGCTTCAGTTATTTATATACTAACCATGTAGGTATTTCATATGGATTCATAGCCTAGTAAGAGCTATGAGAAATATGTGCTCTGACTAGCACAGTGTGATGATAATTCTTGTTAATAAAATAACAAGTTGATAGGTCTGAGGACCTGATATAAGGTTGAGTGCCTAGCTGAGGTGTTATCCTCTGATGATGAGATAAGGGATGCATTCCTAGGATGTTGATGCATGATTGTGATGCCTTGAGAGGCAGTGGTTTATATCATGAGGGATTGAGGTCCCAAGATAGTATGTTGATGGAAATAATGATGTAATTCTATAAGCCTGTGTTTATACCTTGTTTTGCCTCAACAATTGGCTTAAAATATACCAATCAATGATAGATAAACATATCATGTAGTTTTCCCTGGCCATAGATCCATCACCGTCAGTATTTGGTGATGGTGAAATAGGTTTATCCTGCGGGATTACCTGGAGCGCATATTGTTGAATATGTGAGGTTTCCCCTAGCCTAAAATAGGAGGGTTGAGTGCAATTGTGGTTGCAGGCTCGGTATGTATGGAGCATGGTGAACAGACCCATGGCTCAGGATATGTGATGATGAGCATGATGCGTTCATGGCTCGGATGTATATACTAGCACCTATGATGAGGTGAGCTAGAGATGGGTAGCTTGCATAGCTAATCCAGAGGCTGAGGCCTATAAGCATAAGATTGCAGTCTTTCTTGATGATTCGTGTACTAACCATGAGAAGGTGAGGTCATGGAGTCCGGATCTCCTTAGATCTTGTATGGTACCGGATTAGGCTTCGCAGCCAATGGTTGGATTTGAGCAGGGAAGGCTCACTTCCTCAGGGCATAATAAAACATAATCCAGCCGAATAAATACATCCTTCTTAGAGAAAAACACGGAACATTGATTGAGGCCTTGCTTATATAGCTCTAGTTACACCTTGCAGATACATGTATGATCCTTATATCTTGTGATAAGTTCCTATAAAGCTTGTCTTGTCAATCATGTTACATAAATAAATACTTGGTAATATGCCTCCCGGATAACTTGGTAAGCTTGATGGTAATAATAGCTTTGCTCAGTATGCTGCTCTTGTTATACACTTATTCAGTTATTTGTTGTTATCTGCTTTAACCTTTGAGGTTTTATAGTTGCGGCGGGGAGTTATGTTTCTCACTGGGACTTTATGTCTCACCCCGCTGGTTTACACCCTTTTTAGGTGACCGCTCTAGACGTGGTGGTGGTCGTGAGGTTGTGGTCGAGTAGGAAGAAGAGTAGTAGAAGGTAAGATATGGACATGTTGTTGTTTTGGTGGTTTTGTAGTAGGGTCCTAGAAGTCATCCCTGTACTCTCAGGTCCTTGGAAGTGTTTTGATGACGTTTCATGATGCTTAGATGTTGTAATTTTTGTATACCCTGCTGCTGGCCGTACGTGGTTGTTATGTATGTATAAACAGGTGATGAACTAATATGCATTGTTGTGACAGTGGGTGAATTTAAGTTGTGAACATATCTAGAAGGTGATCTTGAATGTATCTATATATATGACCTGATCTTCTTACAGGGCCTAGTTGCAAATGTTCTATATGTATGTTTCCACAATCAGTTTTAATTTACCTGTGTTTTCGATAATATATGGTTTCGCATGTTTTCGCGTGTCATCTCATTGTCTATGTGATGGTGGGGTGTCACAGATGGTTTGGTATCATAGCTCTAGGTTCGTTGAGTTTACAGGGATCTAGGACTAGGTTTGCGTCTGTTCTTGTGAGTTTTCCAGATTTTCTTACAATAACCTTTTGCTCTCAGTGGAAGATAAAGCTTAAAGATGTCTGGAAACCATTAAGAACATGCACCGAGAGCAGCGATGTTGCATCAATTGATGGAGAAGGAGGGCAGGAACATGGAGATCGGGTGCCTGAGGTTCCCCAACTTGACCCAACCATTCTTGAAAACCCTACCTACCAATAGCTTATGGGGCACATGATGGCTATGATGAATCACATGGTGGAAAGGTTGCCAGTGCCTCAGCCAACGGCACAGGCTCCCCATGGTGAAACATCGAGTATTAGGAAGACCTTTGAGCGGCTTCGCCAAGTCGGAGCTTCGGATTATGTTGGGACGGCTGATATAGCGGATGCAGATCTGTGGCTGACAGGTCTTGAGAAGGCCTTCTGGATCCTCGACATCTCTGAAGCAGAAAAAGTCAAGCACGTTGTCTACCTTCTGAAGGGCAGTGCTAGCCACTGGTGGGCCATCGAGGAGGAGAAGCGACCCGGTGAGGAGATTGGTTGGGAGATCTTCCGGTAAGAGTTCGTCAGCAGATACTTTCTGAAGACGTATTTGGACGAGAAGATCAACTAGTTTAAGCATCTACGCCAAGGAACGATGAGCATCACCGAGTATGAAGCCAAGTTCATGGACTTGCTGAGGTTTTGTCCTCACATGGCAGCGATAGATGATGAGCGGATCAGGCGGTTTGAGAAAGGTTTGAGTGTTGAACTATCGACACCTTCTACTTATTTAGAGAATCAAAAGTGGTTTGCCATGTTTGTGGAGTCCGTATGTAGGATTGAACGATCTGTTAAGGAGAAAAAGGGAGTCCATGACTAGGAAAAGGCATGCTCAGTTCTAGGGACAGATCTGGTGGCTTCAAGAAGTCAAGGTTTTTAGCACCTTCCATGATGAGAGGTTCTAGTGCACCGTCACAATCGTCCCCGAGTAAGGTAAAAGGTTATGTTTCTTCACCGTCGAAGGCGCATAGTACAGCTTCTTTGGTAGTAACAAAGCCATCTAGACCACAGACAGGAGGCAGGTCATGTTATCACTGTGGACAGACTGGGCATTTAAAGTCAAATTGCCCAAGAAGAGATGTTGAGGTAACATAGCAACTGAGACAGAATCAATAAGGACCAGACAGACAGCAGCCCAGTGCTAGCAGAGGGTGAGGACACGGTCAAGCATCACAAGCAGGATCGTCTACTCAAGGAAGAAGAGAACATAGACAACAAGCAACGGCTCAATTCTATGCTATGAGTCATCCAGAGTAGATATTCAGCCAGTGAGTGGTGACAGGTCAGATGGAGTTATTTCACTCTGATTTGTCTTCTTCTTGCTTTATATCTGTTTTGGTTGAACGGGTTGCTACACACTCTTTTATCGCACATAGTCTACTCGATAGTTGTCCATTACCTGTTAGTTTTAAGGAAGATATCCTGTTGTTAGAAACCCCTCTTGATGGTTCCTCGATGCTTCGAGAAGAGTGTCCATCTTATGTCTTATCTTTTTCGGGACACAGTATACAAGTGGATCTTATACCACTTGATATGCATGGATTCGATGTGATCCTTGGGATGGATACCTTAGAGAAGTATAAGGTTGTGTTGGACTGTGGTTCCAAGCAGGTAGTGTTTGATGAAGATGGAGAGAAGTGGATCTTCCAAGGAGATAGGAAGATTCTTCCGACATGTCTAGTGTTAGAAATGGTGGCAGAAAAGTTGATGTGGCAAGGTTGTAAGGCTTTCCTAGATCACGTTGTGGATACCAAGGCAAAAGGTCCTAGCCTTGAGGAAGTAACGGTTGTCCAAGAGTTTGTGGATGTGTTTCCTGATGAGTTCCCCGGTGTTCCCCCACCTCGAGAGATTGATTTTGAGATAAATCTGGTACCAGGAACACAACCAGTTGCACGAACACCGTATAGGATGGCTCCAGCAGAGATGGCAAAGTTGAAAAAGAAGTTACAGGAGTTGTTGGAGAAAGGTTTCATCCGACCGAGCACGTCGCCTTGGGGTGCTCCAGTGTTGTTCGTTAAGAAGAAGGACGAGTCGATGTGGCTATGTATAGATTACCAGTAGTTGAACAAAGTTACAATTAAGAATAAGTACCCGTTGCCGAGGATAGATGATCTGTTCGATCAGTTGTGTGGTGTTATAATGTTCTCAAAGATCGATCTATGATCTGGATATCATCAGTTGAGGATTAAGGCGGATGACATACCAAAGTCAGCGTTTAGGATGAGGTATGGTCACTTTGAGTTTGTGGTTATGTCGTTTGGGATAACCAATGCACCTGCTGCTTTCATGGACCTGATGAACCGAGTGTTCCGTCCATTCCTAGATCAGTTTGTTGTAGTCTTTATAGACGACATTTTGATCTATAGTCGAGATAGGCAAGAGCATGAGAGACATCTTTGACAAGCATTGACTCTTCTTCGCCAACATCAGTTGTATGCCAAGTTCAGCAAATGTGAGTTTCGGTTGATGGAAGTGACATTCTTAGGTCAGGTGCTATCTGTAGAAGGAGTCAAAGAGGACCCTAAGAAGGTGGAGTCAGTGGCAGATTGGGAGCAACCAAAGACACCGACAGATTTCGTAGTTTCCTGGGTTTGGCAGGATACTACCGGAGGTTTATCAAGGACTTCGGTGCAATCGTGTTGCCGATGAAAAATCTGACCAGGAAGGATGTACCTTTTGTTTGGGATGATCGTTGTCAGCAAGCTTTCCAAAGTTTGAAGGAGAAGCTGACTAGTGCTCAAATGCTAGTGCTGCAAGAGCCTGTGAAGGGCTATGTTGTTTTCCACAATGCTTCCAAGAAAGGCTTAGGTTGTAAACTGATGCAGGAAGATCATGTGGTTTCTTTTGCTTCGCGACAGCTTAAGAAACATGAGGAGAACTGTTTGACACATGATTTGGAGTTGGCAGTGGTGGTCCATGTGCTAAAGATTTGGAGACACTCTCTTTATGGGGAAGTGGGTCAGATCTTTCCAGATCATAAGAACTTGAAGTATATCTTTTTGCAGAATGAGTTGAACATGCGACAACGACATTGGATGGAACTGATTAACGATTATGATTGCACCATTGACTATCATCCTGGTAAGGCAAATGTGGTAGCTGATGCACTTAGCAGAAAGTCTTCTTCTCTCTCCACAAAGAAGGCACAGTTGAGTTCCTTGGTATGCCATAGGCGGGATATGTTTGTCTCCTTGCGGTATATGAATGTGTAGTTGGAAGTTTCCTTGTTGGCAGGACTGTTGGAACAGATGCAAGTCAAACCTACATTGAGATAGCAGATCAAAGACGCACAGCAGACAGATGGTGCAGTGTAGTTAATCAGGTCAGAGCTTGGCAGCAAAAAGCATGATGGGTTCCATGAGTCTGGGGATGGACTAGTTTTCTATCATGGTAGGATGGTGATAATCTAAGAAAGCTAGTACTCGAGGAAGTACACACATCAATGTATGTTATGCATCCATGAGTCACCAAGATGTATCATAATCTAAAGGACATGTATTGGTGGTCTGGCTTGAAGGAGGATGTAGCTGAGTTTGTGGCTAAGTGTGCAGTATGTCAGCAAGTTAAAGCTGAGCATCAGAAGCCGGCAGGTACATTGCAACCCATGCCGATACCACAATATAAATGGGATCATATAACCATGGATTTTGTAGTTGGTCTACCAAAGACAGCTAGGAATCATGATTCCATTTGGGTAATAGTGGATAGGTTGACAAAATCTGCTCACTTCATACCAGTAAAAACAATGTATATAGCTGAGAAGCTTGCTCGGGTGTATGTAGACGAGATAGTGCATTTACACGGTGTACCAGCAACAATAGTTTCCAACAGAGGTCCCCAGTTCACAAGTCATTTCTGGGAACAGTTGCATAAACCGTTGGGAACGCAGTTGAGGTTCAGTACCGCTTTCCGCCCCCAGACGGATGGACAGTTTGAAAGGACTATTCATACTTTGGAGGATCTTCTCCGAGCTTGTGTTTTACAGTTCCTAGGTAGTTGGGACATGCATCTTAGTTTGATAGAGTTCTCTTATAACAATAGTTACCAGCGAAGCATTGACATGGCTCCTTATGAGGCTCTATATGGAAGGAACTGCAGATCCCCTTTATGATGGTATGAGTCTGGTGAAAATCAGTTTTTGGGTCCTGAGTTAGTACAACAGACAACAGAAAAGATCAGAGTGATACATCAAAAGTTGAAAACAACACAAGAAAGATAGAAGTCTTATGCAGACAATCGTCGACGACCTCTAGAGTTCCAAGTGGGAGACAAAGTGTATCTCAAGGTCTCACCCTGGAAAGGCATGCTAAGGCCGGAAAGGCAAACTGGCACCCAGGTATATGGGGTTGTACTCAATAATAGCACGTGTTGGCAAGGTAGCTGACTAGTTAGAGTTGCTGCCAGAGTTGCGCAGGTTGTATCCAGTGTTCCATGTCAGTATGCTAAAGAAAAGTCATCCAGACACAGGGACAGTGATACAACCAGTTGAGGTTGATCTTGATGAAGATGTGACCTACGAGGAGGGTGTGATGGCGATCGTTGACAGAAGAGTAAAGAAGATGAAAAGGAAGGACCTGGCTCTTGTGAAGGTTATGTGGCATCATCGTGGTGTTGAGGAAGCCACGTGGAAGCTTAAGGAAGAGATGAGGAGGAACTATCCCTCACTTTCCTCTTCGCATTTCGGGGACAAAATCCTTTATTAGAGGTTTATGGCTTGTAAGGACCCTGACCATCATTTTGGGCTTACCCTATTTGTTTTGCCTAAACCTGGTGCTTGGTTGCTTGTTAATCACCTTTAGTGGTGATTAGGGTTTGCTTGTGCTTTGTTGAGAGTTGAGGTAGCAAAATAACTTGAGATAGGGTTGAAGAGCAAGTTTGTCACCTTGAGAGTGTCTTTCTCTCTCTTTACTTCCTCTAGGGTTGAGAGGAAGGTTTGGGTCCGTGCCTTGGGTTGTCTTGGACTTGGTTGAGCTCTTTTGGGCCTTTTTTTCCCTTGTTTGGGCCTTGCCTTGCTTGGTTGTGACCTATATCGGGCAAGGATGCTTTGTATCAGCCATGGGGTATCGCCCATGGGGGTGTGTCGGCCATGGAGGTGTAGTGTGTCAGCCTTTAACCTTTGTTGACCTTCTTTCCTTGGTTGTGTCACCCTAGCTTGGACATGTGGCCGATCCTTGGTTGAGTTGTGGCATGGCATGTGCATGTGTTTTGCAAGTTGGTGGATCATGTGGACAAGTGTCCCTTGGTAAGGTGACACCTTGCCTTGGTATAACCTTCACCCCCACCTATATATGCCTTGCCTTTCTCTTCCTTAGGAACCCTTTAGCTCTTTGTTGCTCCTCTCTTCCTTGGTACACGATACACCTCTCCCTTGCAACCTTGGTGGTCGATCCCCTTGAAGGAGTTCTTCTTCTTCTTCCCTTAGCTTGGTGACCGAACCCTAGGTGGGTCTTGTTCTTTGGTAAGCATCTTCCCTCTCTCCTTAGCATCTTCTTCTCCATCTTGCCTACTCTTTGGCCATGGTGGTTATGCTTCTTGTTCCTTTTCTTGAGGTGGCCGAAGTAGTCTGCTTGGAGCTAGGAGCTTGAAGCTTGGAGCTTTGGAGCTTTGGAGCTTGAGGAGTTTGCTTAAGGCGGGTTACATAACTTCTAACCCTAGCTATACTACTTTTCCTATGTTGCATGTTTCATATATGTTGACAATCGGCCATTGCATGTTATGCATCTTGCTCTAGAACAAGTTGTTGATCTTATGGATTTTATGAGCATGGTGTTGTTGTTTTTGTTGTTTTTGATGGGTTATATGCCTTTACACCTAGTTGGTCGAACCATAGTTGAGATTTTCCTTAGTAGAAACACTCCTTTCTCTCTTTGGTCTAGAGAAGTGAGTTTGAGCTCTAGTAATGTGGGCAATACCCCTCTCTCATTTAAGTTGAGAGGTGAGCTCATATTCTAGTTGCTTGGGCAATACCCTCCTCTCACCATGGATTTGAGAGGTGAGCTTTTGATGACCTATGTTGGGGATGGTCCTTGTGGTTGCCCGATTTGTGAAAGAGGTTGTGCAACACCCCTCTCTCTTGGTTGTTGAGAGGTGAGCCGACCTTCTTGATCAACTAGGGTTTGGTGCCCTTGTGCTTGAGGTTGAAGACGATCTTGTTGAGTTGTGTCTTACATGATATGACATTGGGGATAGTGTTGCCCAATAACCTTCTTGTCTTGGGTTGTACCTTTTGTCGATACCCATGTGTGCTTGGGCGTTATGTTTTGATGAGTGCCATGCACGATACACCTTGTTGAGATAGTTTTACCTTGGTGCCCAATATCCCTTATCCACCCTAGAGTTAGGGTTTGGGCGACATGGTTGCTAAATCCCTGGATGGGCATCTTGGTCGATATGAAGCCTCAACCCAAGCTTAGGCGTCAGTGTTTCTCTAGGCAACATGAGTTGTCTACCCTTAATGCATGATATGTCCTTGAGGTGTAATCCTTGGTAGATAAGCTTTCTTGGGTGATCCTTGTATCTCTGGTCAATATGCCTAGCTGAAGCTTAGTTGGTGTTTGTTGTAACATCCCAGGGTTTGAGGCCTCGGATAAAAAGATCTTATAAGGAATGATTGGACTACTCATATCACCAAGGTGCACCTCCTTTTCAGGGAGCCCATCTCTAAAGAACTCCATAGTTAAGCGTGCTCCACTTGGAGTAGTACTAGGTTGGGTGACCAGTCGGGAAGTTGATCATGGCTTGCGCGTCAGTGTGGACAAAGCGCGTAGTTAAGGCTAGTGGTGGTTTGTGGGGCCAGTCGTCATTCCTAAAACCTTACTAGAGCCTTGGGCAGTGGGCCCAGGCGTTACAAATGGTATCACAGCCATAACCCCTCTAGTAGGTGGGGCCCACATGGGCATGGCATGCTAGTCTTGAGTTGTGTGGTCCAGGCATGTAGGAAAGGGTTGTCTATGGTTGACGTAGCCACCCTTGTACTAGTATTCTGTGATCGGGAATTGGGTGTCCATGGGCCATTGTGGGTCTGCACTGAAATGGGGAAGAGATTATGAGGCCTTATAGTTGAGCCTTGACGAGGACGTCAAGAGCCTAAGTGGGGGAGATTGTAACATCCCAGGATTTGAGGCCTCAGATAAAAAGATCTTATAAGAAATGATTGGACTACCCATATCACCAAGGTGCACCTCCTTTTCAGGGAGCCCATCTCTAAAGAACTCCATAGTTAAGTGTGCTCAGCTTGGAGTAGTACTAGGATGGGTGACCAGTTGGGAAGTTGATCTTGGCTTGCGCGTCAGTGTGGACAAAGTGCGTAGTTAAGGCTAGTGGTGGTCTGTGGGGGCAGTCATCATTCCTGAAACCTTACTAGAGCCTTGGGCAGTGGGCCCGGGCGTTACACCCGTCATGATCCCTTGGACGATACCCTTGGTGGAGTTGTTGGGTGGGCGATACACCCTTGATGAGATGTTTCCCGATATCCTCCTTATGGTTACGTCTTGGACGACACACCATGTAGTGAGGGTGCTCGATGCACTCCCTTGTCTTTAGGTGGCCTTCCCCATTATCCCTGATAAGCTTGGATGATATGGTTTCATGCCCGACATGCCAACCCTAGGATGCTGACCGTTATGATGTTGTCCACGCATGACACCTTTCTTGGGCGTCATGGTTACCCTGGCCGATAGGGTTAACCCTCGGATGATGCTAGAAGGTTGCATGATAGGGGCGCCTTGGGTGACACCCCTTTGGCCGATATGGCTTGTGTTGAAGGTTAGCCGATAGTGGAACCTAACCCTAACCCAAGTTGGTGCACGTTAGACCCATGGTCGATAGCCATGGTAGTGTTGCACGTTATGACCTCGTGGATGGATGCCCGACACCATGAGTGTTAGTGGAACCTTGGTGCATGTTAGAGGATGTGCAGTGTTTGGTTGGTTCGGTGGTGAGTTGCTTTAGGGTTTGGAACCCTAGTAGGTACACCCTTCGGTAAGGGTTGGCGCTACTCGCCATACCTATGGTGAGGGTTGCAGGAGTTTTGGTGAGGGTTATGATAACCCAAAATGTATATAGTTGATGGTTCTATTTTAATAATGATAACACAGGTGACATGATGTAATCACCTTGCATCCTGCAAATATGATGATGAGATATAATGATAGGTTGTGAACCAGGAAGCTTGGAAGCTTATGATGTTGCTTCACATGTTGATATAACACATGCATATGGTCACAAGTATAAGGCATAACACATGCCCTTGATTGATTATAATACTATGAATGATAAAGCTTGTGTGATATACTCACGGATGCATCTTTATACTTGATAGCATGATCATTCTGTTAATCCATGATGGCTTCAGTTATGTATATACTAACCATGCATGTATTTCATATGGATTCATAGCTTAGTAAGAGCTATGAGATATATGTTCTCTGACTAGCACAGTGTGATGATAATTCTTGTTAATAAAATAACAAGTTGATAGGTCTGAGGACCTGATATAAGGTTGCGTGCCTAGCTGAGGTGCTATCCTCTGATGATGAGATAAGGGATGTGTTCCCAGGATGCTAATGCATGATTGTGATGCCTTGAGAGGCAATGGTTGATATCATGAGGGATTGAGGTCCCAAGATAGTATGTTGATTGCAATAATGATGTAATTCTATAAGGCTATGTTTATACCTTGTTTTGCCTCAAATATTGGCTTAAAATATACTAATTAATGATAGATAAACATATCATGTAGTTTTCCCTGGCCATATATCCATTACCGTCAGTATTTGGTGATGGTGAAATAGGTTTATCCGGTGGGATCACCTGGAGCGCATATTGTTGAATATGTGAGGTTTCCCCTAGCCTAAAATAGGAGGGTTGAGTGCAAATGCGGTTGCAGACTCGGGATGTATGGAGCATGGTGAACAGAACCATGGCTCTAGATATGTGATGATGAGCATGATGTGATCATGGCTCAGATGTATATAGTATCACCTATGATGAGGTGAGCTAGAGATGGGTAGCTTGCAGAGATAACCCAGAGGCTGACACCTATAAGCATAAGACTGCGGTCTTGCTTGATGATTTGTGTACTAACCACGAGAAGGTGAGGTCATGGAGTCCGGATCTCCTTAGATCTTGTATGGCACTGAATTGGGCTTCGCAGCCAATGGTTGGATTTGAGCAGGGAAGGTTCACTTCCTCAGGGCATAATAAAACGTAATCCAACCGAATAAATACATCATGTTTATAGCAAAACACGGAACATTGATTGAGGCCTTGCTTATATTGCCGATCTAGTTACCCCTTGCAGATATGTGTACGATCCTTATATCCTGTGATAAGTACCTATAAAGATTATCTTGTCAATCATGTTCCATAAAGAAATACTTGGTAATATGCCTCCCGGATATCTTGGTAAGCTTGATGGTAATAATAGCTTTGCTCAATATGTTGCTCTTGTTATACACTTATTCAGTTATTTGTTGTTATCTGCTTTAACCTTTGAGCTTTTATAGTTGCGGCGGGGAGTTATGTTTCTCGCTGGGACTGTGTGTCTCACCCCACTGGTTTACACCCTTTTTAGGTGACCGCTCTAGACGTGGTGGTGGTCTTGAGGTTGCGGCCAAGCAGCAAGAAGAGTAATAGATGGAAAGAGATGGACATGTTGTTGTTTTGGTGGTTTTGTAGTAGGGTTCTAGAAGTCATCCCTGTACTCTCATGTCCTTGGAAGTGTTTTGATGATGTTTCACGATGCTTAGCTGCTGTAATCTTTGTATACCCTACTGTTGGTTGTACGTGGTTGTTCTGTATGTATAAATAGGTGATGAACTAATATGCGTTGTAGTGGCAGTGGGTGACTTTAAGTTGTGAACATATCTGGAAGGTGATCTTGAATGTATCTATATATATGACTTGATCTTCATGCATGGCCTGGATGCAAATGTTCTGTACGTATGTTTCCACAATCAGTTTTAATTAACCTGTGTTTTCAGTAATATATGGTTCCACACGTTTTCGTGTGTCATCTCCTCGTCAATGTGATGGTGGGGTGTCACACATGGAGTTAGATATATAATGATCTAGGCATCATCTAGTCCCTTATATCCTTATTCATTAGAGTATCAACATTACCAATGAAATGGTTCATCAACTTTACCCTTCATGGATATAACATCCTCATCTTACTTGATTATATTAACCACACCCTACTTTAGTGTATTGGCTATTATACCATCACAAGGGTTTCACATATCATTACATGGAATCACCCTGGATTTGAGTCTCACATCACATCATTCATCAGGGTTCCACATAACATCATTCTTATTTAGGGTTTCACATGGAATCACCCTTAACTAGGGTTTCTTATGAAATCACCCTTAATTAGGGTTTCACATGAAATCATCCTCAATAAGGATTTCCACTTTAATTACCCACAATTAGGGTATACTATTCATCCCAATTTAGGGTCGTACATCACATTACCCTAAATTAGGGTTACACATATCATCACCCTGGATTAGGGTTACATCCTTAACCTAGATTAGGGTTTCACTCAAAATATCCCTGAATTAGGGTTAAGGTTCAATAACCTTCTCAATTAGGGTTTTAGGCTCATGATTAGGGTTTCATGATCTCTTTGCTAAGGATCATACCCTTAATCACCACCTAAATCATACTCATGTATGGATTCCATTCTATCATCCTCTCAACTTGATTAGGTTATACCAACCCTTCAATCAAGTATATACAGCTATGGTTGGCATAGTGTACTAAGTTATTGCGATTATAAGCAATTAGGGTTTATCCCTTTAAGGTACTAATCATCTAGGTATTTAGGGATTCAACATTTACACCCATCATTGATTATCATTTCTATCAATTATTGGATCAATGGAACAACCATCACCTTCAATTTACAAATGATTGAATCACATTTGACCTCCATTCGGTTTTGGGGTTTCATCACCAAATGATTTTGAAACCGTTTGACTCCAAATGGTTTTGAAACCCAAACGGTTTCAAGATCATTTGGACTCAAACGGTCTCAAGACCGTTTGGGCCAAATGTTTCTCAAAACCGCAAGGGTTCTTAAGGTACATTCATCAATTGATTGAACATGATTTGCTACATTGTAACCTTCAATCGATTGAATTGTTGGAGTTCAACAATTCTTGGCCCTTGGATCTTCAATCCTTCAATCACCACCTTTGACCATCCATGCGTTCTTGAGGTGGTTGACCTCATGCGGTCATGAGGTGCTTGGATGACCTCCAAACGATTTTGAAATTGTTTTCCCAACTTGTTATTGAAATATGTGAAAATCAATTAGGGTTTGCATCATTGGATTGATCATCAAATTAGATATTGATTGCATTTTGATTGGGTATCTATAGGTCTTCAATTACTCAACCATACTCAACCCCAGACCTCCAAATGGTCTTGGTTGACCTACAAATGGTTTTGAAACCATTTGGGTGTTCTCCAAATGATTTTGAAACTGTTTGGGTTAATCAACCCAAAGTTCTAAAACAATCAATTGCATAAGATAAAAATGTTTATGTGATGGATACTTAGAAAAGTATCAGTTTATCTTGGACTTTGGTTCCTTGTTTTCTTTCCAAATTAATTCAAATAATAAGAGGAATATGATTCCTTGTTTTCTTTCCTTTCAGGGACATGGAAATCAAGTGGGTCTTTACACACTTGATGTGCATAAGATAAAAAATTTTATGTGATGGATACTTAGAAAAGTATCAGTTTTGTGGCATGCAACTCACAAAAACAAGATTAACTTAAGCGGAAGTGAATCATTTACAGCGGATTACTGAAAATCACTAAAAATTAAAACTTTTTGCAAAGAGATCTAAACATAGGAAGTCTCTTCCATTAAGAACCATTGTATAACATTTACATTCTGGTTAAATCATACATAACATGTACCATCTCATCTCGATGATTACAACATCAGCTGTCCTATCAAAATTATGTACCGACAGCATAATATTCTCGAGGCATCAAGCCCAAAACCTCAGATCGATATATTAAAAACACTGAATAAAAACTCTGACGACCTGAGAGTACAGAGACGACACATAGGAATTTCTAGTTACATGACTTGACAAACAGTATCTCCACCTGAGATCTCACCGTTGTCCCTGATTTTACTATTTTTGTCCTTTTCCTACAAAAGGATTTTTGCTTCTTTGTCCGCGTCCACCTAAAAATGTTGGATCCCATGGGGGTGAGACAATTGTAAATTGTCCCAGCGGGAGATATAACTCTCCGCCAAAACATTGTTATAGGAGTTTATTAAAATAAATTGAGTAGAGGGATTTTATGTAATTAACAGTAGATAAATCACTGTATGAACAAAGTGAAGTAATCTCCTTTCCCAAAGAGAGCATTGCATCTACTCATAGTAGAATCATAGTTCATCCATCTACTTGTAATGAATACAAACAGATATGAATAACATCAATGAACTAGAGTTGCATGAAAGAAATATAACATCATCCAATAAATTTCTGTATTCAATCCTTAAGCAAACATGATATACGGCTGATTTCATTTTACAATCACACTTATTCCTTGAGGAGATGAGGTATACCGCTCATACTCCAACTGACCACTGTGAAGTCGAAATCGGTACCATACATAGGTCAATGGAAGAGTCAGATTCCCATGACCTCCCACATCCCGATCAGAGTGGGACCACAAGAAGGACTATGTCGACTGCTCAAAATAGATTTCCAGGGTATATTGGCAACTTCTCTATAGAGTTACAATGTCAACTGCACTCTCATCGGCAATCGAGAGATTTAATGTTTATCTCCGTCAACCCGACATAAAATATCATTGGGAGATTAATGATACATCCATCCCAACCATCGGGAGATTTATGATACATCCATCCCGACACATGAAGAATTGAGAGGTTTAATGTTTACCTTCCCTCAATCTCTTTACCGGACGTAAGGATATTTTTGCCCATTTACCCCCACATATTCAAAATATGCATTCCAAGTTTTGCCATGGAGCACCCATTTCACCATCACCTTATTACTGACGATGATGGATCTATGGTCAGGGCTCTACATGATATGATTTCACTTGATTAATTAAGTACACTTTTACATTCTTTTAGCATCAGCCAAGTTCTCAAGCATGACTTATTACAACAATGCTAATAAGAGACATGTATTATTTTCATCAAATACTTATCAGTCTTTAAAAGACATTGGGGACTCAATCCCTCATTTCAATACTGGGAATTATCATCCCATTGCAATCTCATCACCATAATTATATGGTTCTGGGTATTCAAAGTCTTAACTCATCATTGAGCATCATAACCATGTATTAGGTAAGTATCACCTTCAGGTCATCTGACGAAGGCATTCATGATACTTGTTATACAAGCATCACACATGGCTCACAAAGCCACAAAATATCGTGTCACCTCTTTCTAGGCAACAACTTACTCATATGACTCTTAAGATCCATGCACATTTGATACTTTTACTAAGAAACAACAACATTAAGGTACATAAGGCCAATCAACATTTATTATATAAATGTCACAGCTCAAACCTGGCTATATTCATCATCTCATAATACCTGCATGGTTATTAGGCATGATAACAGTCATACAAGCTATTCATCACATCTTGTGATACAATAGTAACACCAATATTCCTTTACCAGGAATTAGGGTTTACTATCAAATAGGGATTTTCATTCAATTTACCCAAAATTAGGGTTAGGGTTTCCCATTTCTCATTAATTAGGGTTTCATGATTAAATTATCTGTCCAACCCTTAAGTCATTATTCCATACCTCTGGGGCATTCAAATATATCATAATTAATTATTCAAGATCATTACTCTCATTATATAGCATTAATGATCATCAATTCAAGGTATGAGTTCATTTCACATCCTCATCATGATATGATAATATCATACTCATTAATTTGGCTTAACCCCATTCTCAAGGTACATTAGTCAACACTTATCAACGTGCATCAACTCATTACATTTCTTTGTCATAGTTCATAGCACACTTCATATGCTTTTTACCCAAATATTATTGGATTTGAAGTGCATCAAGGTATATAACCCTGAGGTGCTGAATGTGATAACTATCGTATCTTGATGTATCACTTTCCTCATTATATCAAACCCTCTTGAGTTAAATAACTTATCTTGTATTAAGGTATTTCCCTCTTAATACATTCAATCACTAATCTCTCACATTTAGCATGTAATGCATAGGCCACACATTATAATTGTCCAACTATCTTTAATGATATGGACTTGTCTAATTCTAAAGACATTGCTTACAATAAGGTTGCTTATAATCAACCACTTGAAATATTTCACCTTTATAAGGTAATTCCTTCTATCTCATCATTATGGTTTTCTTATACCCTTACCTAAAGTAAGGATTATGATTTATTGTCATATTGCCCAGAATTAGGGCTTTATGTATTATGACTCCAAATTAAAGTCTCACATACCTTCCCCCTTCTTAGGGTCTCTCATCACAACATAGTATTAGAGCATCATGTGGTGTTAATTCTTAGTCAGGGTTTCTTATGGTATCACCCTCAACTAGAGTTTCTCATGGAATCACCCTCAACTAGGGTTTCTCATGGAATCACCCTCAACTAGGGTTTCTCATGGAATCACCCTCAACTAGGGTATCATATATCATTACATGACATCACCCTTGATTTGATTCTCACATCACATCATCACATCAATGCTCCATATACATCATTCTAACTTAGGGTTTCTCATGGAATTACCCTAGAATAGGATTTCACATGGAATCATCCTCAACTAGGATTTCCACTATAGTTACCCACAATTTGGGTTTACTATTCATCTCCATTAGGATTTCATTCAATTGTCCACAATTAGAGATTCACTTATTCATCCAAATTAGGTTTTTGTATCTCATTACCCTAAATTATAGTTATACATATCATTACCCTAGATTAGGGTTACGTCCTCACCCTGGATTAGGGTTTTATTTAGAATCGCCCTCAATTAGGGTTAGAGTTCAATAACCCTGTCAGTTAGGGTTTATATTCATGATTATGGTTTCATGATCTCTTTACTAAGGATCATACCCTTAATCACCACATGAATCATATTCATGTATGAATTCCATTCTTTCATCCTCTCAACTTGATTAGGTCATATCAACCCTTCAATCAAGTACATACAACTATGATTGACATAGTGTACCAAATTATTATTCTTATAGTGATTAGGGTTTACCCCTTTAATAGTACTAATCATTTAGGTACTTAAAGGTATTTAACCTTTGTACCATCTTTGATTACCATCACTATCAATCATTGGATCATTAGACAATCATTACCTTCCATTACCAAGTGATTGAATCACCAACAACCTTAAATCGATTTCGAGGTTTCATCACCAAACGGTTTTGAAACAGTTTGACCTCCAAACCGTTTTGCAACCATTTGACCCCAAACGGTTTCAAGACCGTTTGGACTCAAACGGTCTCAAGACCATTTTTGCCAAATCAGTCTCAAAACCGCAACGGTTCATGAGATACATTCATCAATTGGTTGATCATGATTAGCAACATTGAAACCTTCAATCAATTGAGTTATTGAGGTTCAACAATTATTGACCCTTGGATATTTAATCCCTCAAATCACCACCTTTGACCATCCATGCAGTCTTGATGTGCTTGACCTCCAAATGGTTTCGAAACCGTTTTCCCATCTCATCATCAAAATCCATGACATCCAATTAGGGTTTGGATCATTGGATTAATGATTATCAAATCAGCAATTGATTGCATTTCAATTTGGTATCTTTGGATCTTCAAATACCCAACCATACTCAACCCTAGACCTCCAAACAGTCTTTCTTGACCTCCAAATGGTTTTTAAACCGTTTGGGTGATCCTTAAACGGCTTTGAAACTGTTTGGGTTAATCAACCCAAAGATTCAACACAATCAATTACAAAATCAGCACTTAACCCGATTAGGGTTTGATACTTGGTGATTAACTATGTATTGAATTAATCAATTGGATCCTCTATATTATCATCAAACATGAATTAGGGTTATGACCTCAAAGGTCAACCTTCCTAAACGGTCAACTCCCTTAAATGGTTTCGGTCTCAAATCACCAAACGGTTTAGAAACTGTTTGGTCTCCAAACGGTTTAGTGAAACCTTTTGGACCAACAAGTTGAAACTATTTGCACTTGATATTTGGGGAGATGTGTGCTTACGATGATGTCATCATCATAAAGCTCTAAACTCACGAAACCTTCTGTAATTTTCATGGTGATTGCATCAATCAACCAAATCAATTATCGTGAATGAAGAAAGGATCATTATTTGTTAAAGAATTGAATGCAATAACAAAATTAGGGGTTCAAGTTATAAAACCCACCTCCAATTGAGCTCCAAATCTCCAATCGCATGTCCAAAATGGTGGATGCAACTCCTTTCACCATTCTAAGGCTCGTCCTCAAGGTTTGAGTGAAAAGGAATGGTTAGAATTGAAGAGGGGGTCGAAATAGGAAGAATTCATGCATTGATTTGTGATTTCCACCATGGATTCAAGGTGAACAAGGGTCAAGAAGCTTACCAACAGGTTGGGGGGTCGTCCTCCTGATCCTACCAAGCTCCTTGGTCGTATTCCAAGCAAAGGGAAGAAGTGGGATCGGGAAAAGACTTTCATTTGGCTTGTAAATAGTCTTTTTATAAAAATTCAATGAGAGAGAATATGCTTATAAAACATTAATTTAATCCCAAAAATAGAGCCACCTCTTCCCCCTCAACTTCCTTGGATCTGAGGCTATCTTGTTTTCCTCTTATTCCTCTCAATTATCCATGATTTAAAGAAAAGCAAATTAAGCACCTCAAATCATATTATACTAATATCCATATGTGAGTGGATATTTCTTTTTCTTATAAAATTGTGAGTGAGTTATCCACTCCCTTGGATATTTTCGTGATCCTTGCAAACCTCAAGGACATCCAAACATATCTGAATCCAACCATTTTAATTTTGTTTGAAGGCCTTTTAATTAATACAATTATTTTTGCACTCAATTGAATTAGGGTTTCAATTAGGATTAAATCTTGATTATTTTAATATCAAGATTCTCTCTCCTCCAACTTAATTCAAATGAGGCGCCCCTCTAATTTTAATTTCTCTACATGATGCCAAGAAAAATTAGGTACCTTATTGAAGTGGTAATTTGCATATTGAACCCTAGATTTTGGGTAAATTGCACATTACACCAAAACTAGGTTTTAATGCACAAACATTGCTTTATCAGCTCTTTCTTGGTACTCAGGCTTCCATAAGCCATACCTCTGCATCATTTTCACTCTCATGATGATTCAACACATTTGGAACATATTATCATGCACAATTTTCACTTAAACCCCTGAACTTGGGTAATTTGCACTTTAGTCCAAAACAAGCAAAACATTGGTTTCAACATATTCAAGAAGGACTAGAATTGCAACATAAGTTCCTTTTGAGCCCTAATTACTTTTCACAAGATAATATTAAGCATATAATCATCTCTCTTAATCAAAACACCTAGGGTTAAAGCATAACCCAGGCCAGGGATGTTACAAATTATAAACCCCTAACAAGGATTTCGTCCCTGAAATCCCAGATAAAGGAAGACCGATGTTATTCAATCATCATACTATCTAATCTTCACATAACACATTATTATTATGGAGACACCATAGAACTTTGGTCAGCACAAAGTGTTTCCATACAAGATTCTAATAGAATCAACACACAAGACACCCTCCAATGTTCTTCATCATTGATTGTGGAATTAATTTTGTGTCAAGTAACACTTTTCTTATTCAAAGAAACATCATACATTCTTTATTAATATCATGTTTATGCAGAGCATAAACCCCTAACATATGATGTTCATACTATTTTATATAATCAAACTAATTTCATAGTTGACCACTCCAGGTAGCCAACATAAACCATCTGATATTTCTTAGATACCAGAATCTTTCTCCTTGGTATCTATCACATGTGTTGAAAACTCATTACATATTTATCTTCCTTTCATCTTGGAACATTAATTGTTACATATGTCTTCACCATGGAACTAAAGTCCAAAATAAACTGATACTTTTCTAAGTATCCATCACATGAACATTTTTTTATCTAATGGACATCAAGTGTCCTAAGACCCACTTGATTGCCATGTCCCTAAAAGGAAATAAAACAAGGATTCATATTCCTCTTTTTAATTCATGTATTTTAACCTATTCATGAACCATTTACTCTTTATCTCATCCTAGGTTCCTTGTCCTCAGCATAGGAATTTATAAGGATGATCACATAACATTATACCTTTCTTTATTATTATCTAGCATGTTTATGATGGTCTCATGATCTCATCACATTTCCCATTTCCTCATTATGGGAAAGATCTTTATTATACTTACATCTTTATTGAATAGTGTTCATCTCCCTTAATCTTATTCTTATCTTATGAGGAGTACACTTTTAGTTCCTCATACCAACATGCTCATCTGAGATTCTCTCAGACTTCTCTTTCTTATGCTTATGACACACTTTTCATTCCATATTTCTAATTTCATGATACTCATTAGATTGCCTCAGAATGACTACTTGATCAGAGCAACCAAAAAGATAACAATCTAAGAGTTTCCATACTCACTTTATCATCAATAGTTTTATACATGGCCAGGGTATATAAATACTAAGATTAAGTGGTATGCACTTTGTATACTATCATATTCCTTCTTTTTCATATTATCACAAGCATAAGATTTAGCATCCCTAGATTTTATCCAGTCATCTCTTCTGTACCTCATCTTTTCTCATAGAGGTAAGAACAACATAAAACATTTGTGATGTTTTACTAAGCAAATTGTAAGTCCTCATAGGACTAAACAAGGAAAACTCAATCAATTACTTTCTCAATTAATCTAGGAATTCATAAAATGACATATTAGAATGATATTATTTTGTCTAACCTGTCATGATTCATGGATTATTTACTACCTCAGACTGACTCTGCCTCAGAGGTTGATTCACCATAACATTTATGGCCGAATAATCTCTTGCCAGATGTTCTACATGTCTACATTGGTAGCAAATTCTAGGTGCTAGATGTAGTTTAGAAGATTCCTTACCCTTTCTGGGTAACCATTGCCTTGGTGCACTAGGCTCTGGTTGTACTGGTGGTACCAAAAACTTCTTATTTTTGGAACCACTAGGCCTTTGGCCCTGGATTTGGATAGGCCTTTTCTCAATTATCATCTTATTTTTCTTCTCTGGATAATATCTTCAGATATGTCCAGGTTTGCTACACTTGTGGCAGACCCTGATTTCAGGTTGTAATCTATTCCCTCCATCACTATATATTGATTCAACAGGTTGAGGTTGAGCACAGACTCGATTTAAGTCCAGAACTTCATCATTTACTATTTCTTCAACCTGCTGATGTTGATCATAAATCATGTTGATATCCAAAACATCATCATTAGCAGCTGGTAATCTAGGTTACACTACCAATGCTTGATCCACTATATACATTATTGTTGCCCTAATTTCCCCAACAGTAATACTTAAAGAAGGATTTTCTTATTATAGTTGGATCAGCTAGGGGGTTCTCAGGCTATTGGCCCTCTCTTGCCTGCTCTCATGCACCTCTTCTTGGTGCAACATTGCTGCTTTCTGTAGCAACCTCCTCATGTGACCCAGTCATCTTTAAGTTCTTCTTCTCTTATACGAGCAGAAGACACTATCAGATACACTGGATGACACCAGAACATCCTCTACTACCTTAGTCATTTGTCTATGTAGACTCAGTGAACCTAGTGCTCTAATACCACTAAATTGTGGCATCCAACTCACAAAAACAAGATTAACTTAAGCGGAAGTGAATCATTTACAACGGATTACTGAAAATAACTAAAAAATTAAAACTTTTTGCAAAGAGATCCAAACTTAGGAAGTCTCTTGCATCAAGAACTATTGTATAACATTTACATTCTGGTTCAATCATACATAACATGTACCATCTCATCTTGATGATTACAACATCAGTTGTCCTATCAACATTATGTACCGACATCATAATATTCTCGACGCATCAAGCCCAAAACCTCAGATCGATATATTAAAAACACTGACTAAAAACTCTAAGGAACTGAGAGTACAGAGACGACACATAGGACTTTCTAGTTACATGACTTGACAGACAGTATCTCCACCTGAGATCTCACTGTTGTCCCTGATGTTACTGCTGTTGTCCTATTCCTACAAAAGGATTTCTGCTTCTTTGTCCGCGTCCACCTAAAAATGTTGGATCCCACAGGGGTGAGACAATTGTAAATTGCCCCAACGGGAGATATAACTCTCCACCAAAACATTGTTATAGCAGTTTTTTAAAATAAACTGAGCAGAGGGATTTTATATAATTAACAACAGATAAATCACTATATGAACAAAGTGAAGTAATCTCCTTTCCCAACGAGAGCATTGCATCTACTCATATTAGAATAATAGTTCATCCATCTACTTATAATGAATACAAAGAGATATGAATAACATCAATGAATTAGAGTTACATGAAAGAAATATAACATCTGCCAATAAATTTCCGTATTCAATCCTTAAGCAAACATGCTATATGGTTGATTTCATTTTACAATCACACTTATGCCCTGAGGAGATGAGGTATACCGCTCATACTCCAACCGACCACTGCGAAGTTGAAATTGGTACCATACATAGGTCAATGGAAGAGCCAGATTCCCATGACCTCCCACATCCCGGTCAGAGCGGGACCACAAGCAGGACTATGTCGACTGCTCAAAATAGCTTTTCAGGGTATACTGGAAACTTCACTATAGAGTTACAGCATCAACTACACTCTCATCGACAATCGAGATATTTAATGTTTATCTCCGTCGACCCGACATAAAATATCATTGGGAGATTAATGATACATCCATCCCAACCATCGCGAGATTTATGATAGATTCATCCCGACACATGAAAAATTGAGAGGTTTAATGTTTACCTTCCCTCAATCTCTTCATCGGACGTAAGGATATTTTCATCCATTTACCCCCACATATTCAAAATATGCATTCCGGATTTTGCCGTGGAGCACCCGTTTCACCATCACCTTATTACTGATGATGATGGATCTATGGTCAGGGCTCTACATGATACGATTTCACTTGATTAATTAAGTACACTTTCACATTCTTTTAGCATCAGCCAAGTTCTCAAGCATGACTTATTACAACAATGCTAATAAGATACATGTACTATTTTCATCAAATACTTATCAGTCTTTAAAAGACAATGGGGACTCAATCCCTCATTTCAATACTGGGAATTATCATCCCATTGCAATCTCATCACCATAATTATATGGTTCTGGGTATTCAAACCCTTAACTCATCATTGAGCATCATTACCATCTATTAGGTAACTATCACCTTCAGGTCATCTAACCAAGGCATTCATGATACTTGTTATACAAGCATCACACGTGGCTCATAACGCCACAAAATATCTTGTCACCTCTTTCTAGGCAACAGCTTACTCATATGAATCTTAAGATCCATGCACAACATAGTATTAGAGCATCATGTGGTGTTAATTCTTAGTCAGGGTTTCTCATGGTATCACCCTCAACTAGAGTTTCTCATGGAATCACCCTCAACTAGGGTATCATATATCATTACATGACATCACCCTAGATTTGATTCTCACATCACATCATCACATCAATGCTCCATATACATCATTCTAACTTAGGGTTTCTCATGGCATTACCCTAGAATAGGATTTCACATGGAATCATCCTCAACTAGGATTTCCACTATAGTTACCCACAATTTGGGTTTACTATTCATCTCCATTAGGATTTCATTCAATTGTCCATAATTAGAGATTCACTTATTCATCCAAATTAGGGTTTTGTATCTCATTACCCTAAATTAGAGTTATACATATCATTACCCTGGATTAGGGTTACATCCTCACCCTGGATTAGGGTTTCAATTAGAATTGCCCTCAATTAGGGTTAGAGTTCAATAACCCTGTCAGTTAGGGTTTATATTCATGATTAGGGTTTCATGATCTCTTTACTAAGGATCATACCCTTAATCACCACATGAATCATATTCATGTATGAATTCCATTATTTCATCCTCTAAACTTGATTAGGTTATATCAACCCTTTAATCAAATACATACAACTATGATTGACATAGTGTACCAAATTATTATTCTTATAGTGATTAGGGTTTACCCCTTTAATAGTACTAATCATTTAGGTACTTATACGTCTTTAACCTTTGTACCATCTTTGATTTCCATCTCTATCAATCATTGGATCATTTGAACAATCATTACCTTCCATTACCAAGTGATTGAATCACCAACAACCTTCAATCAGTTTTGAGGTTTCAACACCAAACGGTTTTAAAACCGTTTGACCTCCAAACGGTTTTGAAACCGTTTGACCACAAACAGTTTCAAGACCATTTGGACTCAAATGGCCTCAAGACCGTTTGGGCCAAATCAGTCTTAAAACTGCAAGGGTTCATGAGATACATTAATCAATTGGTTGATCATGATTAGCAACATTGAAAGCTTCAATCAATTGAGTTATTGAACAATTATTGACCCTTGGATCTTTAATCCCTCAAATCACCACCTTTGACCATCCATGTGGTCTTGAGGTGCTTGACCTCATGCAGTCTTGAGGTTCTTGACCTCCAAATGGCTTTGAAACCGTTTGCCCATCTCATCATCAAAATCCATGACATCCAATTAGGGTTTGGATCATTGGATTGATTATCAAATCAGCAATTGATTGCATTTCAATTTGGTATCTTTGGATCTTCAAAAATACCCAACCATACTCAACCCTAGACTTCCAAACGGTCTTGGTTGAACTCCAAATGGTTTTGAAACCATTTGGGTGATCCCCAAACGGTTTTGAAATCGTTTGGGTTAATAAACCCAATGATTCAACACAATCAATTACAAAATCAGCACTTAACCCGATTAGGGTTTGCTTCTTGGGGATTAACTATGTATTGAATTAATAAATTGGATCCTTTAGATTATCATCCAACATGCATTAGGGTTCTAACCTCAAATGGTCAAACCCTCCTAAACAGTCAACTCCCTTAAACGGTTTGGGTCTCAAATCACCAAACAGTTTTGAAACTGTTTGGTCTCAAACGGTTTAGTGAAACCATTTGCACTTGATATTTGGGGAGGTGTGTGCTTATGATGATTTCATCATTATCAAGCTCTAAACTCACGAAACCTGCTGTGATTTTCATGGTGATTGCATCAATCAACCAAATCAATTATCGTGAATGAAGAAAGGATCATTATTTGTTAAAGAATTGAATGCAATAACAAAATTAGGGGTTCAAGTTATAAAACCCGCCTCCAATTGAGCTCCAAAGCTCCAAGATCACGTCAACAATGTTGGATGCAACTCCTTTCACCATTCCAAGGCTCGTCCTCAAGGTTTGAGTGAAACGGAATGGTTAGAATTGAAGAGGGGATCAAAATAGGAAGAATTCATTCATTGATTTGTGATTTCCACCATGGCTTCAAGGTGAACAAGGGTCAAGAAGCTTACCAACAGGTTGGGGGGTCGTCCTCCTGGTCCTCTCTAGCTACTTGGTCGTTTTCCAAGCAAAGGGAAGAATTGGGATCCGAGGGAAGAACTTGGTCATTTGGCTTGTAAAGAGTCTTTTTATAAAATATCAATGCGAGAGAATATGTTTTATAAAAAATTCATTTAATCCCAAAAATAGAGCCGCCTCTTCCCCCTCAACTTCCTTGGATCCGAGGCTATCTTGTTTTCCTATTATTCCTCTCAATTATCCATGATTTAAAGAAAAGCAATTTAAGCACCTCAAATCATATTATACTAATATCCATATGTGAGTGGATATTTCTTTTTCTTATAAAATTGTGAGTGATTTATCCACTCCCTTGGATATTTTCATGGTCCTTGAAAATCTCAAGGACGTCCACACACATATGAATCCAACCATTTTAATTTTTTTTAAAGTCCCTTTAATTAATACATTTATTTTTGCACTCATCTGAATTAGGGTTTCAATTAGGATTAAATCTTGATTATTTTAATAGAAAGATTCTCTCTCCTCCAACTTAATTCAAATGAGGCGCCCCTCTAATTTTCTTTACTCTACATGATTCCAAGAAACACTAGGGACCTTATTGAAGTGGTAATTTTCATATTGAACCCTAGGTTTTGGGTAAATTGCACATTACACCAAAACTAGGTTTTAATGCACAAACATTGCTTTATCAGCTCTTTCTTGGTACTCAGGCTTCCATAAGCCATATCTCTGCATCATTTTCACTCTCATGATGCTTCAACACATGAGGAACATATTATCATGCACAATTTTCACTTAAACCCCTCAACTTGGGAAATGTTCACTTTAGTCCAAAACAAGCAAAACATTGGTTTCAACAATATTCAAGAAGGACTAGAATTGCAACATAAGTTCCTTTTAAGCCCTAATTACTTTTCACAAGATAATATTAAGCATATAATCATCTCTCTTAATCAAAACACCTAGGGTTAAAGCATAACCCAGGTCAGAGATGTTACAAGTTTATCTTGGACTTTGGTTCCAAAGTGACGATATATGTAACTAGTAATGTCCCAAGTTGAAAGGGAGATAATTATGTGATGTGTTTTCAACACATGTGATAGATAACAAGGTAATAAATTCTGGTATCTAAGAAATATCATATGGTTTATGTTGAATATCTGAAATGGTCAACCATGAAATCAGATTAATCATGTAAAATAGTATGAACATCACATGTTAGGGGTTTATGCTTTGCATAAACATAATAAATGAATATATCTTTAAGATAAGTTCTTAATTGATAAGTAATGTATCCTTATGATGATAAGAGAATGTACAATTAATGAGATAGTTAGTACAAGTAATAAGGAAATCCAGTATTGTGTCACCAGGTGAGATGACACAAACAAGGTGTGAAAAGACTTATAGTTCTGAAAGGGTGATAGAACATAATTCTGATCTTGAAAGAGAAATGCTGAATTAACTAAGGAACATGGGAGTATGTGTTCCGTGTGAACCATTCCATGATAAATTTGTTTGGAATATCTTTGTGTTGATAAAATCTCTATCGTGTCTCCATAACAATGAAATGTTATGTGGAGACTATATAGTATGCTGAATGAATACTATCTGTCATCCTTTATCTGGGATTTCGGGGATGAAATCCTTGTTACGGGTTTATAATTTGTAACATCCCTGACCTGGGTTATGCCTTAACCCTGGGAGTTTTTCTTAAGCAAGTTAAATATACCCTTAATTTTATTTTTTGAAAAGTAATTAAGGCTCGTGAGGAACTTATGTTTCAATTTTAGTCCTGTTCGAATAATGTTGAAGCAATGTTTGCTTATTTTGGACTAAAGTGCAAATTACCCCAGTTAAGGGGTTAACCTGCAAATGTTATATGATTATATGTTCCTCATATGTTGAAGCATCATAGGAATGAGTATGATGCATAGGTATGGCTTGTGAAATCCTGAATACCAAGAAAGAGTTGATAAAGCAATGTTTGTGCATTAAAATCTAGTTTTGGTGTAATGTGCAATTTACCCAAAAACTAGGGTTCAATATGCAAATTACCACATCAATAAGGTCCCTTATGTTTCTTGGCATCATGAAGAGCAATTAAATGAGAGGGGAACCTCATTTGAATTAATTTGGAGGAGAGAGAATCTTGATATTAAAATAATCACGATTTATGCATAATTGAAACCCTAATTCAATTTAATGCAAAAAAGAAATATATTAATTAAAGAGCCCTTCAACCAAAAGTTGAAGGATGAATTTTAAAAGGGTTTGGAAGAGTTTTTCCCTTGCAAAGGCACGAAAATATCCAAAGGAAGTGGATAACTCACTCACATTATTATAAGAAAATGAAATATCCACTCACTTATGGATATTATTATAAAATGATTTAAGGTGCTTAATTTACTTTTCTTTAAATCATGGATAATTGAGAGGAATAAGAGTCAAATAATATAGACTCGTATCCAAGGGATGGAGTGGGAAGAGGCGACACAAATTTTGGAATTAAAATACTTTTAATAAGGCATTTTCTCTCTCATTGATTTTCTTATAAAAACACCCTTTACAAGCCAAATCAAATGTTTTTCCGAATCCCTTTCTTCTCCTTGCTTGGAAAACGACCAAGGGAGCTTTTGAGGATCAGAAGGACGACCCCCAACCTGTTGGTAAGCTTTTTTATCACTTTCAACCATGATTTCATGGTTGAAATCGAAAATAAATCATTGATTTCTTCTTTTCTTCACTCCATCTTCAACCCTAGCCAATCTTTTCACCCAAAAGCTTGAGGACGAGCCTAGGGGGGAGTTTCAAAAGCTTCGTATACCATTTTTGACGTGAGCTTGAAGCTTTGGAGCTCAATTGGAGGCGGGTTTTATAACTTGAACCCTTATTATTGTTATTGCATTCAATTCAATATCAATTGATGATCCTTTCTTCATTTCCAAAATTTTATTTGGTTGATTGATGCAATCACCATGAAAATCACAGCAAGTTTCATGGGTTTAGAGATTGATGATTATGACATCATCATAATCACACACCTCCCCAAATATCAATTGCAAACGGTTTCAACAATTTAGTCCAAATGGTTTCACCAAACCGTTTGGAGGTTTGGACCCCAAACCGTTTAGAGGAGTTGACCGTTTGGATGGGTTGACCATTTGAGGTCAGAACCCTAATACATGTTGGATGATGATCTAATGGATCCAATTTATTAATTCAATACATAGACAATTATCAAGTAGCAAACCCTAATCGGGATAAGTGCTGATTTTGCAATTGATTATTTTAGAACTTTGGGTTATTTAACCCAAACGGTTTCAAAACCATTTGGAGATCACCCAAATGGTTTCAAAACCGTTTGGAGGTCAACCAAGACCGTTTGGAGGTCTGGGGTTGAGTATGGTTGAGTAATTGAAGACCCAAAGATACCCAATTGAAATGCAATCAATATCTAATTTGATGATCAATCCAATGATGCAAACCCTAATTGATTTTCACATATTTCAATAACAAGTTGGGCAAACAGTTTCAAAACCATTTGGAGGTCATCCAAGCACCTCATGACCGCATGAGGTCAAGCACCTCAAGACCGCATGGATGGTCAAAGGTGGTGATTGAAGGATTGACGATCCAAGGGCCAAGAATTGTTGAACTCCAACAATTCAATCGATTGAAGGTTTCAATCGATTGAATTGTTGGAGTTCAATAATTCTTGGCCCTTGGATCTTCAATGTTTCAATGTAGAAAATCATGTTCAATCAATTGATGAATGTACCTTAATAAACCTTGCGGTTTTGAGATTGATTTGGCCCAAACGGTCTTGAAACCATTTGGGGTCAAACAGTTTCAAAACTGTGTGGAGTCAAACGATTTCAAAACCGTTTGGTGATGAAACCCCAAAACCGAATGGAGGTCAAATGTGATTCAATCATTTATAAGTTGAAGGTGATAGTAGTTCCATTCATCCAATGATTTATAGCAATGATAATTAATGATGGGTATAAAGATTGAATCCCTAAATACCTAGATGATTAGTACCTTAAAGGGATAAACCCTAATTGCTTATAATAGCAATAACTTAGTACACTATACCAACCATAGTTGTATATACTTGATTGAAGGGTTGTTATAACCTAATCAAGTTGAGAGGATGATATAATGGAATCCATACATGAGTATGATTCATGTGGTGATTAAGGGTATGATCCTTAGCAAAGAGATCATGAAACCCTAATCATGAGCCTAAAACCCTAATTGACAAGGTTATTGAACCTTAACCCTAATTCAGGGTTATTTTGAGTGAAACCCTAATCTAGGTTAAGGATGTAACCCTAATCTAGGGTGATGATATGTGTAACCCTAATTTAGGGTAATGTGATGTAAGACCCTAAATTGGGATGAATAGTAAACCCTACACTAGTACAGAACTAGCATTCAATGTCAGTTTTCTGGGCATCAGTTTTTTTGGAAAACCGATGCCTATAACATTCAGCGTCGGTGATGTAGGTCATCTGACGTCTATAGCCAAGACACGGGTACCTCTTTGCATTCAACGTCGGCTGGATAATAAACAATCGACGCCTAAAATCGCCCGCAAAATCCAATTTTTGGGCAAAAAATAATTGGCACATACAGCGTCGGTTTTTTACCAACAAAACCGACGCCTTTCTAAAATGAAAATTTGCACGAAAAGTTCCAGCTTAGGTATCGGTTATCCTTTGATAACCGACGCCGATAATGGTTCCCGCCAAATTATTTAGGGTAAAATTTGCCTAATTGGACGTTGGTTGTTAAGGAACAACCGACGCCGAAGACTTTAGGTGTCATTTGTATTTGATAACTGACTCCTTTTACAAACTTAATAGACCCACGATCGATCGCATTTGTTCCCCTTTCCGTCTTCATCGCTCGCTAGCTGCTGCTCGATCGCCCGCTAGCTGCCTGCTGGTTCTCACCGTCACCGATGCTGCCTCACCTCGCCATCGCCGCCGACGCTACTGCTGCTCTGCGCCGCCGCCGACGCTGCTACTGATACTGCTTCATCCTGCATCACCTCCGCCACCCTAGCTCTATCCTGTGTCACCGCCGCCGCCCGCTCCTTCCTCCCTGCTCACGCCCGTCGTGCCGCGCCACCTAGCATCGGTCTGCTCTCCAGGTATTAGCTGCGCGTAGCCTCTATTCTTCTTTCTCCCTAGCTTTTTACCTACATGAAGCAAACACGGTCGTGGTTGTGTTGGCCTACCATGGCCGTGCTGCCCAACACAGCCGTGGTAGGCCAACACAGCCACGGCCGTGTTTGCTGTTGGTAAGGATATGAACAAATCTATATGTAATGCTTTATGTAAATTCTAGGATACGAACAAATCTTTTGCTTGCATATATTTGTGCTTCTAATCCTAATGCTTGACCTAATTTAGTAAATTTTGATGCATGTTGAAATAATATTTAAACTTGTCCATTCTAGCATCCTAATTTGATTTGATTAAACCCTAACATTGATGAAACCCTAACATCAATTGTGATGAAACCCTAACATGTACATATCTATTATTGTGTTTGTTGGCCTAGAAACCCGTCCAAGATTTACTCATTAGGAGTAAATCCTGGATAGTCCCCGGTTTGGGACTGTTCTTGAACACCTAATCTCACTTAGGATGTAAGTGTATAATGTGTATTGGGTTTTCGAGAAAATTTCGGTAGCATTTCCTCATTTGTTCTCTAAGTACATATGTACTTAGAGAACAGAGGGGAAATGATGCCGAAATTTTCTTGAAAACCCAATACACATTATACACTTACTAGTGAGATTAGGTGTTCAAGGATGGGATAGGTGGTACACATTTATTATATATAAGAATGACATCACATGTGTTTGTTGGCCTAGAAACCCGTCCAAGATTTACTCATTAGGAGTAAATCTTGGATAGTCCCTAGTTTGGGACTGTTCTTGAACACCTAATCTCACTAAATTATATATTTTTTGTATGGATATCGGCTTCATTGTAGATGATAGGAGTAAATCTTAGATAGGATGTAAGTGTATGCCCTAATCTTGTCTTGGATGTTTGCCTTTTTAATGACATTTTCAGATGGCTGACCATGATGAGCATGATGTCCATGATGAGCATGAAGTCCATGATGAGCATGCTGTCCATGACGAGCATGGCGAGGATATCAATGTAAGTTCTAAAAACATATCATATATTTCTATAAATTTCATTATCTTCTAGTTATGTCATATATCCCATATTTCTATATTGCGCTAATTCAGTGTGTTTATTTTTGTCAAATTTTAGGTTGATGATGCACATGTACCCACTGAAGCACTGGAGCAACTTGATGCGCAGCACCAAACACTTAACAAGAAAAGGGGCATCACTCTGTTGAAGAAGTTAATAGCGCTAAGCGGTAGTGGATCCAAATTGGTTGTGGAGTTTGATAATGGAGGAAATGCAATTGGAGTGAACCGCAATAATTTTGTAAACTATCTTGGGTGTGTCACTCGAAGCCATTGTGGTGTTAAGTATGATAATTGGCATAAAGTTCCTCAGGGAAAGAAAGACTTGATATGGAAGGATTTATGTGTGAGTTATTATTATTTGCAATTCTATTTTGTAGATTACAAATTATATTATTTGCAATTCTATTTTTGGATACTAGTTAATAAGAATTCTATTTTACAGAATCTGTTTGCATTGGATGAGAAGCTGCATCGTAAAAGCATGATGCAACACGCTGGAAAGATGCTTAGGAACTATATGACAAATCTCAACAGAGAATACATAAAAGACGGTGATAAGAAGAAGAAGTCAGCCCTTGAACAGTGGAACTTCTTGGACAAAGAAGATTGGGACAATTTTGTTGCTTCAAGAAAATCTGAAGAGTTCAAGGTATTAGGCGTCACTCCCAATTTAATTAATATACATTTTATTCACCTATTCAAGATTAACATTTAGTGCTACTAACCAAATCATTAATGTGCATACTAACTAGGCCCTCAGTGACGCCCAAAAAGCAAGGCATGCACTGAATGTGCATGACCACACTATGGGTCCAAAGGGCTATGCAAGCGTTCGCCAAAGACTACAGGCGGAGTCTGCGGCTACTCAGGAGTCTGCTCCTACTCAGGAGTCTGCCACACCCATGCCTCGCCATGATATCTGGATAGCTGGGAGGCAAAACAAGAAGGGTGAAATAAAGAAGCCCGTAACTGCTGAGGCGGCTGCAAAAATGGTAAAATACAACTCTTAGAGCAATTGTTTGAATATTGATTATTTGTGGTGTTAACTTACCAATTTCTGTTGATGGTGATTAGCGGGAGCTACACGAGCAGAGGAAACAAGGCACGTTCATCCCTCAGGGCACAAGGGATGAATTGACAGTTGCTCTGGGTAACCCAGAGCATCCTGGACGTGTTAGGGGTGCAGGCGCTGGTGTGGGCATCAAAGCATTCTTTGGGCCATCCCAGTGCAAACCCAGAGTGGGACTTTCACAAGAAGAGGTAACCTATTCTTTTTTTAGAATGTTACTGCAAAAGGAAATTCAATAATAAGAAGATAATGTTTCTTTTATCCATGTATAGGAGAATAAGAGAGTCGAGGATATAGTTGCCAAGAAAGTCAATGATATAGTTGTTGAGAAGGTCAAGGAAGAAATAGTGCAGTGGTAGGCATCTCAGGCTTCCAATCAGCCTATGGCGACCCATTCTTCTCCTGATGCACAGACTGCGAGTAATCCTGGAGACCCATCGCCTAACACGTCTTCTGTAAGTATTGTTTATGACATTGTAGCTAGTCTTTTCAAGATGATATTTTTGAAGATGATATGTAAATATGTATAATATTCTTTATGTAAATTTGTAGGCATTGAAGCCATGCCGCTTAAGAATGCAAGACTATGTTGTTGCAGAGGCGCAGGCTTACCTGTCCCTTCCTGGGGCAATGTTTCACGGGACTCCAATGCCACAGGGCTACATTCGTGTGAGCCCGATACGTGTGTTACCTAATTGGAGGGAAGCTATTGCCATATCCCCATCCGGATATTGATACACTTGCTGAGGCAGAAGGCGGGGTGATATTGTGGCCCAAAGCAGATGTCGTCTACACTACTGAAATTGTAAGACAAATTTACATTACTTTAGATTGTTAATGTGTATATATGAGGTCAACTGATCTGAAATTATATATACAGGTTAAAAAGAAGACACCCGGAGCACCTAGGCCTCCACCTCCACTTCCTGCATTACCAAGTTGGGTTCCAACTGACCTAAAATACCTGTTAGGTCCTGCTTGTAGGGGAATGGCATGTTGGCTATGGGCACATAATATACATTGCCCTATAATTGTTTCTTTAGAAGCAGATTATGCAGGTCGATCATATGATAGCTCTTTATTTATACAAGATATTATTGAGTTGTTTATATATGATTGGCTGAATACATCAATGATAGAGACACGGATAAGGTGAGATCTTGTTTATACATCCATATACCTTGTGTAAGATCTGGTGATCTGGTTTCTTATATATTAATACATACGTAATACATGTTTTGCAACTACTTAGTCGAAGATCAATGCAAACAATTTGCATTTGATCATGTGGGTTTTTTTATTCCATCATTGATTAGTATGGTAGCTAAAGACCCTGATAGTGTTCAACAATACTGTATAGATGCTTTTAGAATTTTCAGTCAACAAAAGAAGACGATAATAGTAGCTCCATTCAATGTCAAGTGAGCTTACTTTAATTATAATTTGGACTTAAGAAAATTCCATTTTTATTGTGCATTTTGAGTTATTAATTTTTAACTTTTTTACCTCTAGCGGTAGACATTGGGAGTTACTAGGTTTTTTCCCCGGGACGTTCACTATTTATTATCTAGATCCTGCGGGAAGTACATTGAACACTAAAATTGGACACATATTGAGAATGCCATTATTCTGGTGATAAATATTTCATTTTTATATTCGTTAACATCTGTTATTACATTACTATTTAATTATGCAATTTACTGTGTTACATTAACATGTAGGGGTTTAGATGCATTCAAAAATGCTGGAGGAAATGTCCCAAGGAGATAGAACCAGCCAATAATTTGGGAGAACGTAAAAGTAAGTTTCCGACTCCAATGTATATATTATTTATGTGAACTGTGCTTAGTTGTATTTTTTAATATTTTGTATGTTTCAATTTATAGTGCGCTACACAAGACAACGACTGGGCATGCGCATACTATGTGATGCGATTTATGCAGATGATTATCCGACATGCCGCATTGGATATTAATACCATACATGAGGTATTATATATAGTCTCATTAGTTAGTATGAAATATATCAATCTTATTTTTATATTATTACTTATCTATATACATCATTCTCTTTGTAGGTGTTTAAAACTGACCACACTATAGGTAAATGCTTAAAAAATGTACATACTCCATATACGATGGAAGCATTAAATGAAATAAGAGAAGAATGGGCAAAAGCCATGCAAGCAGTGGCGATTGTAAGATATAATTGGGTTGCTGATAGCAATGTTGAATGATATTTTGTAAATGAATATTTCTAAATGTTTATACATTTCTGAATGTTTCTACGTGTATTTGAATGTTTCTACATGTGTGAATGTGAGAATTGAATTGATGTCTGAATGTATCTACTTGTGTGAAAAAATATTGGTTGATTTTGTAGGTTTGTGGCCTGTTTGTAGGTTGATATCAATGGATGTCGTAAACCTACAGTTCAGAAAACTGAACTGCAGGTTCTCATCCTGCTGACCAGCCACAGCAGGCCTTCAAACTGATAAGAAAAAAAAATTAAAGTATAGGCGTCGGTTATTTATAAAACACCGTCATCAAAGGCCTACAGCGTCGGTTATTAGATAAAAACTGACGCCTAATATGACAAACAACCCGACCGTGCAGGAGAGCACGGTCGTGGTGGAAAAGGCGTCGCTTATTCGTATAAAACCGACGCCTATAGTACTAAACACGGCCGTGCAGCGAAGCACAGTCGTGTCGTCTGGGAGTATGGCATCGGTTGTTCAGTTGTTAACCAATGCAAAAAGTGTCCTAGGTGGTGCCCTTCTTTGTGGCGTGAACCCTATAGACGTCGGTCAACTAAATATAACTGACGCCTATAGATCATATAGGTGTCGGTTAGAAAACCGACGCCGAAGAGTTTGACCTTTAGCGGCGCCCACATAGGCGTCGCTTGAAAACTGTCGCCAAAGGGGGTTAAAAAACCGACGCCAAAGGTGTATTCTGTAGTAGTGCTAATTGTGGGTAATTAAAGTGGAAATCCTTATTCAGGATGATTTCATGTGAAACCCTAATTAAGGGTGATTTCATAAGAAACCCTAGTTAAGGGTGTTTCCATGTGAAACCCTAAATAAGAATGATGTTATGTGGAACCCTGATGAATGATGTGATGTGAGACTCAAATCCAGGGAGATGCCATGTAATGATATGTGAAACCCTTATGATGGTATAATAGTCAATACACTAAAGTAGGGTGTGGTTAATATAATCAAGTAAGATGAGGATGTTATATCCATGAAGGGTAAAGTTGATGAACCATTTGAATGGTAATGTTGATACTCTAATGAAAAAGGATATAAGGGACTAGATGATGCCTAGATCATTATATATCTAACTCCATGCATGTGTAACCTATGCACTATATGATGAAAGTGATAGGTGAATGGTTAAAAGTATTAAGAGGGAAATACCTTAATACAAAGTCAGTTGATTATCTTAAGTAAGATGGAATGCGGAGAAAAGTGATACATCAAGACATGATAGACATCACATTTAGCATTTCAGGGTTGTTATACCTATACCTTGATGCATCTCAATCCAACATACTTGGATAAGAAACACAAGAAGTGTGTGTTATGTAAATTATTATAATGAAGATGTAATGAATTCAATGCACTTTGATAGGTGTTGGATAAACACTATGAGAAAGGAGTTAAGCCAATATAATGGGTATGATGTAATCATATCATGGTAAGGTTCAGAGATAAACTCATACCTTGAATTGATATTCATAAATGATATATGATGAAAGTAATGATCATGAGTAAATACTTATGATAGTATTGAATGCTCCTAGAGGGGTGGAGCAATATATTAGGATTGAACTAATGATGTAAACATGAAACCCTAACTAATGAGAAATGGGAGATCCTAACCCTAAATTGGGTAATGGATTGGAAAATCCTATTTGATAGTAAACCCTAATCCTAATAAAGGAATGGTGGTGTTACTATTGTATCACATGATGTGATAATTGAATCATATGATTGTTATCATATCTATTAACCATGCATATATCATGAGAGGGTGATCATAGCCAGATTTGAGCTATGGATTTTATATAATAAAATATTGATTGGCCTTGTGTGCCTTAATATTGTTGTTGCTTAGTAAAAGTAACAAAATGTGCATGGACTCTATGAGTCATATGAGTATGTTGTTGCCTAGTGAAAGGTGATAAGACACTTAATGGGCCTGGTGAGCCATATGAGATGCTTGTGTAACAAGTATCATGTATACCTCAGTCTGAGGACCTAGAGGTGATAGTTACCTAACAAGTGGTAACAGTGATTAGTGATGAATTGAGGGTATGAATACCTAGTTTTGATAAGTAAGATAACGATGTTGCTGTGAGATGTGAACTTTCAAGCAATGAGATAAGGGACTGAGATCCCAATGCCTCATAAAGAATGAGAAGTGAATGATGTAAATAGTACATGTTTCTTGGTAGCATTTGTCTTAATAAGTTATGATTGAGAACTTGGCTAATGCTAAAAGAATATGATAATGTACTTAATTAAGCAAGTGATATCATATCATGTAGACCCCTGACCATAGATCCATCAGTGTCAGAATTTGCTGAACGGTGAAACAGGTGCTCCACGGCAAAACTCGGAACGCATATTTTGAATATGCGGGGGTAAATGGGTGAAAATATCCTTATGTCTTGGTGAAGAGATTGATGGAAGGTAAACATTAAACCTCTCAATCCTTCATGTGTCGGGATGGATGTATCACAAATCTCTCGATGATTGGGATAGATGCCGTACACATCTCCCAATGATATTAATGTCGGATCGATGGAGATAAACATTAATTCTCTCGATTGTCGATGAGAGTGCAATTGACGTTATAACTCTATAGCAAAGTTTCCAGTATACCCTGGAAAGCTATCTAGCAGAGACACAAGATGTCCTGCATATTGTCTCGTACTGACTGAGATGTGGGAGGTCTTGGAAGCTGACTCTTCCATTGACCTTGTATGGTACCGATTTCGACTTCGCAATGGTCGGTGGAGTATGAGCAGTATACCTCATCTCCTCAGGGCAAAAGTGTGGTTGTAAAATATAATCAGCCGTATAGCTTGTTTGCTTAAGGATTGAATACGGAAATTCATTGGCTGATGTTACATTTCTTTTATGCATCTCTAGTTGATAGATGTTATTCATATGTCTTTATATTCATTACAAGTAGATGGATGAGTTATGATTCTACCATGGGTAGATGCAATGCTCTCCTTAGGAAAGGAGATTAATTTACTCTGTTCATTCCATGATTAATACTGTTGTTAATATATAAGAACTCCTGCTCAGTTTTATTATAATAAGATGCTATAACAATTTTTTGGCGGAGAGTTATATCTCCCCCGGGGGCAATTTATAATTGTCTCACCCCCGTCGAATCCAATATTTTTAGGTGGACGCGGACGAAGAGGTAGAATCCCTATAGTAAAGAAAGAACAACATCAGTATCAGGGACAGCGGTAATATCTCAGGTGGAGATATTTCCTGTCAAGTCAGTCATATAGATAGTAGTCCTATGTGTCGTCTCTGTACTCTTAGGTCCTCGGAGTTTATAGTTAGTATTTTTAATGAGTCGATCTGAGATTTTGGCTTGATGCCTCAAGGTTCTTATGCAATCTGTATATAATGTTAAAAGTGCAGCTCATGATGTAAATCCTCGAGAAGAGATGATACAAGTTATGTACTTATGAACCAGGATGTAAATATTATACTTTGGTTCTTGATGAAAAAGATTTCCTATGTATGGATCTCTTTGCAAAAGTTTTAATTTTTAGATATTTTTGGTAATCTGCTGCAAATGATTTGCTTCTGCTTAATTAAATCGTATTTATGTGAGTTGGATGCCACAAGTGTAGTGATTTTAGGTTCGAAACCATAATCACCACTATCACTACGAGAGATGATTTTGACTACCAATAATTATTTCCATGTATCATTCTCAAGGTGGCTTTGTCTGATACAATGTTCTCCAATAAGTATATATGTTTTTGGATTGATATCATGTATCATGACTTAATGAGATTTTGTCATCAGCGAATACACACTCTAGTCGTATGCATCATTATTGTCTATCACCCTTCTACAATAACATTTGACTAGGGGCATAACAAGAATGTATATACTCTTGACATTTGTATGTTCTCATTTTTAGGTCTTCAACCTGAAGACATATGTTATTGAGTAATAAAAGTCTTTAGACATTTATTATAACTGAATGAAACATAATAAGGCTGAAGATTTCCTTTATTATCTCTTAAATCGTTTACATGATATCTCATTACAATCATCATATGATTGATTCTCTAGGAATACACACCAACACAGACAATATGGTGATGATGGGAATAGGGTTCAAAAGAGGTTTTATCTATTGAAACTAGACACTAATTATATACATTACGTGTAGGTGTATACACTAAATAGAAAGTTACTTGGGGGCAAAAAAATCAGATTGTGTAGCATATAATAGAATGATGAACATGGCCATGATAATCCACACCCATAACTAACAAAATGTATACGCAATAGTAGACTACACACAAATTACATACAGTAGTAGAATCAACAAAAAAATCAACAGAATGATAGTCCACATCGGAAATTAGGCAGAAAACTATATAGATTTGCTTTGCAGCTAAAACACACAAACATCCACAACAGTATAATCACATAATTCAAACCATCCACATTAACCAAACAATCGTAGAGAAGAATATAAACAAATAATTATTTCAATTCGATGGAATATATATCAAAGTGCATTTACTTCATCTTGGTATGCTTTATTAATGAATGTTTTGATTATGTCGTGGGTTGTTTCATTTTGGTATGAAACATGCATGCCACATCCAATGATAATGCCTACCATATACCATTGTGCATTTTCTTGGATTTGGGTAATTGGATATTTTTCCCATGTGGTGTACGATTTTATTTGCTCCCTTTTAGTATTAGTACCCTTGTTATACTTGTATCTAGGTTGATCTAAAACACTACTGGATGGGACCAATTAGATAGAAAAGTAGAGGAATATTTGGTTGTGAACTCACAAAAATGAATCCTCATAAAGACGCTCCTAAGTCATGTGTTATGTTAATTATATACATCTACTATTTACCATTCTAAATGTGAACAATCGTTTCCATATTGTCACGTGCAGGACATGAGTTCCCGTTTTCCTGGCCTCGTCACGGGCTAGACGCGAGTACTTGTTTTGTTAAACCCTCGTCAGTGCAATTGCAGTTGTCTATTCGTTTCTAGGTCATCTCATCTCTTTCATAGAACCCCGTCAGAACAAGTCATTAAAGATTGCATGTGTTCTTCCGGAATATTGAGTCTATACTCAAGGGTTTAGGCGCTTGGTGGACTCTGTTCGTTAGCTTGGGTTGGTGGTACTGCCTTCAAGATGACGAAATTGTTAATTATTGAGTCTTCTTCTGGTCTGTCCATCTGTATGCTGCTGCCGAATATAATTGAGGGTGTTGTCCACCCTGATCGTGTGCTTGATAGCATTCCGCAAAGTCCTACAAGCGCAAAGTGCAGTCGTCACCCAGTGTGTAGGTCGTCATCTTACCGCCGAGAAACTCTTTTCTGTCGGCCACTGAAACAACCCACGGCAATATCTTCTCTCCGTACTTTTTGTCAATTATATCTTTACCAATGTTTAATTGCACCTATGATCTGCAAACAAATATTTATTACTGACTGCAGCCAACCGAAGACGATAGATATCATCTGATCGTGATTCCAAAAAACATACTCATACAACTTTTCTACAATTATGAATTGTGTGTTGCTCAGCTTTAACATCGCTATGGCTCTTATCTAACCTACAGTTTTGCTCTATTTTTTCATCTCGATACTTGGCATGGCAAGGACCATATAGATCCATTTCCACCAAACAGCCATATTAGTTGACGCATAGACCTCAACACAAACTAGACACCCCAAATGGCAGCGTGAGATATAATTAAAGTCCCACATTAAGTTAATAAGATAAATATTTTATCCAGATCCGTGGATTGTCATTCCAGTCAAATCATTTCCAAGAGTAATATATTGTTCATGGCTGGTCATTAGATATTATCATCATTAAATCAAATATGTGGCAAAGTTGTTATAATATAAATGGAAGAGTATACGTCATCCACATCCCTCGTGGTAAAAGTTATGTGATGGCATAATGTGTTAGTCCCAACATAAGATCAACTGGAATATTTAGCATTTTGTTTTATAAGCAAACATCCCATAGTTTTTAAAATGTAACTCAATTACTAGCTTTAAATTTCAATGAATAATTAGTCACTACAATACAACATTTGTTTCTTCCTATTTTCCAGTGCCATTTGTTAGCTCTTTATTTTTCTTCTTCAATCATGTAAGGTTGTGTTTTTATTGATAGATGTGAAAGGATTGGATCTAAAAGTTGTGCTAGATTGGATAGAAAATGAGGTAAAAAGGGATATTAAAAGATTTTAGTATGCTTGTTTAAGGATGTCATATGAATTCATTTTCGAGAATGCAGAATGTAACTGTCTCAATTTTTTGTGAGGGTTCTCTAGACCATCATCCCCTGTAGAAGCTCTCATTCTCCAAGAGTTTGAAGGCTAACAGTACCACCATATTGGTTCCATATTGTGCTATAGGTAATCGACTAGGAACTCTTCACTACCAAAAGTAGCTGATGCAATAAAGGACGTGAATAAATATTTGTGGTTGGTCTAGGCCCTAGGTGTCTAGGAAAGATGAAGGCTTGAGGGCGGAAGTAGTGACGTTATAGCATGACAATTGGTGTGTTGTAACAAAGAGGCTATAACTTTGGGCAGTGATCATGGTAAGTGTATTGACTAAGGGAAAGACAAGGTCTTGGAAGGACTACATAAATCATGTGATGGAAGTAATAAAATCCAGCCAGAATGTGCCTTTTGTTAATCATGTATATACAAGAATAACTTTCTGAGAAAATGGTCGTCAATCTTAATTAGAGTCCATGTAAACATAGAAACATTCGAGGCAGAATATATATTTGATGCATATTCTATATCCAGTCAGTTTAAAAGGTCATATGGGGTATCCATTTGACGTATTTTCCCTTGACGAATTGAGAGGCATTATTTAACATTCTTCTACTAACTTTTTTATGATTATACATATGTTGTTATGACATTTGTTATCCTTACTCATTCACCCATTTGCTTTTATACTTAGGAGAGTTTTGTTTACTTTATTTTTTTCTTCATGAATTATGGATATTCTAATGTTTGATTAGTTTGACCTTATGAGTTTTATCAACTTGTAGTTGATGCTATATATCTCCAACTAAAATCTTTTCATTCATAGAGAATTCATCTTCCATGATACTAGGTTTGACCTAATGTTTCCTCGCAGAAATTTGTAAGAATAAAATATTTTACACTATAGGTTGCGTTCGATGTTTGATATTTGTTTTCTTGAAAAAGATTTTTTTCAAAATCATATTCTAGGAAGGTATTGTTTAACTCGATCAATTAATTGTCGTCATTTAGATAAAAGATCTACCCAAAAGTGCCTTTTTTCCAAGGTGGTTGTGTGTACATGAATATTTAATATTTTCAATCCTAGGAAATTGTAGTATACACTTCTCCTAGGAAATTTGGTGAGGGTTTAAAACACAAAAACTTAGACAAAGACGTTCAAAATAATAAAATATGTAAAAGACAACTAGCTTGGAGTGAAATATACTTATATTATGTATACAACCAACAATAAAATACCCCTCTGTCTCTCTTTGAAAATAGACATATTTTCTAAGTGTATGCATTTCAAACAAAGTGTTATGTATATATAATATTTCATACAAAATAATTATGTTTGTCTCTATATCGTTTCTCTTTAAGAATCCTCTCTTGTGGACAAAATTTTCAATAGTACAAAGCGACATTTTTATATATATGAAACTTAGGGAGATGGGTTCCACTTGACGGTGCATGTTTACTGGTTTGGACTTGACGAGAGGATTCTTAAAGAGAAACGATATAGAGACAAACAGTCGGGATGACCGCTATTTGGTAGTGCTTCGCTGGGCCCTGTTGTGTGCTTTTTGCACAAAGTCCAAAAACGTGAATGACTGGAAACGTACTGTTGTGTGATTTGCTGGGTACTGTTGTTGTTTTTCAACATGAGATTGATGGAGAGAGAGAAAAAGAGAGAGTGGGAGGGGTAGTAGAGAGGGAAGCGGAGAGAGAAAAATTAGAATATATTTTTGTTAATAACTTTTAAATGATAATGAATTTTTTGACATAATAAATACCGTTGTACTTCTTACAAAAAGTACTTTACAACAAGATCAAACTCGACATATTAAAAAAATAAAATATACAATGTAAAACAAGAAGGATAATGCGATTATAAATGTAAAAAAGGAGAGAAAATTTTATTTTACTTATAACTCTCAAACTATATTATTTTTTAACAAAATAAAAATTGATAAGTTACTAATAAAAATATTTTAAAATAAAACCAATGTCGACATAAAGTCAAAAATGAGTACAGAGAATATATATGTTATTATGTTAATCATGTTATCTACATTCCAAAACTAAATTTTACATTACACCAATTTCATTTTTTTATGAGAAACGATATACAGAGTAAAAACGGGCCCAACATCCAGACGATCCATTGTCGTTTTTTTTCCCTGGCCCACTTCCCCATTCACAAAGTCCACTTGTGCCCGTTAGTCTCATGCTGCAGCCCTATGATTTTGTTGTTGCTTTTGCAACATGAGGGGGAGAGAGAAAGAGGGGAGGGGGTGAGTGGAGAGAGAGGATTAGAGAGAGAGAAATAGTTGTAAGAGAGAGAAAAAAGAGAACATATTTTTATTAATAACTTTTAAACGATAACTAATTTTTTTACGAAATAAACATCATTGTGCTCCTTTCAGAAAAATACTATACAACAAGATCAAGTTCGAAAAATTTTGAAAAAATAAAATATGCAATCCAAAAAATGAGACATAATGTAATCATAAAAAGTTTAAAAATAACGAGAAAGAAATTTATTTTGCTTTTAACTCTCAAAATGTAATGAATTTTTTAACGAAGTAAAAAATGATGGGTTACTAATAAAAAATAATTAAAAATAAGACCAGTGTTGAACTATTTTGATAATTTATTTTAACAAAATAATTATAACACATGAAATAACATGGTGTAACATAGTAAATTGTAATAAAAATTTTAACGAAAAAATATTGCTGCACTCCTAAAGGACCACTTTGGACGACCAACCAGACAAACCTTTGTCCGGTAGCATTCTTTTTCCCGACGCAGAAAGGTTAGTGGCGTATGTTACCTAAAAACATGATTGATCCGCTAGTGACTGGTACGCTGTTGTAGAGTGCCCAAACTGGAAAACTGGTCTCACATGGACATTTGCTCTGTTGGCCCCATCAGATGCTATGTGAGAGCGAGAAACATGAGAAAATATACTTTTGTTAACAACTTTGTTAATATAATTATTTATAACATGTTATAAAATAGAATTGTTATGTTATGATGTTACACAATATGTTATAACATGTTATAACATGGAATAATTTATGTTACGATGTTATGCCATATGCTATAACATGTTATAATATGGATAACATAATAATATAAATAATATGGATAAGATAATAGCATAAATATTTTATGACTAACATAATAACATAAAGTAATATGGCTAACATATTTTAAAGTATGAGTAACATAATAACATGAAATAACATGGATAACATAATAACATAAATAGTTTAAAGTATGGATAACGTACTAACATAAAATAATATTGCATGTAATAATAACATAAAATAATATGGATAACATAATAAAAAGTATATGGATAACATAATAACATAATTATTTTAAAGTATGGTTAGCATAATAACATAAAATAATATTGCATGTAATAATAACATATATTTTAAAATAATATGGATAACCTAATAACATAAATATTTTAAAGTATGGATAACATAATAACATAAATATTTTAACATATGGATAACATAATAACATAAAATAATATGGATAACATATTTTAAAATATGTCTAACATAATAACATAAAATAATATGGAACAACATAAATATTTTAAAGTATGGATAACATAATATCATAAAATAATATTGCAAGACATTGATCTTATTTTAAAGTATTTTTGTTAAAAAAATGTAAATCTTTTATTTCGTCTAAAAATCTATTAGATATTGAAAATCATAAGAAAAATTAATTTCTCTCTCTTCCTTTTTTAATTTTTACAATTACATTATCTCTCATCTTTTATATTGTATATTTTATTTTTTCAAAATATGTTAAACTTATTTTTATTGTAAAGTATTTTTTCTAACGAGTGTAACCATGTCTATTTTGTTAAAAAATGTATTAGAAAAAACAACAAGTCAGTCTCTCTTTCCCATTCTCTCTCTTCCCACTTCCCTCTCTCATCTCTTTCCTTTTCAAATTTTTTAATAACATCGGCAGCAGTTTGACGTTGACACCTACTACGACTTTGGCGGCTAGTGGTGAGTCGTCTGGTTTTGACACCCACTACGGCTTTGGCTGCTAGTGGTGAGTCGTTTGGTTTTTGGTATCTGTATAGCCATTCTCATAATAAAAACGTTCTATGATTCTACGGCACGTCTGGAACAGAGGATTTTGTCTGCTGAATTGTCTACACCGGTACAAAGGGGTGGACCGACGGAAGACGATAACACGTGTCAGGTAAGTACTAGTATTGCCGACAAGGAAAAGAGCTACGACGCGGCGTCAAGCTTCAAGGCACGCAGAATAGGACCAACTTATCAACTTCCATAAACAGTCCTGCACGGACCGTGACATGATCGTCATCATCAACAAGCTTGCTCTTTCACGGCGATGGACCTGACACAAGTGGTAGACAGAATCATGGAAAGAAGGAAACAAGCAAAAGCGAAGCAGCTCGATCCGCCTACAGACATCATGATGGATGAACGACCCTTCATGACCGCTAAGCTAGGCTACACCAATAACCCATTTAGTCCCATCCACATCCCCCAATAACCCATGACCCAAGCACGTAAGACCTGGAAAATAAACACTATTTCTGACCGTATAGCCCTTGCCGGCGGCAAGTCGTCATGACAGGGACCTGAAGACCTGAACCAATGTATTCCGTCGCCAGCCCCACCAAACGGAGGCAGCATCAATAACACTCAATCACGCATCTGCCCCGTTTAGAATGGTAAACTGCATCTGAAGTGTGAAAGCCTAACAACAACATGGACAATGACAACGACAAAAAGAAAAGGGTACGGTTAGTAGAGGAAGAACTAAGCTAAGCAACCTAACCTATCAGACTTAATAGAACCCCTTCAAAGTGAAACGCTATTTGGTAACTGACGGACCATCTTCTTCGATCCGCCGACGGTGACGTTTGGATGTCTACGGACAAGAAGAGAAGGGTGACAAGGGAAGCTTGGTATGAATCATCTCCGATGCGCAAGCGACAACAACTGACAAGGAGTGCCGGAAAGTCCAAAACCCCGAGCAACCCATCTTCAGGTCACAATCTAGATTTGAATACACCGGAGATCACATGAAAGCTGATATCTTCATCCGTCAATCATTCAACAATCTATTAGTGCAACCCCCCACCCACTCTCCCCCAACGCCGATAACCACATCCTTAAATTGTTTCATCTTTCCCATGTAGACAGATTAGAGAATAATCAACAAAAAGAATAAATGGAATGAATTACACGCGGCAGGCGCATGCAATAATATCATAATCCAACGATCTTGTTGTGTTCACTTGGACGTGTGTTTAAACTAAGATGCGTATATTCGTGTCGCGATTAGAAAAACAAATGGCAAGATTTCAGGATGGGAAGAGTTGCGCGTTCTTTGCACCCAATGTTGTCCAATAAAGAACGCACACACTCACATGAAAAATGGATGGGACAGACCCAAAGCAAGACTAATCAATAGGTTTTTCTATTCCTATGTTTAAGGGCTTTTCATTCATTATTTAAGAAATTAGATACCATTTGAGAAGGTCGGTGAATGAATGCGCAACATCAGCCTTTTAGTATAGCTTAATAATCACGTCATCCAATTGCATAAACTAGGAGACCAAGGTTGTAATCAGACGTCTCAAAGTCACCTTTTTCATGTAAAAGGTAATGATCAATATCTCATATGGTCAACTACAGTATGGAGCATATATTATTAGATAGATTAGACCAAAGTTGTGATTAGGCCTTTATAATTTAAACCATGATACACAAAGCCTGATAATTGGACTTGGGCAAATGGTCCGCCACATGCTACAATGGTGAATTACAATTTTGATTAAACGATACAATCTACTTAACTATTGTAGCAAATTGTCACTGGTGACGAACCTTATCCCAAGGTTAAGTTTCCATGAGGGATGATTGTTCTAATCTTCCAGAATTTCAATTTCACAACTCCTTATAAGGGGTAGGGGTCCCCTAAAAGTCAGGACATCTCAAGGATATGGGAATTTATAACTGATTGGCTAGCCTTGTGTATAACACGCACGCCCCGCCCTGCCCGGTTCGGTTCAGTGGGTGGATTTATCTTTTTTACGAAACAATTTATTTTATTTGTTTGTTTGTGAAATGACGTTTTTTTTCTGTGTTATGTCTTTTGAAGTCCATTCGACAGCGTTTAAGACACAACAATAAACCTCTCTTCACTACCCATTAAGCCGGTCATTAAACGCGATGTTAATGACACACGTTGGAGAGACCAATGAGTGCGGACGGTTACCGCGGGTGGCTGAGACGCACTCCATATAAGGAGGCGTCCGCTATTGTTTGAAAAACACAACACACATGGTGTATACCATCTCATTTTACTGTTGTCTAACGCCGACAAGACTTTGAGACGTCGTCTTTGTTATTTACGACCAAGGGCTAAAGAGCGAGTTCAACACAGGACTCTCGCTTACACTGAGCGGCTATATCAGAGTTGGGACGACTGAATCTTGGAGATAGACCATCGGAGATGCTCGTGCTAGGAGCGGCAGAATCTGTCTTGAACATAGTATTCCATGCGCCTTCATCTCAAGCTCTGGAGTTTGATTTCTTAAATTGTATCGCAGTTTTTCTCCGAATTCATTTACTGTAATTATTACTGCTACATTCTGGTAGTTAACTGCTTGCAAAAATTTAATTAGCATATGTATTACAGTATTCTATATCTAACATAATATTTATGCAAAATGAAAAACAATAGATCTTTCTTCTTTTCCAATTACACATATATTTAAGGTATATCATAGTACATTATGGAATATAACATGCTATTCTTCTCACTACTACAGAATGGCTTATAAAGTCACTTTTCAAGGTGTCGGTTGTATACATAAACGGACACCTAAACTCTACAGTGTCGATTTATAGCATAAACCGACATACAATCTGTGAAGGTCGACCAGACACGGGTACCGCTTTTATTAAGTGTCGATTAATTAATAAAAAACTGACACCTAAAATCAACCGTCAAAACCAAAATTCCAGCGGAAAAATTACCTCCAAAATTTGACATATGTCGTCGGTTCATAAATAAATAACCGACGACTAAAGGGTATTCGTGAGACAGGAATAGTTGTCGGTTATCCTTTAGTTAAAAACCGACGACTATAATCTAGTATAGTTGCCGGTTTTTGGAAAAGAACTGACACAGTTGGTTTATTTGTCAGTTTTTTAGAATAACCGACGCTTATTGTCAACTTAATAGCTCACCAGCGAGAGCTTCTCTTCCCCTTTCCCTTTTTCATTCTCGATTTCAGTTAGGTCTGGCGATTTCTTACTCGCCTCCGCCGGTCGTTGCTCCTCCGCCACCGTTGCCGTGCTCATGCTCCTGCCCTCGTCGCTGCTCCGTGCTCACCGGCGGCCATGCTCCTGCTCCTGCTCCTGCTCCTGCCCTCTGTGCTCACCGGCGGCCGTCTGTGCTCCTGCTCCGTGCCCTCGCTGCTGCTCCGTGCCCTCGCCGCCGCTGCTCCGTGTCCTCGTCGACGCTTCTCCTCTCTTTGCCGTCACCTCCGCCGGTGGCTGCTGTGCTCCGGCCGCTGCTCTCCTCTGCCCTCAAGGTATGCCTGCCTGTCCTGCCTTCTTCCTTCTTCCTTTGCTCCGACGGCTTCTTGGGCGGTGCCAAGGCACGCCCAAGCAGCTGCTCGGCATTTTTTTTCAAAGTTATTTACTTATTTGTGTTTAGGGTCTAGGTACTGATTTTGTGCTTCTACTGAGTTGAATCCTCTATTGTCTATACAATTCATGTAATTTTTTATCAAGTGATGATATGTAAATATAGAAATAAGTTAGTAAGGTATCAATGATAAGTCTGCTGTAATGTGATGTAAAATAGTTATTGTATCATGCATATCTTAATACTTTTTTGTTTTATAGTTGTATAGGGTGTTTTATGTGTGACAAATCTATTGTTTAATAGTTTAGCTATAATCATTGTTTTATAGTTGTGTTATAAAGTATTTGTGTGTTTAGTATGGTTCCAAAAAGTATAGTATATATATGCATACATGTGCATTTTTTTATAAAATTGTATAGAAAATCAAAACCCGTTCTTGGTGAGAATCCTAATCACCCTTCTTGCTTAATGATGAACTGTAATGCACACATGTGACATGCTTAGAATGTAAATGATGAACTTTTCCCTAAATTGCCAATTGTCGCCTACTTGTTCGCCGCCGCTACCGAAAGGTATGCTTCCTCCAGTACTGCTCCGCCATAGTTGTCTAGTTGTGCATACCTGCGAGTTATCAAGAACACCTAAATGAATGTCTAACACCTAAATGAATATCTAGTTGTGTATTTTCCTAGTATCGTGAAAGATTCTCAATCGTGTGTATCACATGGGATTCTTATCTCAACACAATGGACTGCAATATATGCATCTAATGCCTTAAATGGAAGACTCGAATGTTATAAAATCCCATCAAAGTAGGTAGAAACAACTTATATATATTCAGATCTTAATAATTCCATGAAGTGCACATTATCTTACTCAGGAAAAGTATGTGTATAATGTAGGATTAGTTCCATATAATGGTTCTATTTTAGTAAGCACCTAGAAACCCGTCCAAGATTTACTCATTAGGAGTAAATCTTGGATAGTCCCCGGTTTGGGACTGTTCTTGAACACCTAATCTCACTTAGGATGTAAGTGTATAATGTGTATTGGGTTTTCGAGAAAATTTCGATAGCATTTCCTCGTTTGTTCTCTAAGTACATATGTAGACTTCTTTTCAAGATATCATGTCTACCACAATAAAGTTGGTTATGTCAAGCAATAAAAGGTTAACTGATGTTATACAACTTTTTCTGAAAATATATAACATCATTATATGTACTTACACTTTGTTAACACTAATAGTATGCAGTCTCTGTCCACCCATAACAGTCACTATGAACTGGGCCTCTATGTCAATGTTAACGTTTCCTATTGAAGAACAATTGGACATCATCCTAGATGATCGTTCCTTAAACCAATTGGTCATACCCAAACATTGGCATTTTCTAAAAGGAAGACACTACATGCCTGGTAAAGTGACCCTAACTTTTGGCAATTATTCACATGTTATCGAGGTTGAGTATGATTTGGCGGGAAATCTTGTATTAAAATCCGGTTGGCGTGATTGGATTGGAGAGATGCATGTGGTCCGTTGCAGCAGGCTTTTTCTCCATCTAGTTGGCCATAATTCCATCAAAGTTTGGATAACCAACAGCAACTGTGAGACCCCCGATCATCTACTGCGGTATGAGCGCACGTCGTCGCATATCAGATCAAACGAATCTGAATCTGAGGCCCCTGTCAGTTCAGATTTGTCTAAATACAGTGAGGAGCTTCGTGACACAGCTTCATCATCAAAAAGACCACGGTAAGTCCAATTAACAAATATATTGTCAAGACAAAAAAGTTGTGTTTATAATTTTTGTCTGAAAGCAATCAATACTCATAGCTACTTTCTATTCTGAACCTCAGGAGAAGATCGCCACAATGATAAGTCCTCAAAGTTACTGATGCGGGACCATGTTGGTGTAGTATTTAGTTGTCTAACTATCTAGACTTGTCTGTATTAATAGTTTTTTTAATTATGCGCATGTTTAGGGGTACACCAACCCCTTTGTTTAGTTATTGTTTAGGGGCACACCCCTGTGTGTGGATGTAAAAAGACATTAATGAATGGAACTGAAAGTTGCTACATGAATGCTTATAACTGAAGTGTGTGTTCCCATGAATGTTCCCATTTGCATGATTACACTACTATTTTCTCATATTATATAGTCTATTTTAATATGACATACTTACTCATATGGTATATGTTGGGTAAGTTTACTTTACTTATATCTTTAACTTAAGTATAGTATATATATGCATACATGTGCATTTTTTTATAAAATTTTATAGAAAATCAAAACCCGTTCTTGGTGAGAATCCTAATCACCCTTCTTGCTTAATGATGAACTGTAATGCACACATGTGACATGCTTGGAATGTAAATGATGAACTTTTCCCTAAATTGCCAATCATGCTTTTAAAGACATCAATAATCACCCTAACTTGAAGAACTAGATTTTAGGTATAAGAATGACAACACATTATTTGTTGGCCTAGAAACCCGTCCAAGATTTACTCATTAGGAGTAAATCTTGGATAGTCCCCGGTTTGGGACTGTTCTTGAACACCTAATCTCGCTTAGGATGTAAGTGTATAATGTGTATTGGGTTTTCAAGAAAATTTCGGTAGCATTTCCCCGTTTGTTCTCTAAGTACATATGTACTTTGAGAACAGCGGGGAAATACTGCCAAAATTTTCTTGAAAACCCAATACACATTATACACTGACTAGTGAGATTAGGTGTTCAAGAATGGATAGGTGGTACACATTTATTATATATAATAATGACATCACATGTATTTGTTAACCCTAGACCCTAATCTTGTCCTAATATATACGTGTTTTCTCTTTGATCATAGAATGGATAGATCATGGATGTCTATTCACAATCGCTGCACCCCCAGAGTTTATTTCTGGTCTTGACCAGTTCATTAGATTTGCCGAGGAACATAGGGAACAACCTGGAGATAGGTTCTACTGTCCATGTAGGCATTGCGGTAACAACTTGAAAGTCAACACTGGTGACGAAATCAAAACTCATGTCATGTGCAACGGGATTATACAAGGCTATATAGAATGGCACTGGCATGGAGAGATTTCAAACCCGAAACCAGTGGATGTCGATAGCAGTACTTGTGTGGAAGAAGAAATTGCCTACAATGACGTAGATGTGAATGAACCAGTTCCAGTAGACATCGTTGATGCGATGCTGGATAGTTGTGGGGTAGAGCACACCGATCCACCTCCCATTTTTAGAAACATTGTGCATGATGCTGAGATGCCGTTATACACAGGTTGTACTAAGTTTACGAAGCTTAACGTTGTGTTGAGATTGTATAAGTTGAAAGCTAACAATAGATGGAGCGATAAAAGCTTCACGTCATTGTTGTCTTTGTTGAAAGAAATGCTTCCTGAAGGAAACGAGCTGCCAATCTCAACATACCAGGTAAAGAAATTGTTGTGCCCAATGGGAATGGATGCCAAGAAGATACATGCATGCCCGAATGATTGTGTATTATTTCAAAAGGACTATGCAGATTTGAAATATTGTCCAAAATGTGGTGCGTCACGGTATAAATTGACGACTTCAGGAGAGTCCAAAACTGGTTCTCCTGCCAAGGTGATGTGGTATCTACCTATAATATCACGGTTTCAATGCTTGTTTGCCAATCCGATAGATGCGAAGAATTTGAGGCGGCATGCAGATGTTAAGAAAAATAATGATGGGATCCTACGACATGCGTCTGATTCCCCACAGTGGAAGAAGATTGATGTATTATACCCTGAATTCGGTGAAGAAGTCAGGAATCTAAGACTTGGGCTTTGTACAAACGGGATAAATCTGTACGGGACATTGAGCAGCCAACATAGCACTTGGCCAGTCATGCTTGTTATATACAATCTTCCTCCATGGCTGTGTATGAAAAATAAGTATGTAATGCTGTCATTGTTGATATCTGTAACACCCCTGACCTGGGTTATAAGATAACCCTAGGTGTTTTGCCTAAATATGAAATTAAAAGTTTGTAATTATCCTTTGGTATGTAATTAAAGCTTTTATGGAACATAAGTTTCCCTTTCTGTCCCTTATAAACCAATGTTGAAGTGTTGGTTGCAATACGGGGACCTATGTGCAATTTGCGCAACCAGAGCGGTTAAATTGCAAATTTCACATGTTTATATGTTCCTTTAATGTTGATACAACATAAGAATGAATATTATGAGGTTTAAGGGATTTCCCAAGCTTGAGCACCAAGGTGCAGCTGTGGAAGCAACCCCTGTACTTGAAAACCCTAAATTGGTGTAAAATGCAATTTACCCAATTTGAGGGGTGCAACTTGTAAAATACATCATCTAAAACATCTTTTATGGCTCTTGGCATCATTTAGAAGAGAAATGATGAAAAGGTTACTTCAAGTGAATAATCATATAGTAAAGAACACCTTTGTGATTGAATAATCAAGGTGTATGTATAATAGCCCTTTTATGTGTATGCTTTAGTGATGGGTTGATCCTCTTTGCCTTCAATTCTTGACCTTAGAAGGAGTTTGTCCTTAGAAATAAGATGAGGGGACGTGCAAGGAAGAAAGGAAGGACTTAGATGAGAAAGGAGGAAAACATATGTCCTTATGTTGAAAATTCACCCAAGTATATATATAACTTTCCTCACTTAGCAAAGGAACGATCCTCTTCCTTTCATTTCTTTTCCCCTTTCTCAAACCGACTAAGGAGAGCTCTGGAGCTCAGGAGGACGACCAAGGGAGTGCAAGGTAGGTTTGGATCCTTCCTTTTTGCTCAATTCTTGGATGAAACTCGGATTTAAGGTCAAATTCATGGCTAGCTCACTTAGCTCCATCTTTCTAGCCATCTCTTCTCAACCTTCCTTGGAGGATTCACCTTGGCCGACCTATGGAGCTTCTAGGACGCCATTAAAGTCTTGGATCTCGAAAGCTTGGAGCTCAAGGAGCAAGCTTTAGGCGGGTTTTATAACTCTAAACTTTATGCTTGATTATACATCCTTTTCTATACATATAGTTGCTAGTTCTTCTTCTTCCCTATTTTTCCTTGCATCCTTGCAAGCTAAATCGTGAAGAACTGCTACTGTTCTCAAGGTAGAAGATAAGGGCATTAATTCCTATGCTTATCCACGGTTTTTCACTTTATCAAACGACCTCCACCTATTGCTCAAAACGGTTTCAAACCGTTTGGTGGGCAAACGGTTTCAGGGTCGTTTTAGGGAAAACGGTCTTCAAGACCGTTTGGTCCCATTGACCAAGCAAAGACCGTTTGGGAATCTTGTTCATAATTATGTAGGTTAATCACCCACAAAATTGGAGAGGTTAACTCCAAAGGAATCGTGAGATATGAGCAAATCAATTAGCAAAACCAATTGCATTAAGTTCTGATTTTCAATCTGTTTAATTTGCCCTTTTTGGGGAAACGGTCTCAAGACCGTTTAAGATGGTTGACTAAACGTTGACCGTTTGGGATTACTGTTCATAATGATGTTCATTAATGATTCACCAAATTTGAGGGATTAATTCCAAACGAGTCATGAGTTGAAGGATGATTAATAGGGCAAACCCTAATTGAAATCAGTGCTGAATCTCCAATGAGTTAAGTTGAGATTTTGGGTTGATTAGCCCAAACGGTTTCAAGACCGTTTGGGAATCACCCAAACGGTCTCAAGACCATTTGGGGGTCACCCCAAGACCGTTTGGAGGTCTGGGGTCAAGTATAGTTGATCCATTGAAGGTCCAAAGGTACCAAATCATATTGCAATTAAGTATTGATGTGATGATCAACTCAATAGATCAAACCTTGATGAATTTTCACTAGAGTCCAAAGGATGGATGGGCAAACGGTCTCAAGACCGTTTGGTGTCAACCCAAGACCGTTTGGAGGTCTAGGGTTAAGGTAATTTGATCAATTGAGGGCCCAATTACAGTGGGTTATTGAAACAATCAAATTGCTGTTTTCTAAGTATAGATCTTGTTGAGTTTTGGGTTGAAGGACCCAAACAGTCTCAAGACCATTTGGGGTTCCTCCAAACGGTCCCACGACCGTTTGGGCACAACCCAAGACCGTTTGAAGGTCTAGGGTTGAGTTAATCTAATGGTTTGAGGGTCCAATTACAAGAAGTTGATGAATTGATGAAGATTGCTGATTTTGACCTAATTGGACTTCAACCCTAGTCAAAACGACTTAGTTTTTTGGTCAAACTTTGGGCAAACGGTCTCAAGACCGTTTGGATGATGTCCAAACGACTTCAAGACCGTTTGGGCCAAGTTTGAGCCCAATTGGAGGTCAATTGATAGGTTCAACCTTGAGTTGATTCACATTGTTGAACATTGATGACCAACCGATTTGAAACCCTAATTGAGAGGGATTGAACACTAATTGGCCATCAATTGAGGGTCAATTTGATGTCTAATTGACTAAGGCTAACCCTAATTGACTCAATTTATAAGGGGTTAACATAGCTTTGACCAATTGAGGGCTTCAACCAACACTTTCATGAACATTGGTAACCTTTGAACCACTTTGGAGGTCCAAACGGTTTGAGCCCATTTGGACCAAACGGTCTCAAGACCGTTTGGATCCAAACGGTCTCAAGAATGTTTGAGACCAAACGGTCTCAAGACCGTTTAGGCTCAAACGACCTCAGGACCGTTTGGTCCAATCGATCTCAAGCTGATTTGATCAAACGGTTTCAAACCGATTGAGGCTCCAAACGGTTTGGAAAGTCAACCCTTCCAAACGGTCTTCACCTCCAAAGGGTCTCAAGACCGTTTAGATCCAAACGGTCTCAAGACCGTTTGGGTGGTTGAAACCGTTTGAAGGTTGAAACCGTTTGGGGATGTTGATGATGGTTTGTACTTAACCATTTGATGGTGTAACTAGTTCAATGGTGATCTAATCTAAACTCTAATGGTAACCTAGGTCATTAAGGGACTAAGTGATTAGTGGGTTAACCCATGATGGTGATCATGAGGCAAATTACCAAAATACCCTTGAGGGGTCTAAAGGGGTAAAACCTTGTTCTAACCAAACCCTAATCACATGATGATGATGTCTTGGCTTATGTTAGCCAATGGAGACTTAACTCAACCTGATCTAGAGTGGTGTCATCACCATCTACTAGTGAGAGGAGAGAGAAAGTATTCCAAGAGAGAGAAAGTATCCTAGAGAGAGAAATTACCCTTTTAAGGTGGAAACTCAAGTGAGATACTTCAATTACACATGAGTGTGCATGATTAGGGTATGATTCACTTATGTGAGATCATGGAAACCCTAATTATGATATCCAATGAATCTTAATCTTAATTAAGAGCCTTAATGATGATGTTTCTCTTACATGATGATGTAATGAGCACAATTCACTATAGAGTGAATAGTAAACCCTAATTTTAGGGTAATGACATGAAAGATGAATAGTAAACCCTAATTGTTGAATTGTTTACTATTATCAGTTGATTTAACCATGCAGGTTGTCATGAGATGATGGTCATATCCAGGTATGGAATACCATGTTATATTCATTGAAAGCATGCCTTAAGCTTTATGAATAAGTGATTTCTATTGATGCACTGTTAGTGACATCTTTTGTGATTTATGGGCTGTGAAAGCCATAAACACCATCAAGGTCATGCTTGACAGATGACTTGTGATGAGATGACTGAGAACTGATGATTGAAAAGAGTTAGGACTGCTACATTTATGTATTCTCATTATAGCTGTTGTGCTAGTGTTATTGTTTGAAGAACAATGTTTAAAGAATACTGAATGTACCTAACGAATCAAGTGAAATGTAGAGCCCTGATCATAGATTCATCATTGTCAGAGTCTAAATGATGGTGAAACAGGTTTTCCCCAGGGAACTCCTGGATCACATACTTTTGAGTATGTGGGGTACATGGATGTGTAGAACCTTACATCCTAGTGTAGGTATTTGATGTAGATTCTAGTAGTCCGTCATACCTTCACTAAAAGAGAAAAGGTGAGAGGATTTGATGTAGATTCATGTAGTCCATCACTCCCCCACCACAAAGTCCAAAAGGTGAGATGTATTACTACACTCCCTTAAGGACACAAACACCGCATCGATGAAAGATAAACAAGAAATTTCCGATGACGAAGAGAGTACAGAACGCCACTGTAACTCTAAAAATAGCGAAGGACAAGTTTACCCTGGTAAGCTATTACAAAGACATCCCGCCAGATGTCTAACAATCAATCCTCTAACTGACTGAGGAAGATGAGGTTTTAAGAATCTGGCTCTTTTAATGACCTATGTATGATACTGATGTGACTTCTTAGCGATCAGTTGGAGTATGAGTGGTATGCCTCATCTCCACAGGGCATAATAATGTTTGAAAAACATAATCAACAGCTTAGTATATCTGTTAGAGTTATCTACGAGTTATTTGATTGATGTTATATTAAATAGTGTAGATGTTCTCATATTTCTTAAATGATTGAACTCTTGCTTATCATCAAAACTGCTAGTGAATACCTTGAAGGCTTTTATTACTTTAGTTATTCCTTGCTTTGCTTATAAAGCTTCTAGTGGAGAGTTATAACTCTCGCTGGGACAATTTGTATATTGTCTCACTCCGTAGATTTTAACTCTTTTTAGGTGGTCGTCGAAGACGAAGGAGACTGCTTAAGGATGAGCAACAACGACAACAACAGTACCAGGGGCAGCAGTGAATCTCAGGTGGAGATACTGGCTGCTGAGTTATGTAGTTAGATAGTCCTATGCGTCTCTGTACTCTCAGGTTCTAGGAATCAGTGGTTTGAGTTTTTGGTGTGGCTCCTGAGGATTTTGAATCATGTTGTACATAACTACTCAAGAAGTGGTTTAACAGAGATGTAAACTATTTACTTGGTTTCTTATAAAAAGGAATTTTATAACTTCCAGATCTTGTCTCAAAAATTTTAATTTTCAGTATTTTTCATGTTCCGCAACTAATCAAATGCTTCCGCTAAGTTTATATCGTGGTTTTGGAGATCGGAGCCCACAATTAAGTGGTATCAGAGCTCTAGGTTCGCCGAGTCTACAGAGACATAGGACTTAGGATGTCGAGTCTGTCTTTAGTGTTTCTTCCTCATCTAATAGAATCTTCTGCTCCTCAGGAGAAGAAGATATATAAGGACGAGGAGTTTGTTGCAGAAAGCAACAATGCTACACCTAGAAGAAGTGGAGAGGAGCAAGCAGTAGAGGAACACTTACCTGAGGTTCCCCTAGTTAATCCAACCATGATAAGGAATCCTTCCTTAGGAATCATTGTTGGAGAATTTAGGGCAACCATGATGTACCTAGTGGATCAAACACTAGCAGTACAACCCAGATTACCAGCTCCTAATGATGATGTTTTGGATATCCATAGGATATGTAACCCTCAGTAGCAGGTTGAAGCAGAAGTAAATGATAAAGCTTTGAACTCAGAGCAAGCCTATGCTCAGCCTCAGCCTGATGAATCAGTCCACAGTAATGTAGGGATTAGGATACAGTCAGAGACCAGGACCTGTTATAACTGTGGGAAGCCTGGACATATCAGATCTAATTGTCTAGAAAGGATATATAGGGGAAGGATTGAGAAAAGGCCTATTCAAATCCAGAAACAAAGGCCTGAAATTCCCAAAAGGAAGAAGTTTTTGATGTCCCCAACACAACCAGGACCTAGTACATCAAGGCAGTGGTTATTCAGAAAGGATAAGGAACCCTTTAAACCACTACAATTGGAGAGATGCTGCTACAACTGTGGGAGGGTGGGGCATTTGATGAAGGATTGTCGATCTAAGCTTGTCAATGTGACACAGCCTCCGAGACAAGGGCAACAGGGATCACAGAGAAGGCAATTTCAAGGAGCAGCTCAAGGACGTGGACAAGCGTCCCAAGCTGGATCATCTGCACCAAATCAACCACAGGCGATAGTGAGGTTCTATGCTATGAACCCACCTGATGCACTGGTCGATCCATGGGTTGTGACAGGTCAGATGAACTTTTATATTCTGATATGTCTAATTCCTGTGTAGTATCTGTTCTGTTTAACCCGGGTGCTACACACTCTTTTATCACTTGAAGAGTGATCCGTAACTGCAATATGACATTCATTCATAGGACAGGAAGTAGTTGTTGGAGACTCTGTTGAGTGAGTCTGCTGTTATGCAGGAGGTATGATCTCCCTGCATCCTTTTCTTTTCTAATTATCGCATTTGAGTGGATCCAATACCTTGATATGCAAGGATTTGATAGAATCCTCGAGCCATGATTGATTAGACAAGATAAATGGTATTTCTTATAAATCTCTTTATGATCTTTTGGAACAAGTTGAAATAGTAGTTGATTGAACTATTCTTTGATTGGTCTCATAAAAGCTTTCTATGATGCATTAAATATAATCGTTTTATAATACATGTTTACTTCTATAAGAAGAAAATGTATTAAAGAAATGATCTGAATGCAGGATTAAATAAAAGTTAATAAGTATGTATGAAAGGATGGAAAAAGAGAAGGAACATAGTAATATACAAGTACATATTTTCTTACCTCAGTAATCATATACCCTGGCCAGGTATACAATTACTGATGATGAAGTAAAAATTAAAACCTTGAAGTTGTTATCTTTTGATTACTCTGATCAAGTAGTCAATCTAAAACAACTTAAAGGGCATCATAAGATAAGAAAAATGAGAATATAGAAGGTCAACCATGATTAGTAATGGTTGAAAGAATTTATGTAATGAGCAATGTACCATGATAAAAGGAAGAAAGAGATATAAAGTTTTGATAACACAAGTAATTAATACCAAATTAAGAATATTAAGAACATCCCTTGTTAGGGGTATATGTTCTTAAATAAGGGTAGAATTTTAAGAACATCCCTTGTTAGGGGTTTATGTCCTTAAAATAAACATATCTTCTAAAGAATGTCTAATAAGATAGTTAATGCATAAAATAAAGAAAGTTAATATGCTGATTATCAGATGAGATGATAAGACTCAGGGTGAGAGGGCCCTTATATGGTCTTAAATAAATATCAGGGCTTGAATTTGATCCTAAAGAATGTTGATCAAAATTCTATAACATCTCCCTGAAAATGGTTTGTTACCTAAGAATGTAACAATGTGTATGCTGAAACAATATCTGCTTTCCCCTTTTCTTCCTGAGATTTCGGGGACGAAATCCTTGTTAGGGGTTTATGATTTGTAACACCCCTGACCTGGGTTATAAGATAACCCTAGGTGTTTTTCCTAAATATGAAATTAAAAGTTTGTAATTATCCTTTGGTATGTAATTAAAGCTTTTATGGAACATAAGTTTCCCTTTCTGTCCCTTATAAACCAATGTTGAAGTGTTGGTTGCAATACGGGGACCTATGTGCAATTTGCCCAACCAGAGGGGTTAAACTGCAAATTTCACATGTTTATATGTTCCTTTAATGTTGAGACAACATAAGAATGAATATGATGAGGTTTAAGGGATTTCCCAAGCTTGAGCACCAAGGTGCAGCTGTGGAAGCAACCCCTGTACTTGAAAACCCTAAATTGGTGTAAAATGCAATTTACCCAATTTGAGGGGTGCAACTTGTAAAATACATCATCTAAAACATCTTTTATGGCTCTTGGCATCATTTAGAAGAGAAATGATGAAAAGGTTACTTCAAGTGAATAATCATATAGTAAAGAACACCTTTGTGATTGAATAATCAAGGTGTATGTATAATAGCCCTTTTATGTGTATGCTTTAGTGATGGGTTGATCCTCTTTGCCTTCAATTCTTGACCTTAGAAGGAGTTTGTCCTTAGAAATAAGATGAGGGGACGTGCAAGGAAGAAAGGAAGGACTTAGATGAGAAAGGAGGAAAACATATGTCCTTATGTTGAAAATTCACCCAAGTATATATATAACTTTCCTCACTTAGCAAAGGAACGATCCTCTTCCTTTCATTTCTTTTCCCCTTGCTCAAACCGACTAAGGAGAGCTCTGGAGCTCAGGAGGACGACCAAGAGAGTGCAAGGTAGGTTTGGATCCTTCCTTTTTGCTCAATTCTTGGATGAAACTCGGATTTAAGGACAAATTCATGGCTAGCTCACTTAGCTCCATCTTTCTAGCCATCTCTTCTCAACCTTCCTTGGAGGATTCACCTTGGCCGACCTGTGGAGCTTCTAGGACGCCATTAAAGGCTTGGAGCTCGAAAGCTTGGAGCTCAAGGAGCAAGCTTTAGGCGGGTTTTATAACTCTAAACTTTATGCTTGATTATACATCCTTTTCTATGCATATAGTTGCTAGTTCTTCTTCTTCCCTATCTTTCCTTGCATCCTTGCAAGAAAAATCGTGAAGAACTGCTACTGTTCTCAAGGTAGAAGATAAGGGCGTTAATTCCTATGATTATCCACGGTTTTTCACTTTATTAAACGACCTCCACCTATTGCTCAAAACGGTTTCAAACTGTTTGGTGGGCAAACGGTTTCAGGGTCGTTTGAGGGAAAACGGTCTTCAAGACCGTTTGGTCCCGTTGACCAAGCGAAGACCGTTTGGGAATCTTGTTCATAATTATGTAGGTTAATCACCCACAAAATTTGAGAGTTTAACTCCAAAGGAATCGTGAGATATGAGCAAATCAATTAGCAAAACCAATTGAATTAAGTTCTGATTTTCAATCTGTTTAATTTGTCGTTTTTGGGCAAACGGTCTCAAGACCGTTTAAGATGGTTGAATAAACGTTGACCGTTTGGTATTACTGTTCATAATGATGTTAGTTAACGATTCACCAAATTTGAGGGATTAATTCCAAACGAGTCATGAGTTGAAGGATGATTAATAGGGCAAACCCTAATTGAAATCAGTGCTGAATCTCCAATGAGTTAAGTTGAGATTTTGGGTTGATTAGCCCAAACGGTTTCAAGACCGTTTGGGAATCACCCAAACGGTCTCAAGACCGTTTGGGGGTCACCCCAAGACCGTGTGGAGGTCTGGGGTCAAGTATAGTTGATCAATTGAAGGTCCAAAGGTACCAAATCATATTGCAATTAAGTATTGATGTGATGATCAACTCAATAGATCAGACCTTGATGAATTTTCACTAGAGTCCAAAGGATGGATGGGCAAACGGTCTCAAGACCATTTGGAACTCATTCAAACGGTCTCAAGACCGTTTGGTGTCAACCCAAGACCGTTTGGAGGTCTAGGGTTAAGGTAATTTGATCAATTGAGGGCCCAATTACAGTGGGTTATTGAAACAATCAAATTGCTGTTTTCTAAGTATAGATCTTGTTGAGTTTTGGGTTGAAGGACCCAAACGGTCTCAAGACCGTTTGGGGTTCCTCCAAACGGTCCCAAGACCGTTTGGGCACAACCCAAGACCGTTTGAAGGTCTAGGGTTGAGTTAATCTAATGGTTTGAGGGTCCAATTACAAGAAGTTGATGAATTGATGAAGATTGCTGATTTTGACCTAATTGGACTTCAACCCTAGTCAAAACGACTTAGTTTTTTTGGTCAAACTTTGGGCAAACGGTCTCAAGACCGTTTGGATGATGTCCAAACGACCTCAAGACCGTTTGGGCTAAGTTTGAGCCCAATTGGAGGTCAATTGATAGGTTCAACCTTGAGTTGATTCACATTGTTGAACATTGATGACCAACCGATTTGAAACCCTAATTGAGAGGGATTGAACCCTAATTGGCCATCAATTGAGGGTCAATTTGATGTCTAATTGACTAAGGCTAACCCTAATTGACTCAATTTATAAGGGGTTAACATAGCTTTGACCAATTGAGGGCTTCAACCAACACTTTCATGAACATTGGTAACCTTTGAACCACTTTGGAGGTCCAAACGGTTTGAGCCCATTTGGACCAAACGGTCTCAAGACCGTTTGGATCCAAACGGTCTCAAGAACGTTTGAGACCAAACGGTCTCAAGACCGTTTGGGCTCAAACGACCTCAGGACCGTTTGGTCCAATCGATCTCAAGCTGATTTGATCAAACGGTTTCAAACCGATTGAGGCTCCAAACGGTTTGGAAAGTCAACCCTTCCAAACGGTCTTCACCTCCAAACGGTCTCAAGACCGTTTAGATCCAAACGGTCTCAAGACCGTTTGGGGCCAAACGGTCTCAAGACCGTTTGGGGCCAAACGGTCTCAAGACCGTTTGGGTGGTTGAAACCGTTTGAAGGTTGAAACCGTTTGGGGATGTTGATGATGGTTTGTACTTAACCATTTGATGGTGTAACTAGTTCAATGGTGATCTAATCTAAACCCTAATGGTAACCTAGGTCATTAAGGGACTAAGTGATTAGTGAGTTAACCCATGATGGTGATCATGAGGCAAATTACCAAAATACCCTTGAGGGGTCTAAAGGGGTAAAACCTTGTTCTAACCAAACCCTGATCACATGATGATGATGTCTTGGCTTATGTTAGCCAATGGAGACTTAACTCAACCTGATCTAGAGTGGTGTCATCACCATCTACTAGTGAGAGGAGAGAGAAAGTATTCCAAGAGAGAGAAAGTATCCTAGAGAGAGAAATTACCCTTTTAAGGTGGAAACTCAAGTGAGATACTTCAATTACACATGAGTGTGCATGATTAGGGTATGATTCACTTATGTGAGATCATGGAAACCCTAATTATGATATCCAATGAATCTTAATCTTAATTAAGAGCCTTAATGATGATGTTTCTCTTACATGATGATGTAATGAGCACAATTCACTATAGAGTGAATAGTAAACCCAAATTTTAGGGTAATGACATGAAAGATGAATAGTAAACCCTAATTGTTGAATTGTTTACTATTATCAGTTGATTTAACCATGCAGGTTGTCACGAGATGATGGTCATATCCAGGTATGGAATACCATGTTATATTCATTGAAAGCATGCCTTAAGCTTTATGAATAAGTGATTTCTATTGATGCACTGTTAGTGACATCTTTTGTGATTTATGGGCTGTGAAAGCCATAAACACCATCAAGGTCATGCTTGACAGATGACTTGTGATGAGATGACTGAGAACTGATGATTGAAAAGAGTTAGGACTGCTACATTTATGTATTCTCATTATAGCTGTTGTGCTAGTGTTATTGTTTGAAGAACAATGTTTAAAGAATACTGAATGTACCTAACTAATCAAGTGAAATGTAGAGCCCTGATCATAGATCCATCATTGTCAGAGTCTAAATGATGGTGAAACAGGTTTTCCCCAGGGAACTCCTGGATCACATACTTTTGAGTATGTGGGGTACATGGATGTGTAGAACCTTACATCCTAGTGTAGGTATTTGATGTAGATTCTAGTAGTCCGTCATACCTTCAATAAAAGAGAAAAGGTGAGAGGATTTGATGTAGATTCATGTAGTCCATCACTCCCCCACCACAAAGTCCAAAAGGTGAGATGTATTACTACACTCCCTTAAGGACACAAACACCGCATCGATGAAAGATAAACAAGAAATCTTCCGATGACGAAGAGAGTACAGAACACCACTGTAATCTAAAAATAGCGAAGGACCAGTTTACCCTGGTAAGCTATTACAAAGACATCCCGCCAGATGTCTAACAATCAATCCTCTAACTGACTGAGGAAGATGAGGTCTTAAGAATCCGGCTCTTTTAATGACCTATGTATGATACTGATGTGACTTCTTAGCGATCAGTTGGAGTATGAGTGGTATGCCTCATCTCCACAGGGCATAATAATGTTTGAAAAACATAATCAACAGCTTAGTATATCTGTTAGAGTTATCTACGAGTTATTTGATTGATGTTATATTGAATAGTGTAGATGTTCTCATATTTCTTAAATGATTGAACTCTTGCTTATCATCAAAACTGCTAGTGAATACCTTGAAGGCTTTTATTGCTTTAGTTATTCCTTGCTTTGCTTATAAAGCTTCTAGTGGAGAGTTATAACTCTCGCTGGGACAATTTGTATATTGTCTCACTCCGTAGATTTTAACTCTTTTAGGTGGTCGTCGAAGACGAAGGAGACCGCTTAAGGATGAGCAACAACGAAAACATGAGTACCAGGGGCAGCAGTGAATCTCAGGTGGAGATACTGGCTGCTGAGTTATGTAGTTAGATAGTCCTATGCGTCTCTGTACTCTCAGGTTCTAGGAATCAGTGGTTTGAGTTTTTGGTGTGGCTCCTGAGGATTTTGAATCATGTTGTACATAACTACTCAAGAAGTGGTTTAACAGAGATGTAAACTATTTACTTGGTTTCTTATAAAAAGGAATTTTATAACTTCCAGATCTTGTCTCAAAAATTTTAATTTTCAGTATTTTTCATGTTCCGCAACTAATCGAATGCTTCCGCTAAGTTTATATCGTGGTTTTGGAGATCGGAGCCCATAATATCGGGCTCTAAACAACCTGGAAATGACATCGATGTTTATCTTGAACCTCTGATTGATGACTTAAAGAAACTCTGGGGTGAAGGTGTGATGACCTATGATGCTTCACGAAGAGAGACATTTCGTTTGCATGCTATGTTGTTTTGCACTATTAATGACTTTCCAGCATATGGGAATTTGTCTGTATATAGTGTCAAAGGAGCTAAAGCGTGTCCTATATGTGGAGAGAACACTGATTCAACAAGACTAAAACATGGCGGTAAGAATGTATATCTCGGTCATCGAAGGTTTCTTCCAAAATTCCATCTGTATCGTAGGAAGTGCAAAGCATTCAATAAATTGAATGAGGAACGCAGTGCACCTAAACCTATACCAGGGGAGGTTGTTTATGAAAGAGTAAAAGACTTTGTCAATAAATTTGGTAAGAGATCACAATGTACTACACGGAGTGACAATTCTTCATTCAAGAAGAAGTCAATATTTTGGGATCTTCCTTATTGGAGTTCTTTGATAGTCAGACATTGTATCGATGTAATGCACGTTGAGAAAAATGTCTGTGATAGCATCATTGGTACTCTGTTAAATATACCAGGTAAGACTAAAGATGGGATAAAATCCAGACTGGACCTACGTGAAATGAGAATAAGGTCAGAATTAACAGAATTACGTGAAATGGGTAATAAAAGAACATACTTACCTCCCGCTTGTTACACATTGTCTAGCAAGGAGAAGAAAGCTTTTTGTGAATGCTTGGTAAATGTTAAGGTGCCACATGGTTACTCATCCAACATCTGTAGATTGGTATCAATGAAAGATCTGAAGTTGATAGGTCTTAAATCTCATGATTGTCACACTCTAATGCAACAAATATTGCCCATGGCAATTCGATCTATATTGCCGAGGCATGTAAGGTTTGCAATCACCAGACTTTGTTTCTTTTTCAACAGTCTCTGCAGCAAAGTTATTGACCCTGAGACTCTCGATAATTTGCAAAGAGAAGTGGTTGTTACCCTATGTCAGCTTGAGATGTATTTCCCTCCTTCGTTCTTTGATATCATGGTACATCTTGTTGTCCACTTGACTAGGGAAGTGAAAATCTTGGGACCGATTTTCTTGCATTGGATGTATCCCTTTGAACGATACATGAGCGTTTTTAAAGGTGATGTTCAAAACCGTTATCGGCCTGAAGGGAGTATTATTGAAGGTTATGTGGCGAGAGAGGTAATGGATTTATGCAATGACTTTCTCAGTGGTAATGACACTCCTGATAATGACAAGAATATTGACGAGCTATTTGGCAAAGGAATTTTGGGATCACGTGTGAAAGTAATCAACCGTGAGCAGTTGGAACAAGGTCATTTGTATATTTTACACAACATGGACGAAGTGAACGTTTATATCGAGGAACATACCAATTTCATCAAAAGACAATATCCTCGAGCCAATACAATGTGGCTTGCTAGAGAGCATAACAAGACTTTTATTAAGTGGTTTGAAGATAAAGTCTTACATCAACTATATCAAACACCAGATGATATTACTGAAACTATCAAATGCCACACCTTTAAACCAAAGTTGACTGTTATGTCTTATGAAGGGTATGACATTAATGGATTCACATATTACACAAAGTGCCAAGATGATAAGAGTGTCGTCCAAAACAGTGGGGTCACCCTTCAAGCATCGACTATGTTTTTTGCAAGTGCAAAGGATAAGAGTCCACGTGAAGCTAAAATGTCATATTACGGTGTCATTGAAGAGATATGGGAATTTGACTACATAGATTTCAGAATTCCGCCCTTCAAATGTAATTGGGTTGATAACACCAAAGGAGTTATAGTGGATGAATTGGGTTTCACTTTAGTGAACTTTGAAAAGATTGGCGAGAAGGCTGAACCATTCATATTGGCATCACAGGAGAAACAAGTATTTTATATCGATGATCCTGCAAATGATAAATGGTCAGTTGTTCTTCATGGTAAAAGACAGTTCATTGAATATCCTATAGATGAAGAATAGTACTATGATAAGTATGATGAATCCAGTCCATTCTCAGTTGGGTTGCCAACATCAACAAATATTGAAGCTAATGATGACTTGTATGTGCGTGGAGATCACAATGAAGGATTGTTAATTGATAAAAAATTGCAATATTAGAGGTATGTTTTGTTTTATACATTTTTATTTTTCTGAATATGTGAACTTTACATATCTGTTAACATATGTTATTACATTACTATTTAATTGCAATGTTCTGTGTTACATTAACATGTAGGGGTTTTGATGAGTTCAAAAAGGCTGGAGGAAAGGTCCCCACAAAAAAGAACCAGCCAATAATTGGGAAGAACGTGAATGTAAGTTCCCGACTACAATATATGTATATATTATTTATGTGAACAATGCTTAATTAGTTGTATTTTTTAATATTTCGTATGTTTGAATTTATAGTGTGCTACACAAGACAACGGATGGGCATGTGGATACTATGTGATGCGATATATGCACATGATTATCAAACATGCCACACTGGACATCGATTGTATTGCTCAGGTATTATATAGTCTCATTAGATAATATGAAATATATCAATCTTATTTATAGCTCATTAATTATATATATACATCATTCTCTTTACAGGTGTTTAAAGCTGACCCCACTACAGGAACAGACTTACCAGATGTACATGCTCCCTATATGATGGGAGAATTAAATGAAGTAAGAGAAGAATGGGCAACAACCATACAAATAGTGGGGGTTTTAAAATATAATTGGGATGTTGATAGTGAATAATGACTAAAGAATGATATTTTGTAAATGAATTTCTGAATTATAATATATGTGTGAATGTTTCTACATGTCAGGATGTTTCTACATGTGTCTGAGTGAAAATGAATGAAAGTGTTGGTTGCTATATGAATGTTTCTACACGTGTGAATATGAATGAATGGAACTACATATTGCTAGCTACATGAATGTTTCTAAATGTGTGAAAATAAAATGGAATTGCAGGTTGTATTGCTAAATGCATGTGTGAATATTTTTGTTGTTAAATTTGTAGGTTTGTGGCCTGTTGTATCAATGGATGTCGTAAAACCTGCAGTTAACTGCAGGTTTCTCATCCTGCGACTAGCCACAGCAGGTCTGCAGACTGACAGAAAAAGAAATAAAAATAGGCGTCGGTTATTTGTATAACATCGACACACAAATTTATAGTGTCGGTTTTATATAAATAACTGACGCCTGTTTCCTATGGCGTGAAGGTATATGGCGTCAGCTTATTATCTAATAACCGACGCTAAGGTATATGGCGTCGGTTTATTATCTAATAACCGACACTGATAGTGGCCAAGATGGCGCCCTTTCTATGGCGTGAAGGTATATGGTGTCGGTTTCTTATCTAATAACCGACGCCTATACCTTCACGCCACAGGAATCAGACACAATTTCGATGGCGCGTGAAGAGTTTGGGCGTCAGTTTTGGAACCGACGCGTAATGGGTGAGCTTTTAGTGTCGCCCACATAGGTGTCGCTTAGAAACCGACACTAAAGGCCTTAAATAACCGACACTAAAGGTAGGTTTTGTAGTAGTGTCTTCTTATGTAAGTAACCTAATAAAATAAAAAAAAGTAGACCGGCTCTAACATTTAATATGTTATTAATAGGGAATGAAAGTACATCATTATTGCATAGAGTTATCTCTCACTCCCATGACCCGAGTACTGGAACTACTCTAACATCCATCTCGGCTAAGGTACATTATTGATAGATTTTCTTGGGGTTATCCTCCTGATGTTGTATGTGACCTATAGAACATTAAACTGTGAGCTAACTAACTTTATCTATCTTCAACAGAATCAAACTAAAATTGACCATTTTCCTCGCTTCTTCTCCCAAATCACCCAAAAAGTGGCGCTTTGATGAAAACTATGGTTTATAACAAGTAGAATTAAAAGTCGCTTACACCTTGAATTTTATGAGCTAGAGCAAAACAAATTACTTTCTTCAAGATTTTATCTCTATGAGAAATCTTTTAAATAGTCAACCAATCTTCTATCACCGTCAACCCACATGTTTTACATCAATTGGCAGTAGCATTGATCAACAGACTATAGTGTTGACTGACCTCTAAAATATTGACGTATCAAATTTGTTTCTCTAGATTGACGCCAACCAAACCATACATGGTTACATAAATTAGTTGTAAGGACCACCCTTTAAGTTAACACTTATACCAACAATTGGGACATTCTTAGACTAAAGCCAACTTAACGTAACAAACACCACAAATTTGAACAAACACCAAGTTAACTGACAATTAGAAAACATGAGTGTTATTTTTCCTAAAAAAACGCTATATTAAACTCCCAAAGATGCAAAAAGTTAAACTAGATATCTACATTTACTTTATACAAAAGAAATCGCATTAGCACCACACTAGACTTTTAAAACTCTTATACAACAATCATCAAGGTAGTTAATTCAAACGTATTATTCTCAACTTGATTTGTTAAAATTGAATCATCTCCGATTATTTATATGTATTCCAAGTTACTTGAGCTAAATGTATAAGAAAACATCTTTGAATTATGCAACAACCCCCACACCATCCCAAGAAAGTGAAAGTACTTGAACAACCTAACAGAAGTTAATTTTATTTGTGTTTTCTATATTATGTCCTCTCTGTCGCATGACATGAAACCAAAACATGGGAACAACCAACATGACACTCACGTAGATACCCAATGAGTAAGAAAATCTAACTCTGACTAGATAAACATGTATCGCAAGTAAATTTTAAACAATGATACACTTAAAAGAAATGTATATGTATTGTTTAACATGTCTAATATTATATTCTGGAATGAATAGATCAAAAACATAAAAGTAAGCCATTTCATAGGAAATTAGTCATTTAGGTCATTTTTTGCTTACATTTCTATCCTCCAGGAATATAATTTTTGATAGGCTACTGACACCACCAATCCCAAGATTTGAGTAAAATGTGTACAAGCTCAATCTCAACTTACCTAAAAATGCTCTAGTCTCAGATAATATGTAAGGATGACAAATCAACTGTGAAACAAGGGTCTATGATCTTATACACAAGACTCCCACATGTTAGAATACACAAAGAAAATAGTATTACATCATGTACACACTATAGTCAGAAAGTTTGAAACTAAGCTAAAAATAACCCCACTAGATGAGTCCTACCTATATTCCTTATTGTATGTGAAGTTGTGTGACATACACCTTTCAAGAGAGGCCCCACAAGTTCAATATATAATGTATTCATAAGATTTTAAGGCCCTTCTCACAACCCTCTAGACCTCTACATGAGAACTAGATATAATCTTTCTTTTGCATATCTCCTAGTCTTCAGGTTAAGACAACTCAAATCCCATTTAACGTTTTGCTAGTTTTTTTTCATAATTTTCAGTTAACTATGATTTACTAATAGTTTGAAATACAATTTGGCTAGATAAAAAATAATTTTTTACGTATCACATTTCATCTTAAATGGAGGTTACAATTATACAGTAAAGGTTTTCATATGCATGTTTAGAATGCTTCCCATACTAAAAAATATAGTAGGAGTTAATATATGGGTGCATCATATCGACCAGAAGAGATAATGGTTGATTTCTTAGTGTAAGGTCCCTAATCTTAATTTATTCATAAACACAATTATTTGGAATAATTGATTGATTAGTTTTGAAATTAAACTTTGATTAGTGATTTATAATCAATTGATAATATTACATTGAAAAATTGAACCAAATCAGACCTTGTTTGCTCAAGATATACAATTTTATGTAACTTGTGGACCTTTATGCAAATTATGCATTTTGGGGGTCTAAAGGTAATTTTAACACATGCTTGGGTTGTATAATGATGTTATTAAGAACCTTGCAAAATTTATTCTCTTGTGGATGTTTTCAAACTTTGAGTTTGTGGGGTTTATATATGTATAAGTTGATTAGCGGTAGTGTGTTTGCGTCATTTGAAAGCTTGATGGCCGATGGGTTCTACTATCTCATTAGGTTGATGATTTGGAGTGCCTGAAGAAATCCAAGCAATGAGATCTTTGATCACTATCATACCGACAAAGTTTTTTCCCTACTATTGTCATCTTGAGGGACGATGTTATTAGAGATAGCTAGTCTGACAAAGTTTTGAGTCGACGAGTTTGGTTGACTGTAGGGTTTATGGTCGATGAGCGAGTAGTTTGTCCTTGCACCCAATAAGACCATGGGTTGACATGTTTCCTTTCCCGATGGTAGGGATGAACGAAACTGACTACCACCCACCTATATATACCCCTTTTTCCTCTCTCCCCTCATCTTTTACAAATCCTTTGTGCAAACCAGAAATTGATGAGAACCCATCAGGATCAATGATTGTGGGGTTTGTGGATGCATGATCCAGATTAAGCTTTCCTTCAACTAATCACAAACTTTAGACCTCATTTCCTTTACATACATGTAAGTTCCTTATAAACTATTTTCTTTTTTTGTTCTTCACCCTCTCTTCTACCATGGATGAGGTCCATGGTGTTCCATGTTGGAAACTCGTACATGTCGATGAAGAACCTTCTTTCGATCTCTTCTTGTATTAGATACACTTCGTTCTTGGATTTTTGGTGGACCAAGCTTGGTTCTTGTTTCTAACTTCAAAGTTTCCCCCCTTAGATATTGTTTTCCCTCTACCTTAAATGTTTTCTTTGCCTACTTTCTTCATGCATGAATTTCATCTCATTCTAGAAACTCATAAATTTCTAAAAGAGTATTTTTAAGCATTTTTATAAAGAAAGATGACAATATGAGTTATTAAATGTTATTTAGACTCTATGAATGTTTTCTTCTATAAAGTGAACAATTATTTGAAGATGTAAGGTCTGAAATTAGAAATATAAGTGTAATGACTCCTAAAAATATCATATATGTGATGATTTAGTATTCCAAGAACAAAAATTCGACCCATGTACCATTCCTCACTATATGTTGGTTATCTTATGCAAATTTCACGATATGTAATCATTGTTATGATTCTATAATGATGGTTGGATGAAACCCTAGTATTGAATATAGCTCATCCATAATGGGTATTGAACATATGATTGTCTGTCTATTAGAAATACCATAATTTTTGTATCCATTGGGTGTTTATAAAGAAATTTTGAGTGTTGTCTTTATGACTAATTAAACTCACTGCAAAGTTTTGGAGGTTGATGATACTCCTACATGATGTTATTACTATTTTGGTTGTGGTGATAATTTAGGCTTTTATATTCCCTAAATTTGTGTCTTGATTATCTTTATGACCCACGATGGACGCATATACCTTCATGGGCGTGACATGATACTATTCTATATGTTTTATATCTCCTAAACTTACAATTTCCAAATTTACTATAGAAGACTTTTAGGTATTTGTACATAACTTTATTGATGCAGTCAAAAATATTTAACTAACTTAAGTAATCAAGTGTAACATTAATCATGTAGTGACCTGAGACCATAGAATTATCTTAGTGTCATAACTTGTTGGATAGTAAAAAGAGTAATCCAAAAGAATCTTAGAGTCATTACTGTTGAGTATATGTTGGCGCATGGAGGGTATATCCATGTCATCCTAATCTCAAGGTATTAGAGAGTGATCGAGGTCGTGTCTTGGAATTTTGATGTAATTGAGAGTGACTGTGATCGTAAATCAGTTTTGATGGTTTATATCATGCTTTCAGGTTCCATGATCTGTACATGCAGGATGGTCATATATGTTTTAGTAGTTGGGCCGATGTGCCACTATGGTTTTACTCATACTGATTGAGGGAAAGAAATCTTAGGATTTTGATCATCCTAGATCTTATACAAGTTTGATTGTGACTTTGTAGTGGTTAGCTAGTTGTTTGAGTAGTATTTCTCAAACTACCCCAGCCTAATTAAAGACACGTTATAGTCGTGTAGTATATCTATTAAGGTTATTTGATGAATCACTTTGGATGATAATAATCGTATTGCCTTTCTTTCTATCATTATATGTGATTCATATTTTGGTAAAAAGTAATCAATTATACCTATAAATCTAACTATGCTTGGTAATTTTTATATAAATTCTGTAGTATTTCAACTATGTGATATTATCTACATTAACAACTTTAATTAAATAATATTCTTTTAAGTACTAAATGTTATTAGAGGTGATATCATATCGTTGGGACATGGTATCACCTTGTGGGTTTCCACATCATTTTTAGGTTATCAATTGAGTAATCAGACTTGTGGAGTGAGGAGGCGCCGTTTGAAGATCGGGTTGTGTAGAGTCCAAGAGTCGTCTATGTACTCTCAGGTCTGGGTAGGGATTATGTATATGATGTATATCCAATCGAGATTTTGGTTGTATTCTCTGTGGGACATGTAAATGTTGTAATTATCTAGAAAACATATTTTATTTATAGGTTGTGGTTGAGGCCACTTATCTTATGCAAAGTTACCTGGTATGTATCTATACATGTAAGTTTGTACCTCTGTGTATATATTCCTTATGAAATATTGAAATTTTATTCAGTTTTAATATTGTACCTTTTTGGTAATATGATTAATTATTATTCGATTGGTATTTTGGTTTTGAGTAACCTCATTTAGCATGGTGGGTTTCCAGGTATCAGAGTCTTAGGTTTGTTGATACTACAAGGACATAGGACTTGGGTTCTTGGGTCTATTCTTATGTATCCACCATATCTAACCATAGTTTATGGTTATGTAGATATGTCTAGAGAATGTGAAGAACAAGTTGAGAGTAATGTGGTTCCTGGAGGTGGTGGATGAAGATGAGTACAAGATGAAAGAGTACCCAAGACAGGGCTTCAATAGCCTGTCCTGCATTTTTTTGAACCCACAACCATAGTTGATCTCGATTTTAGTCTATTTCTAGACATCTAATGGGGGCGATGATGCATTTGGCTGATAGGGCATCGACATGTCAACCGGGGGTAGATGTCTTAATGGCTGAGTCTCCAGGCCTAGGGTAGAGCTTTGAAACATTGAGCGTGTGGGAGCCACTGAGTATGCAGGAACAGCAAACTTGACAGATGCAGGCATGTGGTTGACGAAGTTGGAGAAGGCATTTAGTATCTTGAATATCTCTAAGGAGGATAAATTGAATCATTTTCTCTACCTTCTGAAGGGCATGTTGGACACTGTTGGACCACTGAGGAAGAGAAGTGACTAGGTGTGGTGGTCAGTTGGGAGGATTTTTGGTGGGACTTTGTGAGACACTACTTATTTAAGGTGTACTAGGAAGAGAAGGTGGATTAGTTTGAGCGGTTATGCCAAGGATCTTTGTCTACAAATGACTATGAGGTGAAATTTATGGAGTTGTTGAGGTTTTGTCCTCACATGGAAGCCATGGAGAAGGAGACAATTGGAAGGTTTGAGAAGAGCTTGAGTGCTGAGTTGACAAAATATCATCAGCTTTGGAGTCTCCTAAGAAGTTTTCTACCTTTATGGAGTTTGTGAGAAGGATAGATAGAATAGATGTAGAGAAGAGAAAATCCAATGCTAGAAAAAGGTTAGCCCAAGTCCAACGACAATTATCTGGAATTTTCAAGAAGTTGAGGTTCTCGTCACCATAGGACCAGTAGTCATACTAATGTTTTTTTATTCAATGATACAAGTGCAGTCACAGTGGTCTCCCAAAAAAGGGAGAGGTTACAGCTTTCCAACAAATGGGACAAAAAAAATAGATTTTGATGTTTATAATAGGGCCATCTAGACTACAATATGACACAAGGACCTGCATCAAGTGTGGGCATGTTGGGCATGTGATATGGTCTTTCTCTATGAATAACCAGAAGGTTACCCAATAGTCGATCCTAAGCCAACAGGGCTCACAACAATAGTAGTTCAATAGCAATGGTATTAGAGGATGTGGCTAGGCCTCACAGGTAGGGTCTTTAGGACTACTAAGTAGAGGTCGAGGAAGATAATAGGCAACAGTGATGCGATGATTTTGAGACGCATTTATAGACTTGTTTTACTTGTGTTTATTGGTCATTTTGGTGGTTAATATTGCATAATTCACTTACTTTAGTCTATAATCCTTCTCAGTGTCAAATCTCTCTTATTTTATTGTTTTTAGCATAAATGATTATAATAATAGGTTTTATCTCGACTTATGTGGTTTTGTTTTGCAATTTCAGGAAAAACACATATATGCAGTTGTCGATAGCATCGACGTGCGTTGATAGTATCGACAAAACCACAGGGAACCAGCCGCAAGGAGCAGCACAGAGTCGGTACCATCGACCGAGAAGTCGATGGTAGCGACGTATCATCAGGTTGCTGGCGACAAGTCAGTCGATACTATCGACCCCAAAGTCGATACTATCGACACGTGTAGCTTCAGTGACGGAAAAGGGATAAAACTGACGCCTAAGGGTGTCGATACCATCGACCTGCGTCGATGGTATTGAGTCAGCATCAGGCGCCATGAAGAAAAGGAAAGAAGACTTGCTGATATCGCACAGAGTCGATACCATCGACTCACGTCGATGGTATCGACACCGTCAGATCAGAGTTTGTTTCAGATCGGCTCTAATCCAACAGTTGATATTTTTGCAACCTAACTTAGTGATTATACCTAATGACGACGGCCAAGAGTAGGGTATCACGTCATTAGCCACTGCACACGTCCCGAGAAGGTGTGGAGAGGAGAATGGAGCCCAGAAGCACACCCTAGCCATTTCGGAAGCCGAAGAAGACATTTTCCACCGCCGAAAGGATGTAGATCGCACATTCTACGTCGAGGAATGCTTGGATCTTCTCCGTTCAGGGGTTTCATTACTTATTCACATTTTTCTTCGTGTTCTCAACCATGTTTTGCTCTGAGATGAACATGCGAGGCTAATCGCCTTTCTCTTTAGGACCGGGAGTAGCCCGGGGAAGCATTGTATGACATTTTTATCATAGTAATTCATAATTTATCTCTTAAATCCATGGTATGATTTTGTTTTCTCAATTATATTGTTATTCTTTATCACCATAATGATAATCGAATGCCCTTAAATACATTGAAAGAAGAATTAATGGTTGAAAAGAGACGAAATTCACATTAATTAACAAATCCCTTGAACAAGGTGATGTAAGGTAAATGGTGGAAACCCAGAGGTCGTTTCTAATGCACCTAGTTTAGGGTATAGGTTACTACGATGGTGGAACCGACCTAGGCATAGGTAGTGAATTTTACCATGACAGTGGGCAATTCTGACTACAGACCACTAGCCGGATTGAGAGATAAACCTAAGTAACTATATGGAAATTCATACAATCAAAACCCACGGTGAAACCGCAATCCTAAAGATCTCCATTTGAATTGATTAAACTAAACATTTAATCGATTGCTTTGTTTTATTTTCTTTCCTTTTATTTTTAAAACAACTCTCATAACCTTTCTATTAGTCTAGCTGATTGCGAGTAGTTAGTAGTAGTCTACCGATAATTTAGTGTCCCTGAGTTTGACTCGGGCCTCACAAGGGCCTATACTACATTGACGTGTGCACTTGCGTTCTACGCACGGTAAAATCGTGTCAAGTTTTTGGTGCCATTGTAGGGGACACAACAATTGTCAGCACTATGAGTGTTACAAGCGACCATTCTAGGCCACATTTTTATTTTATTATTTTATTATCATTTTAGAAATTCATAGTTCTATCTTTCATATTATTGTAATCGTCTAGCACTGTACTGAACTAAAAATATCATCTTGTAGGTACTGGTGCATGGTGAGGACGCATAGCACCGACTACACACAACAATCACCAGAGGTTCCACTGTCGGGACCAGACGACGAGCAGAACTATATTCAAGACCAACCAGATGAAATAGATTTTGATTCAGAACAAGAAGCCATGGCAGAAGAGCAGACGATATGGGAAAAGATAAGAGATTCTTCCTCATCCGCTTCAAAGGGGCCAATAAAGAAGCAAGCAATCAATATTCCAACTTATAAAATTGATCCTGCATTGATAAATTTGGTCAAATCAAATGCATTCCACGGGCTTAAAAATGAAGATCCGGTGACTCATATTAGCCAGTTCGTGGAGAACTGTGACATTGTGGGCTCCGATCTCCAAAACCACAATATAAACTTAGTGGAAGCATTCGATTAGTTGCGGAACATGAAAAATACTGAAAATTAAAATTTTTGAGACAAGATCTGGAAATTATAAAATTCCTTTTTATAAGAAACCAAGTAAACCGTTTACATCTCTGTTAAACCACTTCTTGAGTAGTTATGTACAACATGATTCAAAATCCTCAGGAGCCAACCAAAAACTCAAACCACTGATTCCTAGAACCTGAGAGTACAGAGACACATAGGACTATCTAACTACAAACTCAGCAGCCAGTATCTCCACCTGAGATTCACTGCTGCCCCTGGTACTGTTGCTATCGTTGTTGCTCATCCTTAAGCGGTCTCCTTCGTCTTCAACGACCACCTAAAAAGAGTTAAAATCTACGGAGTGAGACAATATACAAATTGTCCCAGCGAGAGTTATAACTCTCCACTAGAAGCTTTATTATAACATAAATCATACAACAGCAGGTTTAATAACAAGTGAAGCAACTTCTACTTAAGCAGTCATGTCTTTAAAGCATATAAAGGACATGTATACAAAATATCTGAACAGATCATTAATGTAAACAATGTAACACCAAACATTGTTCCTCGTAGTTAAACCTAAGCAGATATACTACGCGGTTGATTATGTTTTACAAACATTATTATGCCCTGTGGAGATGAGGCATACCACTCATACTCCAACTGATCGCTAAGAAGTCACATCAGTATCATACATAGGTCATTAAAAGAGCCGGATTCTTAAGACCTCATCTTCCTCAGTCAGTTAGAGGATTGATTGTTAGACATCTGGCGGGATGTCTTTGTAATAGCTTACCAGGGTAAACTGGTCCTTCGCTATTTTTAGAGTTACAGTGGCGTTCTGTACTCTCTTCGTCATCGGAAGATTTCTTGTTTATCTTTCATCGATGCGGTGTTTGTGTCATTAAGGGAGTGTAGTAATACAACTCACCTTTTGGACTTTGTGGTGGGGGAGTGATGGACTACATGAATCTACATCAAATCCTCTCACCTTTTCTCTTTTAGTGAAGGTATGACAGACTACTAGAATCTACATCAAATACCTACACTAGGATGTAAGGTTCTACACATCCATGTACCCCACATACTCAAAAGTATGTGATCCAGGAGTTCCCTGGGGAAAACCTATTTCACCATCATTTAGACTCTGACAATGATGGATCTATGATCAGGGCTCTACATTTCACTTGATTAGTTAGGTACATTTAGTATTCTTTAAACATTGTTCTTCAAACAATAACATTAGCACAACAGCTATAATGAGAATACATAAATGTAGCAGGCCTAACTCTTTTCAATCATCAGTTCTCAGTCATCTCATCACAAGTCATCTGTCAAGCATGACCTTGATGGTGTTTATGGCTTTCACAGCCCATAAATCACAAAAGATGTCACTAACAGTGCATCAATATAATTCACTTATTCATAAAGCTTAAGGCATGCTTTCAATGAATATAACATGTTATTCCATACCTGGATATGACCATCATCTCATGACAACCTGCATGGTTAAATCAACTGATAATAGTAAACAATTCAACAATTAGGGTTTACTATTCATCTTTCATGTCATTACCCTAAAATTAGGGTTTACTATTCACTCTATAGTGAATTGTGCTCATTACATCATCATGTAAGAGAAACATCATCATTAAGGCTCTTAATTAAGATTAAGATTCATTGGATATCATAATTAGGGTTTCCATGATCTCACATAAGTGAATCATACCCTAATCATGCACACTCATGTGTATTTGAAGTATCTCACTTGAGTTTCCACCTTAAAAAGGGTACTTTCTCTCTCTAGGATACTTTCTCTCTCTTGGAATACTTTCTCTCTCCTCTCACTAGTAGATGGTGATGACACCACTCTAGATCAGGTTGGGTTAAGTCCTCATTGACTTACATAAGCCAAAACATCATCATCATGTGATTAGGGTTTGATTAGAACAACGTTTTACCTCTTTAGACCCCTCAAGGGTATTTTGGTAATTTGCCTCATGATCACCATCATGGATCAACTCACTAATCACTTAGTCCCTTAATGACCTAGGTTACCATTAGGGTTTAGATTAGATCACCATTGAACTAATTACACCATCAATTGATTAAGTACAAACCACCATGTACACCTTCAAACGGTTCCAACCTTCAAACGGTTTCAACCACCAAACGGTCTCGAGACCGTTTGGTCTCAAAAGGTCTTGAGACCGTGTGATCCAAATGGTCTTGAGACCGTTTGGATGTGTTGACCGTTTGGAAGGGTTGACCTTCCAAACCGTTTGGAGCTCAATCGGTTTGAGACCGTTTGGTCCAAATGGGCTCAAACCGTTTGGACCTCCAAAGTGGTTCAAAAGTTACAATTGGTCATGGATATGTATGTTGAACCCCTCAATTAACCAAATCCATGATAACCACTTATAAATTGAGTTACTTAGGATGAACCTCAATCACTTGGACACCAAGTTGACCCTCAATTGAAAGCCAATTAGGGTTGAATCCTCCTCAATTAGGGTTTCAAATCGGATGGTCATCAATATTCAACAATGTGAATCAATTCAAGGTTGAACCTATCAATTGACCTCGAATTGGGCTCAAACTTGGACCAAACGGTCTTGAGGTCGTTTGGATATCCTCCAAACGGTCTTGCGACCGTTTGCCCAAAGTTTGACCAAGAACCAAGTCGTTTGGACTAGGGTTGAACTCCAATTAGGTCTAAAATCAGCATTTTTATCAATTCTTCAACTTATTGCAAATGGACATTCAAACCATTAGATTATCTCAACCCTAGACCTCCAAACGGTCTTGGGTTGTGCCCAAACGGTCTTGAGACCGTTTGGAGGAACCCCCAAATGGTCTTGAGACCGTTTGGGTCCTTCAACCCAAAACTCAACAAGATCTATGCTTAAAAACAGCAATTTGATTATTTAATAACCCATTGTAATTGGGCCCTCATTTGATCAAATTACCTTAACCCTAGACCTCCAAACGGTCTTGGGTTGACACCAAACGGTATTGAGACCGTTTGGATGAGTTCCAAACGGTCTTGAGACCGTTTGCCCATCCATCCTTTGGACTCTAGTGAAAATTCATCAAGGTTTGATCTATTGAGTTGATCATCACATCAATACTTAATTGCAATATGATTTGGTGCCTTTGGACCTTCCATTGATCAACTATACTTGACCCCAGACCTCCAAACGGTCTTGGGGTGACCCCCAAACGGTCTTGAGACCGTTTGGGTGATTCCCAAACGGTCTTGAAACTGTTTGGGCTAATCAACCCAAAATCTCAACTTAACTCATTGGAGATTCAGCACTAATTTCAGTTAGGGTTTGCCCTATTAATCATCCTTCAACTCATGACTCATTTGGCATTAATCCATCAAATTTGGTGAGTCGTTAATTAACATCATTATGAACAGTAATCCCAAACGGTCAACGTTTAGTCAACCATCTTAAATGGTCTTGAGACCGTTTTCCCAAAAAGGGCAAATTAAACAGATTGAAAATCAGAACTTAATTCAATTGGTTTTGCTAATTGATTTTCTCATAACTCACGATTCCTTTAGAGTTAACCTCTCAAATTTTGTGGGTGATTAACCTACATAATTATGAACAAGATTCCCAAACGGTCTTCGCTTGGTCAACGGGACCAAACGGTCTTGAAGACCATTTTCCCTCAAACGACCCTGAAACCGTTTGCCCACCAAACGGTTTGAAACTGTTTTGAGCAATAGGTGGAGGTCGTTTGATAAAGTGAAAATCCGTGGATAAACATAGGAATTAACGCCCTTATCTTCTACCTTGAGAACAGTGGCAGTTCTTCACGATTTTGCTTGCAAGGATGCAAGGAAAGATAGGGAAGAAGAAGAACTAGCAACTATATGCATAGAAAAGGATGTATAATCAAGCATAAAGTTTAGAGTTATAAAACCCACCTAAAGCTTGCTCCTTGAGCTCCAAGCTTTCGAGCTCCAAGCCTTTAATGGCGTCCTAGAAGCTCCACAGGTCGGCCAAGGTGAATCCTCCAAGGAAGGTTGAGAAGAGATGGCTAGAAAGATGGAGCTAAGTGAGCTAGCCATGAATTTGACCTTGAATCCGAGTTTCATCCAAGAATTAAGCAAAAAGGAAGGATCCAAACCTACCTTGCACTCCCTTGGTCGTCCTCCTGAGCTCCAGAGCTCTCCTTAGTCGGTTTGAGCAAGGGGAAAAGAAATGAAAGGGAGAGGGTCGTTCCCTTGCTAAGTGAGAAAAGTTGTATATATACTTAGGTGAATTTTCAACATAAGAACATATGTTTTCCTCATTTCTCATCTAAGTACTCCCTTTCTTCCTTGCACGTCCCCACATCTTATTTCTAAGGACAAACTCCTTCTAAGGTCAAGAATTGAAGGCAAAGCGGATCAACCCATCACTAAAGCATATACATAAAAGGGCTATTATACATACACCTTGATTATTCAATCACAAGGGTGTTCTTTACTATATGATTATTCACATAAAGTAATATTTTCATCATTCCTCTTCTAAATGATGCCAAGAGCCATAAAAGATGTTTTAGATGATGTTTTTTACAAGTTGCACCCCTCAAATTGGGCACATTGCATTTTACACCAATTTAGGGTTTTCAAGTACAGGGGTTGCTTCCACAGCTGCACCTTGGTGCTCAAGCTTGGGAAATCCCTTAAACCTCATCATATTCATTCTTATGTTGTCTCAACATTAAAGGAACATATAAACATGTGAAATTTGCAGTTTAACCCCTCTGGCTGGGCAAATTGCACATAGGTCCCCGTATTGCAACCAATATTTCAGCATTGGTTTATAAGGGACAGAAATGGAAACATATGTTCCAAAGAAGCTTTAATCATATACTAAAGGATAATTACAACCATATAATTTCATAATTAGGCAAAACACCTAGGGTTAGCTCATAACCCAGGTCAGGGGTGTTACAAATCATAAACCCCTAACAAGGATTTCGTCCCCGAAATCTCAGGAAGAAAGGGGGAAAGCAGATATTGTTTCAGCATACACTTTGTTACATCCTTAGGTAACATACCATTTTCAGGAATAATGTATAGAATTTTGATCAACATTCTTTAGGATCAAATTCAAGCCCTGATATTTATTTAAGACCATATAAGGGCCCTCTCACCCTGAGTCTTATCATCTCATCTGATAATCAGCATATTAACTTTCTTTATTTTATATGCATTAACTATCTAATCAGTTATACATTCTTATCATACAGAAAAGTTTTCTTGTCAAACAAAGATTTACTTATCAGACATTCTGGAGAAGATATGTTTATTTTAAGAACATAAACCCCTAACAAGGGATGTTCTTAAAATTCTATCTTTATTTAAGAACATAAACCCCTAACAAGGGATGTTCTTAACATTATTAATTTGGTATTAATTACTTGTGTTATCAAAACTTTATATCTCTTTCTTCCTTTTATCATGGAACATTGCTCATTACATATATTCTTTCAACCATTACTAATCATGGTTGACCTTCTATATTCTCATTTTTTTTATGATGCCCTTTAAGTTGTTTTAGATTGACTACTTGATCAGAGTAATCAAAAGATAACAACTTCAAAGTTTCCATATTTACTTCATCATCAGTAATTGTATACCTGGCCGGGGTATATGATTACTGAGGTAAGAAAATATATACTTGTATATTACTATGTTCCTTCTCTTTTTCCATCCTTACATACATAATTATTAACTTTTATTAAATCCTACATCCAGATTAATTTTTTTTTAATATATTTTCTTCTTATAGAAGTAAACATGTATTATAAAACGATTATATCTGATGCATCATAGAAAGCTTTTATAAGACCAATCAAGGAATAGTTCAATCAACTACTATTTCAACTTGTTCCAAAAGATCATAAAGAGATTTATAAGAAATACCATTTATCTTGTCTAATCAATCATGGCTCGAGGATTCTATCAAATCCTTGCATATCAAGGTATTGGATCCACTCGAATGCGATGATTAGAAAAGAAAAGGATGCAGGGAGATCATACCTCCTGCAGAACATCAGACTCTCTCAACGGAGTCTCCAAAAACAACTTCCTGCCCTATGACTGATTGTCATATTGCAGTTACGGATCACTCTTCGAGTGATAAAAGAGTGCGTAGCACCCGGGTCAAACAGAACAGATACTACACAGGAATTAGACATATTAGAATATAAAAGTTCATCTGACCTGTCACAACCCGTGGATCGACCACTGCATCAGGTGGGTTCATAGTATAGAACCTCACTATTGCCTGTGGTTGATTTGGTACAGATGATCCAGCTTGGGACGCTTGTCCACATCCTCGAGCTGCTCCTTGAAATTGCCTTCTCTGTGATCCTTGTTGCCCTTGTCTCAGAGGCTGTGTCACATTGACAGGCTTAGATCGACAGTCCTTCATCAAATGCCCCACCTTTCCACAGTTGTAGCAGCGTCTCTCTAGTTGTAATGGTTTAAAGGGTTCCTTACCCTTTCTGGATAACCACTGCCTTGATGTACTAGGTCCTGGTTGTGTTGGGGACATCAGAAACTTCTTCCTTTTGGGAATTCCAGGCCTTTGTTTCTGGATTTGAATAGGCCTTTTCTCAATTCTTCCTCTATATATCCTTTCTAGACAATTAGATCTGATATGTCCAGGCTTCCCACAGTTATAACATGTCCTGGTCTCTGACTGTATTCTAATTCCTACATTACTATGGACTGATTCATCAGTTTGAGGCTGAGCATAGGCTTGCTCTGAGTTCAAAGCTTTATCATTTACTTTTGCCCCAACCTGCTACTGAGGGTTACATATCCTATGGATATCCAAAACATCATTATTAGGAGCTGGTAATCTGGGTTGTACTGCTAGTGTTTGATCCACTAGGTACATCATGGTTGCCCTAAATTCTCCAACAGTGATTCCTAAGGAAGGATTCCTTATCATGGTTGGATTAACTAGGGGAACCTCAGGTAAGTGTCCCTCTACTGCTTGCTCCTCTGCACTTCTTCTAGGTGTAGCATTGTTGCTTTCTGCAACAAACTCCTCATCCTTATATGTCTTCTTCTCCTGAGGAGCAGAAGATTCTATTAGATGAGGAAGAAACACTAAAGACAGACTCGACATCCTAAGTCCTATGTCTCTGTAGACTCGGCGAACCTAGAGCTCTGATACCACTTAATTGTGGGCTCCGATCTCCAAAACCACGATATAAACTTAGCGGAAGCATTCGCTTAGTTGTGGAACATGAAAAATACTGAAAATTAAAATTTTTGAGACAAGATCTGGAAATTATAAAATTCCTTTTTATAAGAAACCAAGTAAACCGTTTACATCTCTGTTAAACCACTTCTTGAGTAGTTATGTACAACATGATTCAAAATCCTCAGGATCCAACCAAAAACTCAAACCACTGCTTCCTAGAACCTGAGAGTACAGAGACGCATAGGACTATCTAACTACAAACTCAGCAGCCAGTATCTCCACCTGAGATTCACTGCTGCCACTGGTACTGTTGCTATCGTTGTTGCTCATCCTTAAGCGGTCTCCTTCGTCTTCGACGACCACCTAAAAAGAGTTAAAATCTACGGAGTGAGACAATATACAAATTGTCCCAGCGAGAGTTATAACTCTCCACTAGAAGCTTTATTATAACATAAATCATACAACAACAGGTTTAATAACAAGTGAAGCAACTTCTACTTAAGCAGTCATGTCTTTAAAGCATATAAAGGACATGTATACAAAATATCTGAACAGATCATTAATGTAAACAATGTAACACCAAACATTGTTCCTCGTAGTTAAACCTAAGCAGATATACTACGCGGTTGATTATGTTTTACAAACATTATTATGCCCTGTGGAGATGAGGCATACCACTCATACTCCAACTGATCGCTAAGAAGTCACATCAGTATCATACATAGGTCATTAAAAGAGTCGGATTCTTAAGACCTCATCTTCCTCAGTCAGTTAGAGGATTGATTATTAGACATCTGGCGGGATGTCTTTGTAATATCTTACCAGGGTAAACTGGTCCTTCGCTATTTTTAGAGTTACAGTGGCGTTCTTTACTCTCTTCGTCATCAGAAGATTTCTTGTTTATCTTTCATCGATGCGGTGTTTGTGTCTTTAAGGGAGTGTAGTAATACAACTCACCTTTTGGACTTTGTGGTGGGGGAGTGATGGACTACATGAATCTACATCAAATCCTCTCACCTTTTCTCTTTTAGTGAAGGTATGACGGACTACTAGAATCTACATCAAATACCTACACTAGGATGTAAGGTTCTACACATCCATGTACCCCACATACTCAAAAGTATGTGATCCAGGAGTTCCCTGGGGAAAACCTGTTTCACCATCATTTAGACTCTGACAATGATGGATCTATGATCAGGGCTCTACATTTCACTTGATTAGTTAGGTACATTCAGTATTCTTTAAACATTGTTCTTCAAACAATAACATTAGCACAACAGCTATAATGAGAATACATAAATGTAGCAGGCCTAACTCTTTTCAATCATCAGTTCTCAGTCATCTCATCACAAGTCATCTGTCAAGCATGACCTTGATGGTGTTTATGGCTTTCACAGCCCATAAATCACAAAAGATGTCACTAACAGTGCATCAATATAATTCACTTATTCATAAAGCTTAAGGCATGCTTTCAATGAATATAACATGGTATTCCATACCAGGATATGACCATCATCTCATGACAACCTGCATGGTTAAATCAACTGATAATAGTAAACAATTCAACAATTAGGGTTTACTATTCATCTTTCATGTCATTACCCTAAAATTAGGGTTTACTATTCACTCTATAGTGAATTGTGCTCATTACATCATCATGTAAGAGAAACATCATCATTAAGGCTCTTAATTAAGATTAAGATTCATTGGATATCATAATTAGGGTTTCCATGATCTCACATAAGTGAATCATACCCTAATCATGCACACTCATGTGTATTTGAAGTATCTCACTTGAGTTTCCACCTTAAAAAGGGTACTTTCTCTCTCTAGGATACTTTCTCTCTCTTGGAATACTTTCTCTCTCCTCTCACTAGTAGATGGTGATGACACCACTCTAGATCAGGTTGGGTTAAGTCCTCATTGACTTACATAAGCCAAAACATCATCATCATGTGATTAGGGTTTGATTAGAACAAGGTTTTACCTCTTTAGACCCCTCAAGGGTATTTTGGTAATTTGCCTCATGATCACCATCATGGATCAACTCACTAATCACTTAGTCCCTTAATGACCTAGGTTACCATTAGGGTTTAGATTAGATCACCATTGAACTAATTACACCATCAATTGATTAAGTACAAACCACCATGTACACCTTCAAACGGTTCCAACCTTCAAACGGTTTCAACCACCAAACGGTCTTGAGATCGTTTGGATGTGTTGACCGTTTGGAAGGGTTGACCTTCCAAACCGTTTGGAGCTCAATCGGTTTGAAACCGTTTGATCAAATCAACTTGAGATCGATTGGACCAAATGACCCTGAGATCGTTTAAGCCCAAACGGTCTTGAGACCGTTTGGCCTCAAACGGTCTTGAGACCGTTTGGATCCAAACGGTCTTGAGACCGTTTGGTCCAAATGGGCTCAAACCGTTTGGTCCTCCAAAGTGGTTCAAAAGTTACAATTGGTCATGGATATGTATGTTGAACCCCTCAATTAACCAAATCCATGATAACCACTTATAAATTGAGTTAATTAGGATGAACCTCAATCACTTGGACACCAAGTTGACCCTCAATTGAAAGCCAATTAGGGTTGAATCCTCCTCAATTAGGGTTTCAAATCGGATGGTCATCAATATTCAACAATGTGAATCAATTCAAGGTTGAACCTATCAATTGACCTCCAATTGGGCTCAAACTTGGACCAAACGGTCTTGAGGTCGTTTGGATATCCTCCAAACGGTCTTGAGACCATTTGCCCAAAGTTTGACCAAGAACCAAGTCGTTTGGACTAGGGTTGAACTCCAATTAGGTCTAAAATCAGCATTTTTATCAATTCTTCAACTTATTGCAAATGGACATTCAAACCATTATATTATCTCAACCCTAGACCTCAAAACGGTCTTGGGTTGTGCCCAAACGGTCTTGAGACCGTTTGGAGGAACCCCCAAACAGTCTTGAGACCGTTTGGGTCCTTCAACCCAAAACTCAACAAGATCTATGCTTAAAAACAGCAATTTGATTATTTAATAACCCATTGTAATTGGGCCCTCATTTGATCAAATTACCTTAACCCTAGACCTCCAAACGGTCTTGGGTTGACACCAAACGGTCTTGAGACCGTTTGGATGAGTTCCAAACGGTCTTGAGACCGTTTGCCCATCCATCCTTTGGACTCTAGTGAAAATTCATCAAGGTTTGATCTATTGAGTTGATCATCACATCAATACTTAATTGCAATATGATTTGGTTCCTTTGGACCTTCAATTGATCAACTATACTTGAACCCAGACCTCCAAACGGTCTTGGGGTGACCCCCAAACGGTCTTGAGACCGTTTGGGTGATTCCCAAACGGTCTTGAAACCGTTTGGGCTAATCAACCCAAAATCTCAACTTAACTCATTGGAGATTCAGCACTAATTTCAGTTAGGGTTTGCCCTATTAATCATCCTTCAACTCATGACTCGTTTGGAATTAATCCATAAAATTTGGTGAGTCGTTAATTAACATCATTATGAACAGTAATCCCAAATGGTCAACGTTTAGTCAACCATCTTAAACGGTCTTGAGACCGTTTGCCCAAAAAGGGCAAATTAAACAGATTGAAAATCAGAACTTAATTCAATTGGTTTTGCTAATTGATTTGCTCATAACTCACGATTCCTTTGGAGTTAACCTCTCAAATTTTGTGGGTGATTAAACTACATAATTATGAACAAGATTCCCAAACGGTCTTTGCTTGGTCAACGGGACCAAACGGTCTTGAAGACCGTTTTCCCTCAAACGACCCTGAAAACGTTTGCCCACCAAACGGTTTGAAACCGTTTTGAGCAATAGGTGGAGGTCGTTTGATAAAGTGAAAATCCGTGGATAAACATAGGAATTAACGCCCTTATCTTCTATCTTGAGAACAGTGGCAGTTCTTCACGATTTTGCTTGCAAGGATGCAAGGAAAGATAGGGAAGAAGAAGAACTAGCAACTATATGCATAGAAAAGGATGTATAATCAAGCATAAAGTTTAGAGTTATAAAACCCGCCTAAAGCTTGCTCCTTGAGCTCCAAGATTTTGAGCTCCAAGCCTTTAATGGCGTCCTAGAAGCTCTACAGGTCGGCCAAGGTGAATCCTCCAAGGAAGGTTGAGAAGAGATGGCTAGAAAGATGGAGCTAAGTGAGCTAGCCATGAATTTGACCTTGAATCCGAGTTTCATCCAAGAATTAAGCAAAAAGGAAGGATCCAAACCTACCTTGCACTCCCTTGGTCGTCCTCCTGAGCTCCAGAGCTCTCCTTAGTCGGTTTGAGCAAGGGGAAAAGAAATGAAAGGGAGAGGGTCGTTCCCTTGCTAAGTGAGAAAAGTTGTATATATACTTAGGTGAATTTTCAACATAAGAACATATGTTTTCCTCATTTCTCATCTAATTACTCCCTTTCTTCCTTGCACGTCCCCACATATTATTTCTAAGGACAAACTCCTTCTAAGGTCAAGAATTGAAGGCAAAGAGGATCAACCCATCACTAAAGCATATACATAAAAGGGCTATTATACATACACCTTGATTATTCAATCACAAGGGTGTTCTTTACTATATGATTATTCACATAAAGTAATTTTTCATCATTCCTCTTCTAAATGATGCCAAGAGCCATAAAAGATGTTTTAGATGATGTATTTTACAAGTTGCACCCCTCAAATTGGGTAAATTGCATTTTACACCAATTTAGGGTTTTCAAGTACAGGGGTTGCTTCCACAGCTGCACCTTGGTGCTCAAGCTTGGGAAATCCCTTAAACCTCATCATATTCATTCTTATGTTGTCTCAACATTAAAGGAACATATAAACATGTGAAATTTGCAGTTTAACCCCTCTGGTTGGGCAAATTGCACATAGGTCCCCGTATTGCAACCAATATTTCAACATTGGTTTATAAGGGACAGAAATGGAAACATATGTTCCAAAGAAGCTTTAATCATATACTAAAGGATAATTACAACCATATAATTTCATAATTAGGCAAAACACCTAGGGTTAGCTCATAACCCAGGTCAGGGGTGTTACAAATCATAAACCCCTAACAAGGATTTCGTCCCCGAAATCTCAGGAAGAAAGGGGGAAAGCAGATATTGTTTCAGCATACACTTTGTTACATCCTTAGGTAACATACCATTTTCAGGAATAATGTATAGAATTTTGATCAACATTCTTTAGGATCAAATTCAAGCCCTGATATTTATTTAAGACCATATAAGGGCCCTCTCACCCTGAGTCTTATCATCTCATCTGATAATCAACATATTAACTTTCTTTATTTTATATGCATTAACTATCTCATCAGTTATACATTCTTATCATAAAGAAAAGTTTTCTTGTCAAACAAAGATTTACTTATCAGACATTCTAGAGAAGATATGTTTATTTTAAGAACATAAACCCCTAACAAGGGATGTTCTTAAAATTCTATCTTTATTTAAGAACATAAACCCCTAACAAGGGATGTTCTTAACATTCTTAATTTGGTATTAATTACTTGTGTTATCAAAACTTTATATCTCTTTCTTCCTTTTATCATGGAACATTGCTCATTACATATATTCTTTCAACCATTACTAATCATGGTTGACCTTCTATATTCTCATTTTTTTTATGATGCCCTTTAAGTTGTTTTAGATTGACTACTTGATCAGAGTAATCAAAAGATAACAACTTCAAAGTTTCCATATTTACTTCATCATCAGTAATTGTATACCTGGCCGGGGTATATCATTACTGAGGTAAGAAAATATGTACTTGTATATTACTATGTTCCTTCTCTTTTTCCATCCTTACATACATAATTATTAACTTTTATTGAATCCTACATCCAGATTAATTTTTTTTTTAATACATTTTCTTCTTATAGAAGTAAACATGTATTATAAAACGATTATATCTGATGCATCATAGAAAGCTTTTATAAGACCAATCAAGGAATAGTTCAATCAACTACTATTTCAACTTGTTCCAAAAGATCATAAAGAGATTTATAAGAAATACCATTTATCTTGTCTAATCAATCATGGCTCGAGGATTCTATCAAATCCTTGCATATGAAGGTATTGGATCCACTCGAATGCGATGATTAGAAAAGAAAAGGATGCAGGGAGATCATACCTCCTGCAGAACATCAGACTCTCTCAACGGAGTCTCCAAAAACAACTTCCTGCCCTATGACTGATTGTCATATTGCAGTTACGGATCACTCTTCGAGTGATAAAAGAGTGTGTAGCACCCGGGTCAAACAGAACAGATACTACACAGGAATTAGACATATTAGAATATAAAAGTTCATCTGACCTGTCACAACCCGTAGATCGACCACTGCATCAGGTGGGTTCATAGTATAGAACCTCACAATTGCCTGTGGTTGATTTGGTACAGATGATCCAGCTTGGGACGCTTGTCCACATCCTCGAGCTGCTCCTTGAAATTGCCTTCTCTGTGATCCTTGTTGCCCTTGTCTCAGAGGCTGTGTCACATTGACAGGCTTAGATCGACAGTCCTTCATCAAATGCCCCACCTTTCCACAGTTGTAGCAGCGTCTCTCTAGTTGTAATGGTTTAAAGGGTTCCTTACCCTTTCTGGATAACCACTGCCTTGATGTACTAGGTCCTGGTTGTGTTGGGGACATCAGAAACTTCTTCCTTTTGGGAATTCCAGGCCTTTGTTTCTGGATTTGAATAGGCCTTTTCTCAATTCTTCCTCTATATATCCTTTCTAGACAATTAGATCTGATAAGTCCAGGCTTCCCACAGTTATAACAGGTCCTGGTCTCTGACTGTATTCTAATTCCTACTTTACTATGGACTGATTCATCAGTTTGAGGCTGAGCATAGGCTTGCTCTGAGTTCAAAGCTTTATCATTTACTTCTGCCCCAACCTGCTGCTGAGGGTTACATATCCTATGGATATCCAAAACATCATTATTAGGAGCTGGTAATCTGGGTTGTACTGCTAGTGTTTGATCCACTAGGTACATCATGGTTGTCCTAAATTCTCCAACAGTGATTCCTAAGGAAGGATTCCTTATCATGGTTGGATTAACTAGGGGAACCTCAGGTAAGTGTCCCTCTACTGCTTGCTCCTCTGCACTTCTTCTAGGTGTAGCATTGTTGCTTTCTGCAACAAACTCCTCATCCTTATATGTCTTCTTCTCCTAAGGAGCAGAAGATTCTATTAGATGAGGAAGAAACACTAAAGACAGACTCGACATCCTAAGTCCTATGTCTCTGTAGACTCGGCGAACCTAGAGCTCTGATACCACTTAATTGTGGGCTCCGATCTCCAAAACCACGATATAAACTTAGCGGAAGCATTCGATTAGTTGCGGAACATGAAAAATACTGAAAATTAAATTTTTTGAGACAAGATCTGGAAATTATAAAATTCCTTTTTATAAGAAACCAAGTAAACCGTTTACATTTATGTTAAACCACTTCTTGAGTAGTTATGTACAACATGATTCAAAATCCTCAGGAGCCAACCAAAAACTCAAACCACTGATTCCTAGAACCTGAGAGTACAGAGACGCATAGGACTATCTAACTACAAACTCAGCAGCCAGTATCTCCACCTGAGATTCACTGCTGCCCCTGGTACTGTTGCTATCGTTGTTGCTCATCCTTAAGCGGTCTCCTTCGTCTTCGACGACCACCTAAAAAGAGTTAAAATCTACGGAGTGAAACAATATACAAATTGTCCCAGTGACAGTTATAACTCTCCACTAGAAGCTTTATTATAACATAAATCATACAACAGCAGGTTTAATAACAAGTGAAGCAACTTCTACTTAAGCAGTCATGTCTTTGAAGCATATAAAGGACATGTATACAAAATATCTGAACAGATCATTAATGTAAATAATGTAACACCAAACATTGTTCCTCGTAGTTAAACCTAAGCAGATATACTACGCGGTTGATTATGTTTTACAAACATTATTATGCCCTGTGGAGATGAGGCATACCACTCATACTCCAACTGATCGCTAAGAAGTCACATCAGTATCATACATAGGTCATTAAAAGAGCCGGATTCTTAAGACCTCATCTTCCTCAGTCAGTTAGAGGATTGATTGTTAGACATCTGGCGGGATGTCTTTGTAATAGCTTACCAGGGTAAACTGGTCCTTCGCTATTTTTAGAGTTACAGTGGCGTTCTGTACTCTCTTCGTCATCGGAAGATTTCTTGTTTATCTTTCATCGATGCGGTGTTTGTGTCTTTAAGGGAGTGTAGTAATACAACTCACCTTTTGGACTTTTTGGTGGGGGAGTGATGGACTACATGAATCTACATCAAATCCTCTCACCTTTTCTCTTTTAGTGAAGGTATGACAGACTACTAGAATCTACATCAAATACCTACACTAGGATGTAAGGTTCTACACATCCATGTACCCCACATACTCAAAAGTATGTGATCCAGGAGTTCCCTGGGGAAAACCTATTTCACCATCATTTAGACTCTGACAATGATGGATCTATGATCAGGGCTCTACATTTCACTTGATTAGTTAGGTACATTCAGTATTCTTTAAACATTGTTCTTCAAACAATAACATTAGCACAACAGCTATAATGAGAATACATAAATGTAGCAGGCCTAACTCTTTTCAATCATCAGTTCTCAGTCATCTCATCACAAGTCATTTGTCAAGCATGACCTTGATGGTGTTTATGGCTTTCACAGCCCATAAATCACAAAAGATGTCACTAACAGTGCATCAATATAATTCACTTATTCATAAAGCTTAAGGCATGCTTTCAATGAATATAACATGGTATTCCATACCTGGATATGACCATCATCTCATGACAACCTGCATGGTTAAATCAACTGATAATAGCAAACAATTCAACAATTAGGGTTTACTATTCATCTTTCATGTCATTACCCTAAAATTAGGGTTTACTATTCACTCTATAGTGAATTGTGCTCATTACATCATCATGTAAGAGAAACATCATCATTAAGGCTCTTAATTAAGATTAAGATTCATTGGATATCATAATTAGGGTTTCCATGATCTCACATAAGTGAATCATACCCTAATCATGCACACTCATGTGTATTTGAAGTATCTCACTTGAGTTTCCACCTTAAAAAGGGTACTTTCTCTCTCTAGGATACTTTCTCTCTCTTGGAATACTTTCTCTCTCCTCTCACTAGTAGATGGTGATGACACCACTCTAGATCAGGTTGGGTTAAGTCCTCATTGACTTACATAAGCCAAAACATCATCATCATGTGATTAGGGTTTGATTAGAACAAGGTTTTACATCTTTAGACCCCTCAAGGGTATTTTGGTAATTTGCCTCATGATCACCATCATGGATCAACTCACTAATCACTTAGTCCCTTAATGACCTAGGTTACCATTAGGGTTTAGATTAGATCACCATTGAACTAATTACACCATCAATTGATTAAGTACAAACCACCATGTACACCTTCAAACGGTTCCAACCTTCAAACGATTTCAACCACCAAACGGTCTCGAGACCGTTTGGTCTCAAACGGTCTTGAGACCGTGTGATCCAAACGGTCTTGAGACCGTTTGGATGTGTTGACCGTTTGGAAGGGTTGACCTTCCAAACCGTTTGGAGCTCAATCGGTTTGAAACCGTTTGATCAAATCAACTTGAGATCGATTGGACCAAACGACCCTGAGATCGTTTGATCCCAAACGGTCTTGAGACCGTTTGGTCCCAAATGGTCTTGAGACCGTTTGGCCTCAAACGGTCTTGAGACCGTTTGGATCCAAACGGTCTTGAGACCGTTTGGTCCAAATGGGCTCAAACCGTTTGGACCTCCAAAGTGGTTCAAAAGTTACAATTGGTCATGGATATGTATGTTGAACCCCTCAATTAACCAAATCCATGATAACCACTTATAAATTGAGTTAATTAGGATGAACCTCAATCACTTGGACACCAATTTGACCCTCAATTGAAAGCCAATTAGGGTTGAATCCTCCTCAATTAGGGTTTCAAATCGGATGGTCATCAATATTCAACAATGTGAATCAATTCAAGGTTGAACCTATCAATTGACCTCCAATTGGGCTCAAACTTGGACCAAACGGTCTTGAGGTCATTTGGATATCCTCCAAACGGTCTTGAGACCGTTTGCCCAAAGTTTGACCAAGAACCAAGTCGTTTGGACTAGGGTTGAACTCCAATTAGGTCTAAAATCAGCATTTTTATCAATTCTTCAACTTATTGCAAATGGACATTCAAACCATTAGATTATCTCAATCCTAGACCTCCAAACGGTCTTGGGTTGTGCCCAAACGGTCTTGAGACCGTTTGGAGGAACCCCCAAACAGTCTTGAGACCGTTTGGGTCCTTCAACCCAAAACTCAACAAGATCTATGCTTAAAAACAGCAATTTGATTATTTAATAACCCATTGTAATTGGGCCCTCATTTGATCAAATTACCTTAACCTTAGACCTCCAAACGGTCTTGGGTTGACACCAAACGGTCTTGAGACCGTTTGGATGAGTTCCAAATGGTCTTGAGACCGTTTGCCCATCCATCCTTTGGACTCTAGTGAAAATTCATCAAGGTTTGATCTATTGAGTTGATCATCACATCAATACTTAATTGCAATATGATTTGGTGCCTTTGGACCTTCAATTGATCAACTATACTTGACCCCAGACCTCCAAACGGTCTTGGGGTGACCCCCAAACGGTCTTGAGACCGTTTGGGTGATTCCCAAACGGTCTGGAAACCGTTTGGGCTAATCAACCCAAAATCTCAACTTAACTCATTGGAGATTCAGCACTAATTTCAGTTAGGGTTTGCCCTATTAATCATCCTTCAACTCATGACTCGTTTGGAATTAATCCATCAAATTTGGTGAGTCGTTAATTAACATCATTATGAACAGTAATCCCAAACGGTCAACGTTTAGTCAACCATCTTAAACGGTCGTGAGACCGTTTGCCCAAAAAGGGCAAATTAAACAGATTGAAAATCAGAACTTAATTCAATTGGTTTTGCTAATTGATTTGCTCATAACTCACGATTCCTTTGGAGTTAACCTCTCAAATTGTGTGGGTGATTAACCTACATAATTATGAACAATATTCCCAAACGGTCTTTGCTTGGTCAACGGAACCAAACGGTCTTGAAGACCATTTTCCCTCAAACGACCCTGAAAACGTTTGCCCACCAAACGGTTTGAAACCGTTTTGAGAAATAGGTGGAGGTCGTTTGATAAAGTGAAAATCCGTGGATAAACATAGGAATTAACGCCCTTATCTTCTACCTTGAGAACAGTGGCAGTTCTTCACGATTTTGCTTGCAAGGATGCAAGGAAAGATAGGGAAGAAGAAGAACTAGCAACTATATGCATAGAAAAGGATGTATAATCAAGCATAAAGTTTAGAGTTATAAAACCCGCCTAAAGCTTGCTCCTTGAGCTCCAAGATTTCGAGCTCCAAGCCTTTAATGGCGTCCTAGAAGCTCGACAGGTCGGCCAAGGTGAATCCTCCAAGGAAGGTTGAGAAGAGATGGCTAGAAAGATGGAGCTAAGTGAGCTAGCCATGAATTTGACCTTGAATCTGAGTTTCATCCAAGAATTAAGCAAAAAGGAAGGATCCAAACCTACCTTGCACTCCCTTGGTCGTCCTCCTGAGCTCCAGAGCTCTCCTTAGTCGGTTTGAGCAAGGGGAAAAGAAATGAAAGGGAGAGGGTCGTTCCCTTGCTATGTGAGAAAAGTTGTATATATACTTAGGTGAATTTTCAACATAAGAACATATGTTTTCCTCATTTCTCATCTAAGTACTCCCTTTCTTCCTTGCACGTCCCCACATCTTATTTCTAAGGACAAACTCCTTCTAAGGTCAAGAATTGAAGGCAAAGAGGATCAACCCATCACTAAAGCATATACATAAAAGGGCTATTATACATACACCTTGATTATTCAATCACAAGGGTGTTCTTTACTATATGATTATTCACATAAAGTAATTTTTCATCATTCCTCTTCTAAATGATGCCAAGAGCCATAAAATATGTTTTAGATGATGTATTTTACAAGTTGCACCCCTCAAATTGGGTAAATTGCATTTTACACCAATTTAGGGTTTTCAAGTACAGGGGTTGCTTCCACAGCTGCACCTTGGTGCTCAAGCTTGGGAAATCCCTTAAACCTCATCATATTCATTCTTATGTTGTCTCAACATTAAAGGAACATATAAACATGTGAAATTTGCAGTTTAACCCCTCTGGCTGGGCAAATTGCACATAGGTCCCCGTATTGCAACTAATATTTCAACATTGGTTTATAAGGGACAGAAATGGAAACATATGTTCCAAAGAAGCTTTAATCATATACTAAAGGATAATTACAACCATATAATTTCATAATTAGGCAAAACACCTAGGGTTAGCTCATAACCCAGGTCAGGGGTGTTACAAATCATAAACCCCTAACAAGGATTTCATCCCCGAAATCTCAAGAAGAAAGGGGGAAAGCAGATATTGTTTCAGCATACACTTTGTTACATCCTTAGGTAACATACCATTTTCAGGAATATGTTATAGAATTTTGATCAACATTCTTTAGGATCAAATTCAAGCCCTGATATTTATTTAAGACCATATAAGGGCCCTCTCACCCTGAGTCTTATCATCTCATCTGATAATCAGCATATTAACTTTCTTTATTTTATATGCATTAACTATCTCATCAGTTATACATTCTTATCATAAAGAAACGTTTTCTTGTCAAACAAAGATTTACTTATCAGACATTCTGTTGAAGATATGTTTATTTTAAGAACATAAACCCCTAACAAGGGATGTTCTTAAAATTCTATCTTTATTTAAGAACATAAACCCCTAACAAGGGATGTTCTTAACATTCTTAATTTGGTATTAATTACTTGTGTTATCAAAACTTTATATCTCTTTCTTCCTTTTATCATGGAACATTGCTCATTACATATATTCTTTCAACCATTACTAATCATGGTTGACCTTCTATATTCTCATTTTTTTTATGATGCCCTTTAAGTTGTTTTAGATTGACTACTTGATCAGAGTAATCAAAAGATAACAACTTCAAAGTTTCCATATTTACTTCATCATCAGTAATTGTATACCTGGCCGGGGTATATGATTACTGAGGTAAGAAAATATGTACTTGTATATTACTATGTTCCTTCTCTTTTTCCATCCTTACATACATAATTATTAACTTTTATTGAATCCTACATCCAGATTAATTTTTTTTTAATACATTTTCTTCTTATAGAAGTAAACATGTATTATAAAACGATTATATCGGATGCATCATAGAAAGCTTTTATAAGACCAATCAAGGAATAGTTCAATCAACTACTATTTCAACTTGTTCCAAAAGATCATAAAGAGATTTATAAGAAATACCATTTATCTTGTCTAATCAATCATGGCTCGAGGATTCTATCAAATCCTTGCATATCAAGGTATTGGATCCACTCGAATGCGATGATTAGAAAAGAAAAGGATGCAGCGAGATCATACCTCCTGCAGAACATCAGACTCTCTCAACGGAGTCTCCAAAAACAACTTCCTACCCTATGACTGATTGTCATATTGCAGTTACGGATCACTCTTCGAGTGATAAAAGAGTGCGTAGCACCCGGGTCAAACAGAACAGATACTACACAGGAATTAGACATATTAGAATATAAAAGTTCATATGACCTGTCACAACCCGTGGATCGACCACTGCATCAGGTGGGTTCATAGTATAGAACCTCACTATTGCCTGTGGTTGATTTGGTACAGATGATCCATCTTGGGACGCTTGTCCACATCCTCGAGCTGCTCCTTGAAATTGCCTTCTCTGTGATCCTTGTTGCCCTTGTCTCAGAGGTTGTGTCACATTGACAGGCTTAGATCGACAGTCCTTCATCAAATGCCCCACCTTTCCACAGTTGTAGCAGCGTCTCTCTAGTTGTAATGGTTTAAAGGGTTCCTTACCCTTTCTGGATAACCACTGCCTTGATGTACTAGGTCCTGGTTGTGTTGGGGACATCAGAAACTTCTTCCTTTTGGGAATTCCAGGCCTTTGTTTCTGGATTTGAATAGGCCTTTTCTCAATTCTTCCTCTATATATCCTTTCTAGACAATTAGATCTGATAAGTCCAGGCTTCCCACAGTTATAACAGGTCCTGGTCTCTGACTGTATTCTAATTCCTACTTTACTATGGACTGATTCATCAGTTTGAGGCTGAGCATAGGCTTGCTCTGAGTTCAAAGCTTTATCATTTACTTCTGCCCCAACCTGCTGCTGAGGGTTACATATCCTATGGATATCCAAAACATCATTATTAGGAGCTGGTAATCTGGGTTGTACTGCTAGTGTTTGATCCACTAGGTACATCATGGTTGTCCTAAATTCTCCAACAGTGATTCCTAAGGAAGGATTCCTTATCATGGTTGGATTAACTAGGGGAACCTCAGGTAAGTGTCCCTCTACTGCTTGCTCCTCTGCACTTCTTCTAGGTGTAGCATTGTTGCTTTCTGCAACAAACTCCTCATCCTTATATGTCTTCTTCTCCTGAGGAGCAGAAGATTCTATTAGATGAGGAAGAAACACTAAAGACAGACTCGACATCCTAAGTCTTATGTCTCTGTAGACTCGGCGAACCTAGAGCTCTGATACCACTTAATTGTGGGCTCCGATCTCCAAAACCACGATATAAACTTAGCGGAAGCATTCGATTAGTTGCGGAACATGAAAAATACTGAAAATTAAAATTTTTGAGACAAGATCTGGAAATTATAAAATTCCTTTTTATAAGAAACCAAGTAAACCGTTTACATCTCTGTTAAACCACTTCTTGAGTAGTTATGTACAACATGATTCAAAATCCTCAGGAGCCAACCAAAAACTCAAACCACTGATTCCTAGAACCTGAGAGTACAGAGACGCATAGGACTATCTAACTACAAACTCAGCAGCCAGTATCTCCACCTGAGATTCACTGCTGCCCCTGGTACTGTTGCTATCGTTGTTGCTCCTCCTTAAGCGGTCTCCTTCGTCTTCGACGACCACCTAAAAAGAGTTAAAATCTACGGAGTGAGACAATATACAAATTGACCCAGCGAGAGTTATAACTCTCCACTAGAAGCTTTATTATAACATAAATCATACAACAACAGGTTTAATAACAAGTGAAGCAACTTCTACTTAAGCAGTCATGTCTTTAAAGCATATAAAGGACATGTATACAAAATATCTGAACAGATCATTAATGTAAACAATGTAACACCAAACATTGTTCCTCGTAGTTAAACCTAAGCAGATATACTACGCGGTTGATTATGTTTTACAAACATTATTATGCCCTGTGGAGATGAGGCATACCACTCATACTCCAACTGATCGCTAAGAAGTCACATTAGTATCATACATAGGTCATTAAAAGAGCCGGATTCTTAAGACCTCATCTTCCTCAGTCAGTTAGAGGATTGATTGTTAGACATCTGGCGGGATGTCTTTGTAATAGCTTACCAGGGTAAACTGGTCCTTCGCTATTTTTAGAGTTACAGTGGCGTTCTGTACTCTCTTCGTCATCGGAAGATTTCTTGTTTATCTTTCATCGATGCGGTGTTTGTGTCTTTAAGGGAGTGTAGTAATACAACTCACCTTTTGGACTTTGTGGTGGGGGAGTGATGGACTACAAGAATCTACATCAAATCCTCTCACCTTTTCTCTTTTAGTGAAGGTATGACAGACTACTAGAATCTACATCAAATACCTACACTAGGATGTAAGGTTCTACACATCCATGTACCCCACATACTCAAAAGTATGTGATCCAGGAGTTCCCTGGAGAAAACCTGTTTCACCATCATTTAGACTCTGACAATGATGGATCTATGATCAGGGCTCTACATTTCACTTGATTAGTTAGGTACATTCAGTATTCTTTAAACATTGTTCTTCAAACAATAACATTAGCACAACAGCTATAATGAGAATACATAAATGTAGCAGGCCTAACTCTTTTCAATCATCAGTTCTCAGTCATCTCATCACAAGTCATCTGTCAAGCATGACCTTGATGGTGTTTATGGCTTTCACAGCCCATAAATCACAAAAGATGTCACTAACAGTGCATCAATATAATTCACTTATTCATAAAGCTTAAGGCATGCTTTCAATGAATATAACATGGTATTCCATACCTGGATATGACCATCATCTCATGACAACCTGCATGGTTAAATCAACTGATAATAGTAAACAATTCAACAATTAGGGTTTACTATTCATCTTTCATGTCATTACCCTAAAATTAGGGTTTACTATTCACTCTATAGTGAATTGTGCTCATTACATCATCATGTAAGAGAAACATCATCATTAAGGCTCTTAATTAAGATTAAGATTCATTGGATATCATAATTAGGGTTTCCATGATCTCACATAAGTGAATCATACCCTAATCATGCACACTCATGTGTATTTGAAGTATCTCACTTGAGTTTCCACCTTAAAAAGGGTACTTTCTCTCTCTAGGATACTTTCTCTCTCGTTGAATACTTTCTCTCTCCTCTCACTAGTAGATGGTGATGACACCACTCTAGATCAGGTTGGGTTAAGTCCTCATTGACTTACATAAGCCAAAACATCATCATCATGTGATTAGGGTTTGATTAGAACAAGGTTTTACATCTTTAGACCCCTCAAGGGTATTTTGGTAATTTGCCTCATGATCACCATCATGGATCAACTCACTAATCACTTAGTCCCTTAATGACCTAGTTTACCATTAGGGTTTAGATTAGATCACCATTGAACTAATTACACCATCAATTGATTAAGTACAAACCACCATGTACACCTTCAAACGGTTCCAACCTTCAAACGGTTTCAACCACCAAACGGTCTCGAGACCGTTTGGTCTCAAACGGTCTTGAGACCGTGTGATCCAAACGGTCTTGAGACCGTTTGGATGTGTTGACCGTTTGGAAGGGTTGACCTTCCAAACCGTTTGGAGCTCAATCGGTTTGAAACCGTTTGATCAAATCAACTTGAGATCGATTGGACCAAACTTCCCTGAGATTGTTTGAGCCCAAACGGTCTTGAGACCGTTTGGCCTCAAACGGTCTTGAGACCGTTTGGATCCAAACGGTCTTGAGACCGTTTGGTCCAAATGGGCTCAAACCGTTTGGACCTCCAAAGTGGTTCAAAAGTTACAATTGGTCATGGATATGTATGTTGAACCCCTCAATTAACCAAATCCATGATAACTACTTATAAATTGAGTTAATTAGGATGAACCTCAATCACTTGGACACCAAGTTGACCCTCAATTGAAAGCCAATTAGGGTTGAATCCTCCTCAATTAGGGTTTCAAATCAGATGGTCATCAATATTCAACAATGTGAATCAATTCAAGGTTGAACCTATCAATTGACCTCCAATTGGGCTCAAACTTGGACCAAACGGTCTTGAGGTCGTTTGGATATCCTCCAAACGGTCTTGAGACCGTTTGCCCAAAGTTTGACCAAGAACCAAGTCGTTTGGACTAGGGTTGAACTCCAATTAGGTCTAAAATCAGCATTTTTACCAATTCTTCAACTTATTGCAAATGGACATTCAAACCATTACATTATCTCAACCCTAGACCTGCAAACGGTCTTGGGTTGTGCCCAAACGGTCTTGAGACCGTTTGGAGGAACCCCCAAACGGTCTTGAGACCATTTGGGTCCTTCAACCCAAAACTCAACAAGATCTATGCTTAAAAACAACAATTTGATTATTTAATAATACATTGTAATTGGGCCCTCATTTGATCAAATTACCTTAACCCTAGACCTCCAAACGGTCTTGGGTTGACACCAAACGGTCTTGAGACCGTTTGGATGAGTTCCAAACGGTCTTGAGACCGTTTGCCCATCCATCCTTTGGACTCTAGTGAAAATTCATCAAGGTTTGATCTATTGAGTTGATCATCACATCAATACTTAATTGCAATATGATTTGGTGCCTTTGGACCTTCAATTGATCAACTATACTTGACCCCAGACCTCCAAACGGTCTTGGGGTGACCCCCAAACATTCTTGAGACCGTTTGGGTGATTCCCAAATGGTCTTGAAACCGTTTGGGCTAATCAACCCAAAATCTCAACTTAACTCATTGGAGATTCAGCACTAATTTCAGTTAGGGTTTGCCCTATTAATCATCCTTCAACTCATGACTCGTTTGGAATTAATCCATCAAATTTGGTGAGTCGTTAATTAACATCATTATGAACAGTAATCCCAAACGGTCAACGTTTAGTCAACCATCTTAAACGGTCTTGAGACCGTTTTCCCAAAAAGGGCAAATTAAACAGATTGAAAATCAGAACTTAATTCAATTGGTTTTGCTAATTGATTTGCTCATAACGCACGATTCCTTTGGAGTTAACCTCTCAAATTTTGTGGGTGATTACCCTACATAATTATGAACAAGATTCCCAAACGGTCTTCGCTTGGTCAATGGGACCAAACGGTCTTGAAGACCGTTTGCCCTCAAACGACCCTGAAACCGTTTGCCCACCAAACGGTTTGAAACCGTTTTGAGCAATAGGTGGAGGTCGTTTGATAAAGTGAAAATCCGTGGATAAACATAGGAATTAACGCCCTTATTTTATACCTTGAGAACAGTGGCAGTTCTTCACGATTTTGCTTGCAAGGATGCAAGGAAAGATAGGGAAGAAGAAGAACTAGCAACTATATGCATAGAAAAGGATGTATAATCAAGCATAAAGTTTAGAGTTATAAAACCCGCCTAAAGCTTGCTCCTTGAGCTCCAAGCTTTCGAGCTCCAAGCCTTTAATGGCGTCCTAGAAGCTCCACAGGTCGGCCAAGGTGAATCCTCCAAGGAAGGTTGAGAAGAGATGGCTAGAAAGATGGATCTAAGTGAGCTAGCCATGAATTTGACCTTGAATCCGAGTTTCATCCAAGAATTAAGCAAAAAGGAAGGATCCAAACCTACCTTGCACTCCCTTGGTCGTCCTCCTGAGCTCCAGAGCTCTCCTTAGTCAGTTTGAGCAAGGGGAAAAGAAATGAAAGGGAGAGGGTCGTTCCCTTGCTAAGTGAGAAAAGTTGTATATATACTTAGGTGAATTTTCAACATAAGAACATATGTTTTCCTCATTTCTCATCTAAGTACTCCCTTTCTTCCTTGCACGTCCCCACATCTTATTTCTAAGGACAAACTCCTTCTAAGGTCAAGAATTGAAGGCAAAGAGGATCAACCCATCACTAAAGCATATACATAAAAGGGCTATTATACATACACCTTGATTATTCAATCACAAGGGTGTTCTTTACTATATGATTATTTACATAAAGTAATCTTTTCATCATTCCTCTTCTAAATGATTCCAAGAGCCATAAAAGATGTTTTAGATGATGTATTTTACAAGTTGCACCCCTCAAATTGGGTAAATTGCATTTTACACCAATTTAGGGTTTTCAAGTACAGGGGTTGCTTCCACAGCTGCACCTTGGTGCTCAAGCTTGGGAAATCCCTTAAACCTCATCATATTCATTCTTATGTTGTCTCAACATTAAAGGAACATATAAACATGTGAAATTTGCAGTTTAACCCCTCTGGCTGGGCAAATTGCACATAGGTCCCTGTATTGCAACCAATATTTCAACATTGGTTTATAAGGGACAGAAATGGAAACATATGTTCCAAAGAAGCTTTAATCATATACTAAAGGATAATTACAACCATATAATTTCATAATTAGGCAAAACACCTAGGGTTAGCTCATAACCCAGGTCAGGGGTGTTACAGACATGATCAAGATAGACAGGTTTCCACAGGAAACAATGTACTTGAAGCTGTTCCCCAGCTCTCTCGCGGGAAATGCACGAGAATGGTTACATAATCTTGATGATGAGTATGTGGAATCATGGAACCAAATGGTGGAAGTGTTGTTTGAAAGGTTCTTTCCGCCCGAGAAGACAAATGATATGATCGGAAAAATTCATAATTTCAGCCAGAAAGTAGGAGAGACTTACTCTGAGACCTGGGAACGGTTTCAGATCATGCTGAGGAGGTGCCCGCATCATGGGCTTGACAAGGAGAAGAAGGTTAAAATCTTCTATTTTGCTCTCTCTGAGCATGATAGAATTAACTTAGATTCTGCGAGTTCAGGTTTCTTCTTAAACAACACAGGCACGAGGTGTAGGGAAATTTTGAAGAACATGGCTAAGAAGCAATCTTAGGGCGATAGAGATGCCGTAGAGCATGTTCGGGTTGTGGGGGAGTCAAAGACCATCAAAGAGCTAAATGAGAAGATGGACCTTCTAGCAAAGAAACTGCTTGCAAAAGAAGATGCAGAATCAGATGATGAGGCTCAAGTAAAATTTGTGCACCAGCAGCAGGGGTACAGAAACAACGATTATTCATGGAGGAAGGATAAGAAATTTTCCTGGAAGGACCCAAATAATTTCTTGCAGGACCCCGATGCAAAACCCCAACTGTCACCTGAGGATAAGAGCAATGAGTTGCTCAATCAAGTAATAAAGCAGAATCAGGAACTAATGAACACTTTTGGCCAACAGATCAAACAACAAGGTGAATTCATGAATCCGTTTGGGCAGACCTTACAGAGTCATGGGGCTCAGATGAGGATGATAGAGACATCCTTGGCGCAGATGGAAACTAAGATAGAAAATTTAAAGAAGCCAACGCAACAAGGCTTTCCAGGTAATACAAACATTCCAGGAGGAAACCAACAGGCTAAGGCAATCTTGCTAAGGAGCGGTAAGAAGATTTTAAACCCCAGGGCCGATGAACCAAGAAAACCCTGGTCAGAAAACACAAGTGAGGCCACAGAGGAGGTTCCTATTCCAATCACCGAGCTGGTAGAAGATGTAGTGGAGAATGTCACATCTGAATCAGTTGCTGAGGAGGAGACACAGAAGAGGACGCCATATGTGCCATCACATCAAAGGGCACAGACTGTCCCGATCCTATATCCCAAAAGCATGAAAGCCAAGAAAGTGGATGCTCAATTCAAGAAGTTTCTATATAGCTTTAGAAAGTTGTCGGTCAATACAAGAAGTTCCTCTTTTAGAAGCAATCGAGAAGATACCCTCCTACGGGAAGTTTTTGAAGGACATCATCACAAAGAAAAGGAAAATCCCTGATACTGAGTTTGTGGTTCTCAAGGAGCAGGTGAGTTCCTTCATCATGGGCACATTACCACCTAAAAGGCAGGATCCTGGCTGCTTCAATATTTCATTCTACATTGGTAAGGTGAAATTCAGCAAAGCAATGTGTGATTTCGGGGAAAGCATAAATCTGATGCCTCTCTCTACGTTCAAGAAATTGGGACTGAAAGAATCAAGGCCAAGCAATATGACAATACAGTTGGTGGATAATTCAGTGGTGAGACCATATCATATTTTTGAAGATGTGTTGGTGAAAATTGATCAGTTTGTGTTTCCAGCTGACTTTGTAGTAATGGAAATGCAAGATGAATAGGGCAATGAGTTACTCCTTGGACGACCCTTCCAAGCCACTAATGACATGATACTTGAGATGGGGAGAGGTCGTTTGACCTTGGGTATCATTGATGATTGGTTTGAGAGGGTCATGCCCTCCAGCACAACGCAATCAAAAGCTAAGAAGCAATGCCGCATGATGAAGCATTTGGATCAGAATATTTCTATTTGTCTAGGTAAGTCATTTTTAGATATGGCTCATGTAATGACTAAGGTGGAGAAAGGGATACTGGCTGTAGACATCATGGAGCAGACCAAGGTTGTGTCTCTTAGCAAGGCTATGGGTTTTCCCAATGATGAAGAGGAGGACATCCCACCCTCTACTAAAGATGAGACTATAGCAAGTTCTGTTTTCAATGCATATCCAGAATTGCCTCTTGAAGCCTGCCTGGTTAATATAACACATGATTGGATGAGAAGCAAGTCACTACAAGAATGCGCCAAGATTCTTCAGGTGTTTCCGTTTTTCTATGCTAGGTACTATGAAGACCTTGGAGAACTCCCACCACCACTTTAGTCATCCTTAATTAGCCCGCCAGATTTGGAATTGAAGCCACTGTCACCTCATTTGAAATATACATTTCTAGCTGAGGGCGAGAAGTTTCCAATGATCATTTCAGCATATCTGAGTGCCGAGGAGGAGGATCAACTGTTGATCGTGTTGAAGAACCACCGAGGTGCATTCAGGTGGTCGGTTGCGGACATTAAGGGAATTTCCCCTACATTGTGCCAGCACAAGATCCGGCTCGAGGAGGGAGCCAAACCTGTAATTCAGCCACAGTGCCGACTAAATCCTAGCATGATGGAGGTCGTCAAGAGGGAGGTGATCAAGCTCCTTTCTGTAGGTATCATATATGCTATATCCGACTCAACGTGGGTGAGTCCTACACAGGTATTCCCTAAAAAGGGGGGAATTACAATTACACATAATTTGTTAAATGAGCCAGTCACGACCCGTCTGGTAATCGGGTGGCGTGTATGTATAGATTACCATAGATTGAATGCTGCTACGCTTAAGGATCATTTTCCTCTTCCATTCATTGATCATATTTTAGAGCGATTGGCAGGTCGATCTCATTTTTGTTTTCTCGATGGTTATTCGGGCTACAATCAGATTTCCATTGATCCTAAGGACCAAGAGAAGTCCACCTTCACTTGTCCTTATGGAACATTTGCATACCGCCGTATGCCCTTTGGATTGTGTAACGCATAAGCAACCTTTTAGCGTTGCATGCTAGCCATTTTTTCCGATATAGTTGAACGTTGTTTGGAAGTCTTTATGGACGATTTCTCCGTCTATGGTGCATCTTTCGATGAATGTTTATACAATTTGGATAAGGTTTTGCAACGATCTGAGGACACACATTTGGTTCCCAATTTGGAGAAAAGCCATATGATGGTTAGTGAAGGGATCGTGCTTGGACACAAAGTGTCTAGCAAAGGGTTGGAGGTAAATCCGGTGAAAATTGAGGTTATTTCCAAATTACCCCCACTGAATTCGGTGAAAGGGGTACAGAGTTTTCTAGGTCGCACCAGGTTTTATCGCCGCTTTATAAAAGATTTCTCAAAAATTGCCAAACCATTATCGGAACTTTTGGATAAAGATGTTGTCTTTGATTTTAACGACAAGTGTTTACATGCTTTTAATGTGCTTAAAGAAAAATTGATTTCCACACCGGTTGTGCAAACACCGGACTGGACAAAACCATTTGAATTGATGTGTGATGCATCGGATTTCACAGTAGGGGCTGTTTTAGGACAGCGTGTGGACAATAAACCCGCTATGATTTTCTATGCATCCAAAATTTTAAATGAAGCACAATTGAATTACACGACAACTGAAAAAGAGCTTCTTGCCGTTGTTTTCTCTTTTGAAAAATTCTGGCAAAATCTTGTAGGATCTAAAGTCGTGGTATGGACGGACCACGCCGCCATAAAGTACTTGACGGAAAAGAAAGATGCCAAACCTAGACTGATTAGGTGGATGTTACTGTTACAAGAATTTGATATTGAAATCAAAGATAAGGTGGGAATAGAAAATGTGGTTGCGGATCATTTGTCTAGGTTGAAAAGGGTAGATGAGAAGGATGTGCATATACCCATTACCGAGATGTTTCTTGATGAACAACTTCTTTCTGTGAAATCTAAAGATCCTTGGTTTTCTTATATTGTAAATTATCTTGCCTGCAAAATTATCGACTGGTGGCCACCATTCTAGTTCCAGAACGGCAGCCAAGGTACTTGAAAGCGGCCTTTACTAGCCTACTTTGTTCCGGGATGCATATGACTATGTGCGGCAATGCAATTCCTTCCAATGGGCAGGTAACATTTCAAAGCGACAGGAGATGCCCCTCAATGTATTTCAAGAGGTCGAGGTGTTCGATCTGTGGGGTATTGATTTTATGGGACCCTTTGTGTCCTCCAACTCTAACTTGTACATTCTTTTAGCTGTTGACTATGTATCGAAGTGGGTAGAGGCAATACCCACTAGGACTAATGATGCCGCTATAGTGTGCAGGTTTGTCAAAGAATACATTTTCTGTAGGTTTGGTGTACCAAGAATGATTATTAGTGATGGAGGTACACATTTCTAAAATCAGAAGTTTGCGGCATTGTTGAGAAAGTACAGGGTAAAGCACAACACTGGTACCCCGTACCACCCGCAGACACAGAGGCAAGTGGAAGTCTCCAATAGAGAGATTAAGAAGATCTTGGAGTGCATTGTGGCTTCGACGAGAACAAATTGGAGCATCTTTCTACCGGATGCTTTGTGGGCGTATAGGATGGCATTTAAGACACCTATAGGCACTGTGCCTTTTAGGTTGGCTTACGGTCGGGCCTGCCATTTGCTGATGGAATTGGAGCATAAGGTGCACTGGGCGCTGAGGAAGTTGAATTTGAGCTATGATGAAGCAGGAAAGAAATGCTTGTTAAGCCTGAATGAACTTGATGAGATGAGGATGAATGCCTATGAAAGCTCGCAGATTTATACGGAGCGAACAAATCTGATTCATGATCGCCACATTCAGATGCGCGTCTTCAAGAAGGGAGATCGTGTACTCTTGTTCAATTCAAGGATGAAGATGCATCTTGGGAAATTGAAATCCCGATGGAGTGGACCTTTCACTGTAGAGGAGGTCAGGCCACATGGAGCAACCATGGTGCGCGATGGTGAGACAACATTCTTGGTTAATGGATAGCGATTGAAGTTCTACTTCAGTGAGGATTTCACAAGGAAAGTGAATGAGGTCAAACTCATTGCGCTTCCGGATGCATGAGGAGCTTGATTTCATCTAGCCTAAGACGTTAAATAAGGGTGCTTGTTGGGAGGCAACCCAGCCATTGGTAGTTTTGTTTATTTCTTTTACATTTGTAAGTTAGTTTGATTCAATTTTGTTTTTAGTTCAAACAAGGTACCTTGATTGTTTGTTCAATGTGCAGGATTGAGGCAGAGTCGATACCATCGACCCTTGTGTTGATGGTATCAACAAGGGTACAGTTAGGCGGCTACAAAGATCTCTCTGTGTCAATACTATTGATGGCCTCATCGATGGTATCGACCCACCATCAGGTTGTTCGCCAAAATGAGGTCGATAGTATCAACATGGCTGTCAATACTTGTGAGATCTCTGGAGATATTCAGACGAAACTTGTCTCAGTGAAGTCGATACCATCGATGGGCCAGTCGATGGTATTGACCCGGTTACAGGTAGAAAGCGGCGGCCGGGCCTTGCGAGGGTGTTTGCCCTAAGCAGAGTCGATACTATCGACTTGTTTCAATAGTATCAACACGACACGTCACCGATCCGCGAGAGGAGATCAACGGTGATCGCTGCATCACGAGAGTCGATCCGTGTGATGGGTCGATACCATCGACCCACATTGATGGTATCGACGTGTCATCGATCTGGGCCCCCACATCAGGCTATCGACAACCGTCAATACTAGCAGAAGACTGTATTGTGCTACAGGAGTAGATACCATTGACCCGCATCGATGGTATCGACGGGTGCACAACAGCGACGGCCTCAACTATAAAAGGGAGGGATGGTTGTCATATAACGTCACACCTTCAGAGCCTTTTCCCTCTACTTGTGCCGTGTGTATTTTTGTGCAATCGGAGCCTGACTACGAGCATCCAAGGAGCGCAGTCTTCCCCGAGCCTTCACCAAGCGGAAATTATCTTCTCCGACCTTCACCAAGCTCCTTCTTCTATTCATTCTTTCTCGGCGATGATGGTGCGTACAACCGGTGCATCTTCCTCACGAGTAGATCCTATGGACATCCCCGAGTTCATTCCTCCACCTACTGCATCCATTCCTCGTCTGAGGATTGTCCATCCTTTTGAGGAGGTCCAGAAGGTCTACAAGGAACTGATGAAGAGAATGATCGAGCCCACACGCTATGTTGATCGGACAATGGTCTGTGACCTGGGGTTCAATGATAACCTCACCTATTTCTTGAAGGGGCAGGCAAGACACACAACCAGGAGGCCCGACGAGCTGGAGTTCCACACCGACGGCCAGCCATTCTTCGGCGAGTGGCCCACTTACAAGGAACTCATGGCGGAGTTCATGGCATCATTGGACATCAAGGTGTTGCCCAATGACTTGATCGCCACTGACAGAGAATGGAAGAAAGGGCGGGTGTCGTTCCGACTCTTCAACAACAACTACACCATTACCCTCGCCCAGTTCAACTCGGTGTACAACTGGTATCATGACGCTTACCAGCACCTGAGGCTAGACAATAGGATGGATTATGAAGCCATCTTCGCTCAGCTCGTGACTGCGCCTCCGGGCAATCCGTCAGCTACCACATCGCTGCATTGGCTGATTTTGAGCATCTGTTTGTGTGGGTTCTTCACCGCATGCTCTATACCACGTTGTTCGCTCGTGGAGACCTGTCTATCAGCAAGTTTCAAGAGACGAATTTGTTCTTCCTGTACAAATTGCTAAAGCGCGAGGCGTGCAATTGGGGCACGTTCTTCTTGACGCGCGTGGTAGCCATAAAGAGGAGTACGCGGAAGGCTCCTATCCATTTTGGAGGGCTAACCACACCATTGGCCACCTATCTTGGGTTGGATCTCTCCCAGCTTACTCCCCTTTCCACCAGGAGCAAGGTCAACCTCCAACATCTACACCGCTCCAACCTCATCCTACTTCGTGATGGCTTGGCATATGCACATTGCCATGTTAATCATGCATATCAAGAGTGTTCACTTCCAAACCCCATCTTCCACATGAAGGGCGATCAGAATTTCAGGTGGCCCATCATAGCCATTGAGGACTCGGATGAAGATGGTGGCAATGACGACAATGATAATGACGACGACGAGCATGAAGAGGAAGAGGAAGCTTTAACTCCTCTCCCGGCATGAGTAGCACCCCGGAAGCGTCCCCGCATGCATCCGAGTGCATCTTCATCTTCACAGCCTCCGCCATCACAACCCTCTTATCAAGGAGAGGATGCCTACTCCATGTAGGGGATGTATACAATGCTGCAGGAGATTCATCAGACGCACCAGCAGCATACAGCTTCATACGCTAGTATTCAGGATACAACGAACTGGCTGTTAGATAACCAGAGGGCCATTTTTGAGAATGAGCGCCTCCTCCTCGACAACCAACAACACATCCACGACAGGTTACATAGGATGGAGATGCAGTAGCAGCCCTTCTACGATCATTACTAGAGCCAGAATTATTTTGGGGGGTATCCACAACCTCCACCAATGCCCGAGTACGATCTGAGCTTTCAGGGGCAATACCCATCTTGGGACCCCACGACTCCGCAGTACCCGCCTCCTCCTGAAGAATGATTGGTATCTCTATTCCACCTTTTAAGGTTGTTTTTTACTATGAGGCCATAGTCGAATTCAAGCTTAGGGGGGAGTTGGAACAGCTCTATCCTTTATTTTTCTTAGTTTTTAGTTTTTATTATTTAACTTTTATCATTTAATTCTTGTAGTTCTGAGTTTATTTGTAGGATCCACACTCTATCTAGTGTAATTGTGGATGTCTTAAGTCATGTTTCATCTCGTTGCTTGTAAATGGGAATTAGGGGAAAATTTGAAAATTTTAGTGTTTTTGCAAGCTTGTGATGTTTAACTTCGAGCACATAACTTAAGGAAATAATTGGGTTTGTCAACTCTAAAATAGGAAATCACAACTGTACATTCCTATGATTCATGAAAAGTGGACGGAATTGGTTGTTTGAGCCTAAACTGACCATATGATAATGAGACCTTAATTTGAAATGAGAGAGAAAAACCTCTTAATTACTACACAGGTCAGTAAGGAGGGACACATAATAATTTTCAAAGGTTCAGTCAATTAGTCTTGTGATCTATCCACCCCATTGTTTTCATAATCCACCTTAAGAACTGGAAGTACATTACAGTTTTAATCTCTTTGATTGCATTCCATGTAGATAGGTCTTGTATTGCAACTATTTTCACATATTTGGCATGAAAATGAAAAAAATAAGATAGATAAGTTATACATGCACATTATCCTTAGGTGTGTGTCATTTAGTTGCATACATGTCATTTTGTAGCTGCATTCATATTTTTGTGCATAAAGTACATCATGCATCTTACATCTTCTGAAACATAAAAGGTGATGAACTTGTTCCATACCTTCTGAATGCTTCAAATGTATAAGTTATGCAACAATAAGTGAGCCCGATAAATGATTCATTGTTATCTATGAAAATAAGGGCTTAGAAGAAAAAAAGATGGGAAAAAATCTGAAGATAAAAAAGAAAAAAAAAGAATTTAGAAGTAAGTTAGAATGAGAGGGAGAAAGGAACTTGTTCTCAATGCCTTTTAAGAACAATAAGTACATGATGTAGTTCTCTTAGATATTCCATCTCACATTGAGATGGAATGATAGTGCATGCATCATTCTACCCAAATGTAGGCATTAGGGAATTTTCACTTGCATATGCATCATTTAGGTCATTTATGTTTTGTGCATGTTAAAATCGTATAATGCTTCCATTTCTTCCATGAGCCACCCATTCCATCCACCCGTTTCTCGAATTGGTAGGCCACCATGATTTTCTCCTCACTCATTAAGACCAGGAGAGTTGCTTCCATGTAGATGGTAGTTTAGGGAGAGCAACATAGAATAGAAGATCACAAGATGCACCGAGTCTAAACCGGAGAATTTTATTATGTTAACTACCTTACATGATAGTGTTCATCAATTTTGAGGTAGATATCTTTTATGGATGATTATGGTCACCTTTAGGGTAATTATCATTCTATGGTTAGTGAGGGCCGGAATGTGAATGCCTGGCGGGGATCATATGGTGATGTTGGTTGTGATAATCTGTTCTTTATTTGACCCTCGCAATTCTATTCTAAAGTTTTGTTGCTCGAGGACGAGCAATGTTCAAGCTTAGGGGAGTTTGATGCGATGATTTTGAGTCACATTTGTAGACTTGTTTTACTTGCGTTTTATGTGTTTATTGGTCATTTTGGTGGTTAATATTGCATAATTCACTTACTTTAGTCTATAATCCTTCTCAGTGTCAAATCTCTCTTATTTTATTGTTTTTAGCATAAATGATTATAATAATAGGTTTTATATCGGCTTATGTGGTTTTGTTTTGCAATTTCAAGAAAAAAAACATATCTGCAGCTGTTGATACCATCGACGTGTGTCGATACTATCGACACAACCACAGGCAGCCAGCCGCAAGGAGCAGCACAGATTCGATACCATCGACCGGGAAGTCGATGGTAGCGATGTACCATCAGGTTGCTGGCGACCAGTCAGTCGATACTATCGACCCCATAGTCGATACTATCGACACGTGTAGCTTCAGTGACGGAAAAGGGATAAAATCGACGCCTAAGGGTGTCGATACCATCGACCCACGTCGATGGTATCGAGTCAGCATTAGGCGCAATGAAGAAAAGGAAAGAAGACTTGTCGATATCGTGCAGAGTCGATATCATCGACTCGCGTCGATGGTATCGACACCATCAGATCAGAGTTTGTTTCAGATCGGCTCTAATCCAACGGTTGTGATATTTTTGCAACCTAACTCGGTGATTATACCTAATGACGGCGGCCAAGAGCAGGGTATCATGTCATTAGCCGCTGCACACGTCTAGAGAAGGTGTGGAGAGAAGAACGGAGCCCACAAGCACGCCCCACCCATTCCAGAAGCCGAAGAAGACGTTTTCCATCGCCGAAAGGCTATAGATTGCACATTATACACCGAGGAATGCTTGGATCTTCTCTGTTTAGGGGTTTCATTACTTATTCATGTTTTTCTCCATGTTTCCCCTTTTCTCAACCATGTTTTGCTCTGAGATGAACATGCGATTCTAATCCCCTTTATCTTTAGGACTGGGAGTAGCCCAGGGAAGCATTGTATGACATTTTTATCATAGTAATTCATAATTTATCTCTTAAATCCGTGGTATGATTTCATTTTCTCAATTATATTGTTATGCTTGATCACCATAATGATAATCTAATGCCCTTAATTACTTTGAAAGAAGAATTAATGGTTGAAAAGAGACGAAATTCAAATTAATAAACAAATCCCTTGAACAAGGTGATGTAAGGTTAATGGTGGAAACCCAAAGGTCGTTTCTAATGCACCTAGTTTAGGGTATAGGTTACTACGATGGTGGAACCGACCTAGGCATAGGTAGTGAATTGTACCACGACAGTGGACAATTCTGACTATAGGCCACTACCCGGATTGAGAGATGAACCTGAGTAACTATATGGAAATTCATACAATGAAAACCCGTGGTGAAACCGCAATCCTAAAGATCTCCATTTGATGTGATTAAACTAAACATTTAATCGATTGCATTGTTTTATTTTCTTTCCTTTTATTTTAAAACAACTCGCATAACCTTTCTATTGGTCTAGCTGATTGCGAGTAGTTAGTAGTAGTCTACCGATAATTTAGTGTCCCCGAGTTCGACTCGAGCCTCACAAGGGACTATACTACATTGACGCGTGCACTTGCGTTCTACGCACGGTAAAATCATGTCAAACAACTACATTCTATGCTAGGAGTCAACCGGATGAAGTGGTCAACCCACAAGTCATGACATATCATATGGAACTTTTTTGTTCAGACTTATTTGCATCTACATATGTATTTGTTAGTTTGACTCGGATGTGACGCAATTATTTATCACCAAAGATGTGATAAATAGTTGTAACTTGCTTTTTTGTAGTAGAGATGATCATCTTTTGTTAGAAACAGCATTGGTTCGTTCATCTATGTTTTGGTAAGTGTGTCCATATTGAGTTCTTTCTTTCTCAGTATGGATCATTCAAGTGGGTCTCATGCTACTTGATATGCATGGATTTGGTGTGATCCTAGAAATGGATACCTTGAAGAGGTATAAGTTTTTTTTCGACTATGGTTCTAAAGTTTTGATGGTTTGTGATCATGATGTCTCTTGAACTTTCCAAGGAGATTGGAAGATTCTTCATAGTTGTCTTATATTGGTAGTGGTAGTTGAGAAGTTGTTGAGATAGGGGTGTGTGGCTTTCTTCACTCACGTGGTGGATGCCAAGGTGAGGAGTCCTAGTATCCATGATGTACCTATAGTGCATGAGTTTGAAGATATTTCCCATAATAAGTTTCCTCGTGCTCCACCCCCAAGAGAGATTTATTTTGAAATTAATCTAGTTATTCGCACGCAACCCGTAGCACAGGCACCCTTTTGCATGGAACCAACTGATATGAAAGAGTTGAAGAAGCAGTTGCAAGAGTTGTTGGAGAAAGGTTCCATATAGTCGAGACCTTCCCCTTTGGGTGCTCCAGTGTTGTTTATGAATAAGAAGGATAGTTCTATGAGTCTCTACATAGACAACCGATAGTTGAAAAAGGTCACATTGATGAACAAATATCCACTTCTGAGGATACATGATCTATTTGATTAGTTGAGAGGTGCTATAGTTTTTTCCAAGATAGATCTGAGGTCAGGGTATAGTCTGTTGAGGATCAAGGTAGATGGCATACCTAAGATAGCTTTTAGGACTAGGTATGGTCATTATGAGTTTGTTTAATGCCATTTGGATTAACTAATGCACCAAAAGTTTTTATGGACCTAATGAAAAGAGTGTTTAGACCAAACCTAAACCAGTTCATGGTGGTGTGCATAGATTATCTTGATATACTCACAAGACAGTCATTAGCATGAGAAACATCTTTGTAGGCATGGGAGATGTAACGCTCGGGCCCACGTCCCAAGGCTCTAGTAGAGTTTCAGGAATGACGACTGGCCCTACAAACCACCACTAGCCTTAACTGCGCACTTTGTCCACACTGACGCGCAAGCCAGGATCAACTTCCCGACTGGTCACCCATCCTAGTACTACTCCAAGCTGAGCACGCTTAACTATGGAGTTCTTTAGTGATGGGCTCCCGAAAAAGGAGGTGCACCTTGGTGATATGGGTAGTCCAATCATTCCTTTTAAGATCATGTTATCCGAGGCCTCAAATCCTGGGATGTTACAATCTCCCCCACTTAGATTCTTGACGTCCTCGTCAAGGCTCAACTATATGGCCTCATAATCTGACCCCATTTCAGTGCAGACCCACAATGGCCCATGGACACCCCAGCTCCCGTCCACGGCTACCAGCGCAAGGGCGGCTCCATCTCATCTCTACGGATAGCCCTTTCCAACTTGCCTGGACCGTACAGCTCAAGATTGGCATGCCACATGCCCATGTGGGCCCCACCTACTGGAGGAGTTATGACTCTAATACCATTTGTAACGACCCACCTATCAGTAACCCCCAATTAAAGGAGACCAAGAGGTTGAAGCCGCACCCATTAATTCCGGATCAAAGGTTCGACATATAACCATAGACAATTATTAAATTCTAACAGACTATACTGAAAAATGGTAATAAAATTTTTCTTTGCATACCTTGAGAAGTTGGGAACTATCTTCTAACCTCAACTGAACCATTCTATCTAATTCCTCCTTGTTCTTTAATTCTTGAATTCACAATATGTCGCTTTACTGTTTGTACTTTTGAAATTTGTACCTAAAACGCCGACAAACAAAACGACGATCATCCGAAGCTGGTATGTGGGAGAAACAGATAATGTTCAACTAGGTTAACAAGATAATCACTCAATTAATCATTTAAAAAACAAGATTACGTTTTAAACCATATAACTCAATCCATACATATTCTCGAACTCTGGGTTGTCCCTATAGTGGACATGGATATCACCTCTCTTTTAGGTAATAGAGTCACATGGCACTATCCAAAGACAGCCCAATATCTAACTCATTATGACTTGATGGTCCTACCTCCATGGTAGCCATGTACTAAGTCAACCATAGACCTGATGGACTATTCTACCCAATAGGTAGCCATGTACTAGGTCATCCATAGACCTGATGGACCTACCCAATAGGTAGCCATGTACTAGGCCTTTCTCTAACCTGATGGACCTACCCATAGGCAACCATGTACTAGGTTAGCTATTATGCCACAGAGAGAACCAAGATCTGAGTTTATAGGTATAAACATTAAGTGATAGTCATAGTCACTTTATAATTGCAATATGAACATCCAAGCAGTTTAGTTGCATTCAATGCAATTAAACGTCCGGGAAACCATCGGGAAACATAAGCGGTTAATCATAAGTAACCACATACCTTTGATTGCAGAATTCAAGATAGAATCTAATATGTAGAGAAATCCAATAAACAAGCAAATCCTGAAATAAAAGGATAATTTTCCTTTTATTAATATTTATCCAATTTTCATCATATTACTTAGGGTTTCAGATCCTATTTTAGGGTTCCTTTAGAAATTAGGGTTTTCACTTCTTCTACATAAAACCCCTAATTTATCATTAAATTTCCTTTATTAAACATCTGATTATCTTATTTCTCAAAGACTGCCCTGCCCTTGACCATGTTGACTCGTAAGGATGTGATGTTTGTGTGGTCCGATGTTTGTGAGGCTCGTTTTCAAGCACTGAAAGAAAAGTTGACCACTGCACCAGTTTTAACTCTACCATCAGGCAATGAGGGTTTCATGATCTTCACCGATGCATCCAAAATGGGTCTTGGCTGTGTTTTGGAACAAAATCGACATGTGGTTACTTATGCTTCCCGGCAACTCAAGCCTAATGAGGTGAATTACCCGACACATGATCTAGAGTTGGCTGCTATCATTCATGCCTTGAAGATTTGGCAGCATTACCTGTATGGTGCTACTTTTGAGATCTTCACTGACCATAAGAGCCTGAAGTATCTTCTGACGCAAAAAGACTTGAACCTACGACAACGACGATGGATGGAGTACATGAAAGATTACGACTTCACCATTTCCTATCATCCAGGGAAAGCAAATGTCGTAGCTGATGCCTTAAGTCAGAAACAACTCAGGTGTGCAGCTGTTTTGTCTAGTCAGTGGAAGAGCTTAGAATAATTGGTAGAATGGTCACCTCAACCGTTAGATGATCGAGTTCGTTTGGTAAATATCCAGATACAGTCTGCGTTATTGAGTGAGATTGTTGCAGCACAGTTGGCCAGTGGAGGACTTGACAAGATGAAAGGTTTACTGAAGAAGCCTCAGACCCGCCTTTCTTTGGGTGTAGATGGAGGAATCAGGTTCGAGAATCGTATATGGATTCCTGAAGACTCACCGCTGAAAGAACGTATCTTACAAGAAGCTCATGGTTCTAAATACACAGTACACCCACAGACTACTAAGATGTTTAAGGACATGCAGAGGTTTTTCTGGTGGCCAGGAATGAAGAGAGACATTGCACATTATGTGGCCAGTTGTCTTACCTGCCAAATGGTGAAGGCTGAACATCAACGACCCGGTGGACTTGTACAGTCTATAGAGATTCTGGAATGGAAATGGGATCAGATCACCATGGATTTTGTGGTGGGTTTACCTCGGACCCAGAGAGGTCATGATGCGATATGGGTTGTGGTGGACCGCCTTACCAAGTCAGCACACTTCCTTGCACTGAAAACCACTGCCAAAGTGTCAGACTTAGCTGAGCTGTATATTCGAGAGATAGTGCGTTTGCATGGCGTACCAGGATCGATCATTTCTGATAGAGATACCAAGTTTACTTCCAAGTTGTGGAAGCAAGTTCAAGAGGAACTGGGTACAAAGTTAAAGTTTAGTACCACATATCATCCCCAAACAGATGGTCAGTCAGAAAGGACGATCCAGACCTTAGAGGATCTGTTGAGAGCTTGTGTGCTCGATTGGGGTGGCTCATTGGAGCAATACTTACCTTTAGCAGAGTTTGCCTATAACAACAGCTACCAAGCCAGTATCGGGATGCCTCCGTATGAAGCTTTGTACAGGAGACCGTGTCGGTCACCACTTCACTGGGATGATGTGGGTGAGCGGACCCTGTTGAGGTCAGATGAGCTCCAAGTGTATGCTGATAAAGTGGCTTTGATCAAGCAAAGGCTAAAGAGAGCCCAGGATCGACAGAAGTCGTATGTTGATGCAAAGCGGACTGATGTGCATTTCATTGTGGGAGACCATGTGTTTTTGAAAATCCGACCACTCCAAGCTATAGCTAAGAACAGAGGAAAGTTGAGTCCCCGATACGTGGGTCCGTTCGAGGTGTTAGAACAGATTGGTGAAGCTGCATACCGTTTGGCATTACCCCCTCAGTATAGTATGATGCATGATGTATTTCACGTGTCTAACCTAAAGCGATATGTGCAAGATCCAAGCCATGTGCTGAGCATTGAGCCTATTGAGCTTCAAGGGAAGCTGACCTATCATGAGTCACCTTTGCAGATTCTAGATACCAAGGTGAAAGAACTCAGATGCAAGAATATAGAGATGGTAAAGGTTCTTTGGAAGCACCATGGAGAGGATGAGGCCACATGGGAGCTGAAGGCAGACATGGAGAAAACATACCCGGAATTGTTTGCTTGATTGTTTGAATTTTGAGGGCAAAATTCCTATAAGGAGGGGAGGATGTTATAACCTCATTTTCTAATAAATGTAATGAGATTTGTAAATATCTATTAAAGGCATAAATAAGAACTATGTTTGATTGCATGATGAATTTCGTGAATGAAAGCCTTGCATGTTGTTTGATGGCCTTGTTGGCCATTAAGCCCATTTGAAAGAATAATAAAAAGAAAATGAAGAAGGGGTTCCTTTTTAATAAAGAATTACAATGGGAAAATAGAATATATCAGAAAAGAGGAAAGAATGATTAAAAGGCTAAAAGATAATTTCCAAAAGTATAATTTCGTTTTATAGAGATTCCTTGGGGTTCAAGGAACTCAGGATAATTAGATAATGGCCAAGGAAATAAAGAAAATTTGGAAAATACCATTAATTAGGAGATAACTTGAAATTGGAGTAAAGAACTCGTTTCCTTAGGATAATAATTTCAAATTTTGCAAAATGAGAGATAAACGTGTGAATGACTTTCCTTTAAAATTTGAGGCCAAAAGGATTTATGAATTGAGAGTTATTAAATTTCCAAGTTATCTTTAAAATAAGGATTTTCCTTGTTTTATTGGGAATTCATTTCCTTTTCTGATTAAGCGTGGGTAATGACGACTGTAGGATATTAATCCAACCGGTCAGGGATCATAATCAAAGTCCCAAGAGTCGGGGACTGTAGCGCAGGTTACAGGGGGATTTTCTCCACCTCTTTCCTTGTCATCTGATGGATGGGCCATCTTGGAAATCTTTCTATTGTGATCAAGAGAGGATTCCGAGCCACCCATACCCTGGTTTGGTAATCTTTGGGTGCTTCTAGACGAAATGCCCAATTGGGCTATGGACCATGGCGGAAACAGGTTTGGGGAAACCCTAGAGGGGTCTCCACACCCTATAAATAGGGCCCCTACTAGTTCCTAACACGCTAACGCATCCAGGCGGCGACTTCTAGACCCTCAATTCTCTCTCTCCCTCTCAATTGCCCAAGCTCTGATGAGAAGGTCCTCGCGGCACCGCCGCTGGTTTTGTTTAGGAGTCGAGGGATGATGACAATCGAGGATCGTTGGATCCTGGACCATCGTGCGCCCGTCCAAGATCCGACGTTGCTGAGCGGTGCGTTGACTTAAATCAGCTGAGTGGAGCGGGTTGACCAGGACCCTAGGATCAAGGTTCACCGTGAGCCGTGTGTCATCGACGACCGATAGAGGAGATGCGCCACTAGTGGAGGGAATCTGACGCGGAACATCAGATCAAGGAAGGGAACATCGGCACACTGATCTAACGGATGAGGTATTTCCAGTTAATTCCTCTCTCTGTCCAATAATCAAATAAATGGATTTTTGTTGCTAAAACCCTAGTAATTATTAGGAATCTCGTATAGGGAAAAGTAATATATGAAAGTTGGGTAGAAAATTTCAAGGAATCTGTTAAAAATAATTGTAGCATCCAATTCCAGTTCGTTTTGCAAAAGTACTTTAATGGTTAGTGAAATGCATTCCAAATTAATTAGAAACCCTAATTACATGGAAAAGGTGTTTCTGTGTAACCTAATAGGTTGAATAGAGGGATATTAACCTGTTTATTAATCATATGAAGTTTTAATCCGTTTTAATTGCAAAAGTGTAAGATTTAGAGTTATAATGCCTAAGAGGAGGTTAATTTACTTGGAGTTATAATGCCTAAAAGTGAATAGGTTGAACATTAGCGAGTATGAAGCTAAGTTCATGGAGTTGTTGCGGTTCTGTCCGCACATGGCTGCCACAGAAGAGGAAAGAATCAGAAGATTCGAGAAGGGTTTGAATGTTGATATATCAACCCCTGTGTCTGCCTTAGAAAACCGACAGAGATTCTCTACCTTCGTTGAGTCAGTCTGAAGCATAGAGAGATCTGTGGTTGAGATGAGGCAAACCCAGAAAAGATATCCACAGTTCCAAGGTTCTTCATCTAGGGATTTTAAGAAACCTAGATTCTCTGCACCTAACCCTCCACCACCCAGATCGAGTTCTCAAACTCAATGGTCACCAAGCAGAGGTAGAGGACGGAGTCAACCGCTTCAAGGGACACACAGTTCTGCATCAATGTCAGTTACTGGACCACCCCGAACACAACAACAGGAAAGGAGTTGCTACAACTGTGGTAAGGTGGGACACCTGATGAAGGATTGTCGTTCTAGGCCTGTCAGTGTGACACAACCTCCGAGACAGAATCAACAAGGATCTCAGAATAGACAATATCAAGGAGCAGCTCGAGGACGTGGACAAGCGTCTCAAGCTGGATCATCAGCACCACCTCAACACCAGGCAACAATGAGGTTCTATGCTATGAACCCACCTGAAGCAGTGGTCAATCCACGGGTAGTGGCAGGTCAGATGAAACTTTTATATTCTGATATGTCTACCTCCTGTGTAGTATCTGTTCTGATTGATCCGGGTGCTACGCACTCTTTCATCACTCGAAGAGTGATTCGTAACTGCAATATGACTGTTAGTCATAGGGCAGATAGTTTGTTGTTGGAAACTCCATTGAGTGGGTCTGCCGTTTTGCAGGAGGTATGCTCTCCCTGCATCCTTTTCTTTTCCGACCATCACATTCAAGTGGATCTTATACCACTTAATGTGCAAGGATTTGATATAATCCTCGGGATGGATACCTTAGAGAGGTATAGAGTTGTCTTGGATTGTGAATCCAAGTTGGCTGTGTTTGCTGATGAAAGCAACACATGGATCTTTCAAGGAGAAAGAAAGATTCTGCCCACCTGTCTTGTGTCAGCTATGGTTGCTGATAAGTTGTTGAGGCAAGGATGTTATGCATTCTTAGCCCATGTGGTAGATGTTACCAAGGAAATGTCCAATCTTGCTGAAGTTCCCATAGTCAGGGAATTCGAGGATGTGTTTCCTGAAGAACTTCCTGGTATACCACCACCTCGGGAGATTGATTTTGAAATCAATCTGATCCCAGATACGAAACCCATAGCCTAGACTCCGTATAGGATGGCGCCTGCCGAGATGACAGAACTCAAGAAACAGCTTCAAGAGTTACTTGAGAAGGGCTTTATCCGACCAAGCACTTCACCTTGGGGTGCTCCGGTCTTGTTTGTTAAAAAGAAAGATGGGTCAATGCGGTTGTGCATCGACTACAAACAACTCAATAAAGTAACAATAAAGAATAAGTACCCTCTGCCGAGGATTGATTATCTCTTTGACCAGTTGCGTGGTGCAACCGTCTTTTCCAAGATAGACTTGAGGTCTGGATATCATCAACTTCGTATTAAGGATAGTGACATATCCAAGTCTGCCTTTAGGACAAGGTATGGTCACTATGAGTTCACGGTTATGTCGTTTGGACTAACCAATGCACCAGCTGCATTTATGGAACTCATGAATAGAGTTTTTCGACCTTTCCTTGATCAGTATGTTGTCATCTTCATAGATGACATTCTGATCTATAGTAAGGATGCTCAGCAGCATGAGCGACATCTTCGCCAAGCTTTGACCTTACTAAGAGAACACAAGTTGTATGCTAAGTTTAGCAAGTGTGAGTTTTGGCTGCCGGAGGTATCTTTTCTTGGACATGTGATATCTGCCTCGAGAATTCGTGTTGACCCTACAAAGGTAGAATCCGTTCTACAATGGGAACAACCGAAGACACCGACGGAGATTTGAAGTTTCTTGGGGTTAGCTGGCTATTATCGAAGGTTCATTAAGAACTTTAGTTCTATAGCCTTACCTTTGACCAAGTTGACCCGGAAAGATGTTCCTTTTTCTTGAAGTGATAAGTGTCAACAATCTTTCCAGTTGTTGAAGGAGAGGTTGACAAATGCACCTGTGCTTGTGCTACCTGAACAAGGAAAAGGATATGTAGTCTTCTGTGATGCTTCCAAGAATGGACTAGGATGTGTGTTGATGCAGGATAAACAAGTGATTTCTTTTGCTTCCCGACAGCTTAAGAAACACGAGGAGAATTATCCGACACACGATCTGGAGTTAGCTATTGTGGTTCATGCCTTGAAGATCTGGAGACATTATCTCTACGGAGAAACATTCCATATTTTCACAGACCACAAGAACCTTAAGTATATCTTCTCTTAGCACGAGCTTAACATGAGGCAACGTCGTTGGATAGAGTTAATCAAGGACTACAATTGTACAATTGATTACCATCCGGGCAAGGCCAATGTTGTTGCAGATGCCTTGAGTAGGAAATCAGCAACATCAACCATGAATAGAGCACAACTAAACTCTTTAGTATGCTCTAGGAGAGATATGCTTATCTCTTTAAGGCAAGACAATGTACAGTTGAAGGTGTCATTGTTAGCCGGGTTGTTAGCTGAGATGCATATTAAACCTACCCTAAGAGAGCAGATTAAGGAAGCACAGCTAGGTGATGCTGCAGTTCAGCAGATTAGATCTGAGTATGGAAATGATAAGCGAGATGGTTTCCATGACTCAGATGACCAAGTAGCCTGTTATAATGGAAGGATGATAGTGCCAGATGTGGATAACTTGAGGAAGTTAGTCCTGGAAGAAGCTCATTCTTCCATGTATGCTATGCATCCAGGGAGCACCAAGATGTATCGGAATTTGAAAGATCTGTATTGGTGGCCTAGAATGAAGAAGGATGTTGCAGAATTTGTTCTGAGGTGTCCTGTGTATCAGCAAGTTAAAGATGAACACCCGAAACCTGCAGGAACAATGCAACCTTTACCCATACCACAGTGGAAGTGGGACCATGTGACCATGGACTTTGTTGTTGGCCTACCCAGGACAAGCAAAGGACATGATTCCATTTGGGTAGTTGTTGATAGGTTGACTAAGACAGCACATTTCTTACCTGTCAAAACAACCTATTCTGCTGAAAGGTTATCAGAATTATATGTTCAAGAGATAGTGCGTTTGCACGGAGTTCCTGTCACAATAGTTTCTGACTGAGGTCCTCAGTTTACAAGTCATTTTTGGGAACAATTACACAGAGCCTTAGGCACCAAGCTAAGGTTTAGTACGACCTTTCATCCACAGACTGATGGACAGTCAGAAAGGACCATACAAACTTTAGAAGACCTTTTGAGAGCATGTGTTCTCCAGTTTACCGGGAGTTGGGATCTACACCTAAGCTTGATAGAGCTTGCCTATAACAATAGCTATCAGCATAGTATTGATATGGCACCTTATGAAGCCTTGTATGGTAGACGTTGTAGATCACCTCTGTGTTGGTTCGAGACTGGTGAGCGTCAGTTGTTAGGTCCTGATCTTGTGCAGCAGACCACAGAAAAGATTAATGTAATACAACAAAAGATTAAAGTAATACAACATAAGATTAAGACTGCACAGGATAGGCAGAAATCTTATGCTGACAAGCGGCGTAGACCCTTAGAGTTCCAGGTTGGAGACAAAGTGTATCTCAAAGTCTCGCCTTGGAAAGGAGTCCTTCATTTCAAAAGGAAAGGGAAGTTAGCTCCTAGATATATGGGGCCTTATCCAATCATTGAACGGATTGGAAAGGTAGCATATAGACTAGAGCTGCCACCAGAGTTACAGAGGTTACACCCTGTGTTTCACATTTTTATGCTGAAGAAATGTCACCCAGACATTGAGTCAATTCTACAACCTATGGAGGTAGAATTGAATGAAGATGTATCTTATGAGGAGGGACCAGTGTCAATCCTTGATAACAAAATTAAAAAGTTAAAGAAGAAAGATATAAGTCTTGTGAAAGTCCTCTGGAATCAGTGTGGTGTTGAACAAGCCACTTGGGAACTAGAGCATGAGATGAGAAGGAAGTATCCTGCCCTTTTCTCTTAATATGTCTTATCGATTTCGGGGACGAAATCCTTGTAAGGGGTGGATAATTTGTAACATCCCTGACCTGGGTTATGAGTTAACCCTAGGTGTTTTGCCTAAATATGTAATTAAATCCTTGTGATTAACTTTGGGCATGTAATTAAGTTTCTCAGAAACATATATTTCAGTTTTTGCTCCTTTTTATATAAAGTTGTAGCATTGTTTTGTAATCCAGGGACCTATGTGCAAATTACCCAGTTAGAAGGGTTAACTTGCAATTTGCACATGTTGAGATGTTCCTCTGATGTTGAGACATCATGACAATGATGAAGTTTGAGGGATTTCCCAAGCTTGGGCACCAAGGTGCAGCTGTGGAAGCAATCCCTGTGCTTGAAAACCCTAAATTGGAGTAAAGTGCAATTTACCCAATTTGAGGGGTGCAACTTGTAATTTACACCATCAAAAGTATTTATTAAGACTCTTGTCATCATTTAGAGAAGAAATGATGAGGAGTTCACTTTAATTGAATAATCATATAATGAAAAACACCCTTGTGATTGAATAATCAAGGTGTATGTGCTATAGCCCTTTTATGTGTATGCTTAACTAATAGGTTGATCTTCTTTGCCCTCATTTCTTGACCTTAAAAGAAGGTTGTCCTTAGAAATAAGAAGAAGGGACGAGAAAAGAAGGATGTAGGGACTAAGTTGAAAATATGGAGAACTTATGAGCTTATGTTGAAACCTCATCCCAAGTATATAAGCTCTCTATTTCACTTAGCAAGGAAACTCTTCCTTCGTTTCTTTCACTGTTCCATTTACCCAAACCGACTAAAGAGAAGCTGTGGAGCTTAGGAGGACGACCAAGGAGGGTAAGGTAGGTTTGAATCCTCCCTTTTGCTTAAGTTCATGGTTAGAACTCGAATTCAAGGTCAAATTGATGGCCAGCTCACATAGCTCTACCTTTCTAGCCATCTCTTCTCGACTTTCCTTGGAAGGATCACCTTGGCCGACCTATGGAAACTCAAGGACGCCATTAAAAGCTTGGAGCTCGAAAGCTTGGAGCTCAAGGAGCAAGCTTTAGGTGGGTTTTATAACTCTAAACCTATGCTTTGTTATATACATCTCGTTTATGCTTTTAGATGATAGTTCTTCTTCTTCTCTACCTTCCTTTGCTACCTTGCAAGCAAATCCGTGAGAAATCCTTGCTGTTCTTGAGCTAGGAGATGAAGACGTTATTTCCAAAGTTAATCCACTACTTTTCACTTTACTAAACGGTCTCCACCAAGTGCTCACACGGTTTGTAAAACCGTTTGGTGAGCAAACGGTCTCAAGACCGTGTAAGAGCAAACGGTCTTCAAGACCATTTAGCCGCATTGACCGAGCATGGACCGTATAAGATTCTGTTCATAATTATGTAGGCTAATCACCCACAAAATATGAGATGATAACTCTAAAGGAATCGTGAGATAGGGCCTTTTTAATCAACAACTTTAATTGAATTTACTCCTGATTTCCAATCTATCGAAATCGCCCTTTTTGGGAAAACGGTCTCAAGACCGTGTAATAACGTTGACCAAGTGTTGACCATATGAGATTACTGTTCAAAATAATGTTTATTAACAACTCACCAAATTTGATGGACTAATTCCAAACGAGCTAAGAGTTGGAGGATGATTACTAGGGTAAAACCCTAATTGAAATCAGTACTGAAATCTCAATGAATAACTTAGTGTTTTTGGGTTGATTGACCCAAACGGTCTTAAGACCATTTGGGGATCAACCAAACGGTATCAAGACCGTGTGGTGACAACCCAAGACCGTTTGGAGGTCTAGGGTTAAGGTAATTTGATCAATTGAGGGCCCAATTGCAATGGGTTATTGGAATTAATCAAAACAAGACTGAATTGAGACTCAATCAAGGTTCAACCCCTATCAAATCACATTAGATTTTGATGAAATCTTGGGCAAACGGTCTCAAGACCGTGTGGAGTTCATCCACACGATCTCAAGACCGTTTGGGCCAAGTTTGGGCCCAATTGGAGCTCAATTGAAGGGTTCAACCTTGTGTTGATTCACATTGTTGAGTGTTGATGGTTGAACGTTGATGGGCCTTAATTGAACCAACTTCAACCCTAATTGAATAACAATTGAGGGTCAATTGAGTGACCAATTGGTTAAGCATAACCCTAATTAACTCAATCTATAAGTGGTTACCATGGCTTTGACCATTTGGAGGCTTCAACCTTGATAATCATAAACGATTGAAATCATTGAACCATGTTGGAGGTCCAAACGGTTTGAGACCAAGTGGACCAAACGGTCTCAAGACCGTTTGAGGTCACACGGTCTCAAGACCGTTTGAGACCTCACGGTCTCAAGACCGTTTGAGGTCACACGGTCTCAAGACCATTTGAGACCTCACGGTCTCAAGACCGTTTGAGGTCACACGGTCTCAAGACCGTGTGAGGCCTCACGGTCTCAAGACCGTTTCGGGCCAAACGGTCTCAAGACTGTTTGGACTCAAACGATCTCAAGATCGAGAGACACCAAACGGTCTCAAACCGTGTAAGCCCTCTCGGTCTTGAAGTCAAACTTATTAAACGGTCTACACCCTCACACGGTTTGGGCAAACTACCTTGAAGGTCACACAGTCTTGGAGTCAACCCTAGCAAACGGTCAACTCATCCAAACGGTCTCAAACCGTTTGGAGATTGAAGGTTGAAACCGTTTGAGGTTTTTAAAGGTTTATTTCACTTAATCAATTGAAGGTGTAAATGGTTCAATGATGCTCTAATCTAAACCCTAATGATAACCTAGGATATTAAGGGATTAAGTGACTAATGAATTGAACCATGATGGTGATCAATGGGTTGAATTACCAAAATACCTTGATGAATTCAATTGAGTAATACCTTGTTCAAATCAAACCCTAATCACATGATAGTGATGTTTTGGCTTATGTTAGCCATGAGGACTTAACCCAACCTGATCTAGAGTGGTGTTATCACCATCTACTAGTATGAGGAGAGAGAAAGTATCTTAAGAGAGAGAAAGTACCTTAAGAGAGAGAAAGTACCCTTTTAGGGTGGAAACTCAAGTAAAGAACCTTCAATACACATGAATGTGCATGATTAGGGTATGATCCACCTATGTGAGATCATGGAAACCCTAATTATGATATATGATGAATCTTAAGCTAATCTGAGAGCATCAATGATGATGTTCCTCATATATGATGATGTTATGAGTTCAATTCACCATATGATGTGAATAGTAAACCCTAATTCAAGGGTAATGACATATGATGTGAATAGTAAACCCTAATTCAAGGGTTATGACATGTGATGTGAATAGTAAACCCTAATTCAAAGGTGATGACATGGTATATGAGTATTAAACTCTATTTGATAAGAATCAAAGAACTTAACTCTTATGACAAGAGTGGAAAGTATAATCATTGCTTTGAATTACCTTTATTAGTTGAATTAACCATGCAGGTTCTGATATGGAGGTAATCATATCCAGGTATGGATGATGATACTTTATTCGTTAAAGGCATATTGATAGCTTTATGAATAAGTAAAGTATCTTGATGCCTTGTCAGTGGCATTCTATGATAATAATGGGTTGTGAGAGCCATGAATACCATCAAGGTCATGCTTTAGAGATGACTTGTGATGAGTATAATGAGAAATGATGTTTGATGTGAGTTAGGCTTGTTACATTTAGTATTCTCCTTTTATAGCTGTTATGCTACTGTTATTGTTTGAAGAATAATGTGTGATGCTAAATGAATACTGAATGTACCTAACTAATCAAGTATAATGTAGAGCCCTAATCATAGACCCATCATTGTCAGAGATCAAATGATGGTGAAATAGGTTTTCCTAAGGGAACTCCTAGATCACATACTATTGAGTATGTGGGGTATATGGATGTGTAGAACCTTACATCCTAGTGTAGGAATTTGATGTAGATATGTAATCCGTCAATCCTTCACTACAATCCCATACCGTATCAGTGGATGGTAAACATGAAACCTCCTGATGACGAGGAAAACATAGATATCCATATCAGTGGAGATAAACATGAAATCTCCTGATGACGAAGAGAGTACAGAACGCCACTGTAACTCTAAAATAGTGAAGGACCAGTTTACCCTGGTGAGCTATAATAGTAGAGACACAAGATGTCCTACAAGTGATCCTCTTACTGACTGAGGAAGGTGAAGGTCATGAGAATCCGGCTCTCTTAATGACCTATGTATGATACTGATGTGACTTCTTAGCCATCAGTTGGAGCATGAGTGGTATGCCTCATCTCCACAGGGCATAATATTGTTTGTAAAACATAATCAACCGCGTAGTATACCTGTTAGAGATAACTACGAGTTAGTTGATTGATGATACACTGTAATAGTGCTTATATTCTTCATGTCTCATAAATGTTGAGCTCTTGTTTATAGCTGCAACTGCTATTGAATACTTTGAAAGCTTTACTGCTTAAGATATTCTTTGATGTTACAATAAAGCTTCTGGCGGAGAGTTATAACTCTCTCTGGGACCATTATGTAAAATTGTCTCACCTCGTAGACTTCAACTTTTTAGGTGGACGTCGGAGACGGAGGAACCGGTCTACAGGTGACCAGTCCCAGCAGCAGCAGCACCAGGAGCAGCAGTAAATCTCAGGTGGAGATTTAGCCTGCCATGTGGTGTAGTTAGAGTCAGTCCTATGTGTCCTCTGTACTCTCAGGTCTTGGAGTCTTTTGTTATGAGTTCTTGAGATTTTGTATCTTGATGTATATAATTACTCAAGAAGCAATTATCATGAGATGTAAACAGTTTATCTCTTGTTATGAAAGAAGCTTTTATGGATTCAAGCTCTTGTTTCGAAAATTTTTAATTTCCCGTGATTTTTGTCTTCCGCTGTTAATCGAATCGCTTCCGCTAAGTTTGAATCGTGTTTATATCATGGTTTGGAGATCAGAGACCACAATTAGTGGTATCAAAGCTCTAGGTTAGTTGAGTCTATAGAGGCATAGGACTTAGGATGTCGAGTCTATCTTTATTACTCTTTCCCTATCTAATAGAATCTTCTACTCCTCAGGAGAAGAAGATACATAAGGATGGCTGAGCAACATGATGAGTACGTGGCAGAGAGTAGTGCTAGTGCACCTCAAGGCAGTGCAAGGGTTCCAAGAATAGAACAGCCTGCACCAGAGTCACCAAGAGAGCCACCCCAGTTTGACCCAGCCGACATGGGTAACCCAGTTGTATAGACAATGTTCGGGCAGTTCATGACTGCCATGACACACATAACCGACAGGATGCCCATGCCTGCACCGAGGGCACCTGTCCAGCCTAAAGCACAAGGTATCGGTAAGACGTTCGAACGACTTCGTCGTGTCGGAGCTACCGAGTACTTTGGGACTGCCGACCCCGCAGATGTTGACCTATGGTTGACAGAGTTGGAGAAGGCTTTCAGGATTCTTATTATCTCGGAAGCTGAGAAGGTTAGACATGTTGTCTATCTTCTCAAAGGCAGTGCTGGACACTGGTGGAACATGGAAGAGAAGAAGAGACTTGGAGTAGAGTTCTCATGGGAAGAGTTTCGTCGGGAATTTATCAATAGATATTTTCCAAAGACCTTCCTAGATGAGAAGATCTCTCAGTTTGAGAGACTAAGGCAGGGTATGATGAACATTAGCGAGTACGAAGCTAAGTTCATGGAGTTGTTGCGGTTCTGTCCGCACATGGCTGCCACAGAAGAGGAAAGAATCAAAAGATTCGAGAAGGGTTTGAATGCTGATATATCAACCCCTGTGTCTGCCTTAGAAAATCGAGAGCGATTCTCTACCTTCGTTGAGTTAGTCCGAAGGATAGAGAGATCTATGGTTGAGAAGAGGCAAACCCAGAAAAGATATCCACAGTTCCAGGGTTCTTCATCTAGGGATGTTAAGAAACCTAGATTCTCTGCACCTAACCCTCCACCACCCAGATCGAGTTCTCAAACTCAATGGTCACCAAGCAGAGGTAGAGGACGGAGTCAACCGCTTCAAGGGACACACAGTTCTGCATCAATGTCAGTTACTGGACCACCCCGAACACAACAACAGGAAATGAGTTGCTACAACTGTGGTAAGGTGGGACACCTGATGAAGGATTGCCGTCCTAGGCCTGTCAGTGTGACACAACCTCCGAGACAGAATCAACAAGGATCTCAGAATATACAATATCAAGGAGCATCTCGAGGACGTGGACAAGCGTCTCAAGCTGGATCATCAGCACCACCTCAACTCCAGGCAACAGCGAGGTTCTATGCTATGAACCCACCTGAAGCAGTGGTCAATCCACGGGTAGTGGCAGGTTAGATGAAACTTTTATATTCTGATATGTCTACCTCCTGTGTAGTATCTGTTCTGATTGATCCGGGTGCTACGCACTCTTTCATCACTCGAAGAGTGATTCGTAACTGCAATATGACTGTTAGTCATAGGGCAGATAGTTTGTTGTTGGAGACTCTGTTGAGTGGGTCTGCCGTTTTGTAGGAGGTATGCTCTCCCTGCATCCTTTTCTATTCCGACCATCGCATTCAAGTGGATCTTATACCACTTAATATGCAAGGATTTGATATAATCCTCGGGATGGATACCTTAGAGAGGTATAGAGTTATCTTGGATTGTGAATCCAAGTTGGCTGTGTTTGCTGATGAAAGCAACACATGGATCTTTCAAGGAGAAAGAAAGATTCTGCCCACCTGTCTTGTGTCAGCTATGGTTGCTGATAAGTTGTTGAGGCAAGGATTTTATGCATTCTTATCCCATGTGGTAGATGTTACCAAGGAAATGTCCAATCCTGCTGAAGTTCCCATAGTCAGGGAATTCGAGGATGTGTTTCCTGAAGAACTTCCTGGTATACCACCACCTCGGGAGATTGATTTTGAAATCAATCTGATCCCAGATACGAAACCCATAGCCCAGACTCCGTATAGGATGGCGCCTGCCGAGATGGCAGAACTCAAGAAATAGCTTCAAGAGTTACTTGAGAAGGGCTTTATCCGACCAAGCACTTCACCTTGGGGTGCTCCGGTCTTGTTTGTTAAAAAGAAAGATGGGTCAATGCAGTTGTGCATCGACTACAAACAACTCAATAAAGTAACAATAAAGAATAAGTACCCTCTGCCGAGGATTGATGATCTCTTTGACCAGTTGCGTGGTGCAACCGTCTTTTCCAAGATTGACTTGAGGTCTGGATATCATCAACTTCGTATTAAGGATAGTGACATATCCAAGTCTACCTTTAGGACAAGGTATGGTCACTATGAGTTCACGGTTATGTCGTTTGGACTAACCAATGCACCAGCTGCATTTATGGAACTCATGAATAGAGTTTTTCGACCTTTCCTTGATCAGTATGTTGTCATCTTCATAGATGACATTCTGATCTATAGTAAGGATGCTCAGCAGCATGAGCGGCATCTTCGCCAAGCTTTGACCTTACTAAGAGAACACAAGTTGTATGCTAAGTTTAGCAAGTGTGAGTTCTGGCTGCCGGAGGTATCTTTTCTTGGACATGTGATATCTGCCTCGGGAATTCGTGTTGACCCTACAAAGGTAGAATTTGTTCCACAATGGGAACAACCGAAGACACCAATGGAGATTCGAAGTTTCTTGGGGTTAGCTGGCTATTATCGAAGGTTCATTAAGAACTTTAGTTCTATAGCCTTACCTTTGACCAAGTTGACCCGGAAAGATGTTACTTTTTCTTGGAGTGATAAGTGTCAACAATCTTTCCAGTTGTTGAAGGAGAGGTTGACAAGTGCACCTGTGCTTGTGCTACCTGAACAAGGAAAAGGATATGTAGTCTTCTGTGATGCTTCCAAGAATGGACTAGGATGTGTGTTGATGCAGGATAAACAAGTGATTTCTTTTGCTTCCCGACAGCTTAAGAAACACGAGGAGAATTATCCGACACACGATCTGGAGTTAGCTGCTGTGGTTCATGCCTTGAAGATCTGGAGACATTATCTCTCCGAAGAAACATTCCAGATTTTCACAGACCACAAGAACCTTAAGTATATCTTCTCTCAGCACGAGCTTAACATGAGGCAACGTCGTTGGATGGAGTTAATCAAGGACTACGATTGTACAATTGATTACCATTCGGGCAAGGCCAATGTTGTTGCAGATGCCTTGAGTAAGAAATCAGCTACATCAACCATGAATAGAGCACAACTAAACTCTTTAATATGCTCTAGGAGAGATATGCTTATCTCTTTAAGGCAAGACAATGTACAGTTGAAGGTGTCATTGTTAGCCGGGTTGTTAGCTGAGATGCATATTAAACCTACCCTAAGAGAGCAGATTAAGGAAGCACAGCTAGGTGATGCTGCAGTTCAGCAGATTAGATCTGAGTATGGAAATGAGAAGCGAGATGGTTTCCATGACTCAGATGACCAAGTAGCCTGTTATAATGGAAGGATGATAGTGCCGGATGTGGATAACTTGAGGAAGTTAGTCCTGGAAGAAGCTCATTATTCCATGTATGCTATGCATCCAGGGAGCACTAAGATGTATCGGAATTTGAAAGATATGTATTGGTGGCCTGGAATGAAGAAGGATGTTGCAGAATTTGTTCTGAGGTGTCCTGTGTGTCAGCAAGTTAAAGTTGAACACCAGAAACCTGCAGGAACAATGCAACCTTTACCCATACCACAGTGAAAGTGGGACCATGTGACCATGGACTTTGTTGTTGGCCTACCCAGGACAAGCAAAGGACATGATTCCATTTGGGTAGTTGTTGATAGGTTGACTAAGATAGCACATTTCTTACCTGTCAAAACAACCTATTCTGCTGAAAGGTTATCAGAATTATATGTTCAAGAGATAGTGCGTTTGCACGGAGTTCCTGTCACAATAGTTTCTGACTGAGGTCCTCAGTTTACAAGTCATTTTTGGGAACAATTACACAGAGCCTTAGGCACCAAGCTAAGGTTTAGTACGGCCTTTCATCCATAGACTGATGGACAGTCAGAAAGGACCATACAGACTTTAGAAGACCTTTTGAGAGCATGTGTTCTCCAGTTTACCGGGAGTTGGGATCTACACCTAAGCTTGATAGAGTTTGCCTATAACAATAGCTATCAGCATAGTATTGATATGGCACCTTATGAAGCCTTGTATGGTAGACGTTGTAGATCACCTCTATGTTGGTTCGAGACTGGTGAGCGTCAGTTGTTAGGTCCTGATCTTGTGCAGCAGACCACAGAAAAGATTAAAGTAATACAACAAAAGATTAATACTGCCCAAGATAGGTAGAAATCTTATGCTGACAAGCGGCGTAGACCCTTAGAGTTCCAAGTTGGAGACAAAGTGTATCTCAAAGTCTCACCTTGGAAAGGAGTCCTTCGTTTCAGAAGGAAAGGGAAGTTAGGTCCTAGATATATGGGGCCTTATCCAATCATTGAACGGATTGGAAAGGTAGCATATAGACTAGAGCTGCCACCAGAGTTACAGAGGTTACACCCTGTGTTTCACATTTCTATTACGAAGAAATGTCAGCCAGACACTGAGTCAATTCTACAACCTATGGAGGTAGAATTGAATGAAGATGTATCTTATGAGGAGGGACCAGTGTCAATCCTTGATAACAGAATTAAAAAGTTACAGAAGAAAGATATAAGTCTTGTGAAAGTCCTCTGGAATCACCGTGGTGTTGAAGAAGCCACTTGGGAACTAGAGGATGAGATGAGAAGGAAGTATCCTGCCCTTTTCTCTTAATATGTCTTATCGATTTCGGGGACGAAATCCTTGTAAGGGGTGGATAATTTGTAACATCCCTGACCTGGGTTATGAGTTAACCCTAGGTGTTTTGCCTAAATATGTAATTAAATCCTTGTGATTAACTTTTGGCATGTAATTAAGTTTCTCAGAAACATATATTTCAGTTTTTGCTCCTTTTTATATAAAGTTGTAGCATTGTTTTGTAATCCAGGGACCTATGTGCAAATTACCCAGTTAGAAGGGTTAACTTGCAATTTGCACATGTTGAGATGTTCCTCTGATGTTGAGACATCATGAGAATGATGAAGTTGAGGGATTTCCCAAGCTTGGGCACCAAGGTGCAGCTGTTGAAGCAATCCCTGTGCTTGAAAACCCTAAATTGGAGTAAAGTGCAATTTACCCAATTTGAGGGGTGCAACTTGTAATTTACACCATCAAAAGTATTTATTAAGATTCTTGTCATCATTTAGAGAAGAAATGATGAAGAGGTCACTTTAATTGAATAATCATATAACGAAAAACACCCTTGTGATTGAATAATCAAGGTGTATGTGCTATAGCCCTTTTATGTGTATGCTTAACTAATAGGTTGATCTTCTTTGCCCTCATTTCTTGACCTTAAAATAAGGTTGTCCTTAGAAATAAGAAGAAGGGACGAGCAAAGAAGGATGGAGGGACTAAGTTGAAAATATGGAGAACTTATGAGCTTATGTTGAAACCTCATCCCAAGTACATAAGCTCTCTACTTCACTTAGCAAGGAAACTCTTCCTTCGTTTCTTTCACTGTTCCATTTACCCAAACTGACTAAAGAGGAGCTGTGGAGCTCAGGAAGACGACCAAGGAGGGCAAGGTAGGTTTGAATCCTCCCTTTTGCTTAAGTTCATGGTTAGAACTCGAATTCAAGGTCAAATTGATGGCTAGCTCACATAGCTCTACCTTTCTAGCCATCTCTTCTCGACTTTCCTTGGAAGGATCACCTTGGCCGACCTGTGGAAACTCAAGGATGCCATTAAAAGCTTGGAGCTCGAAATCTTGGAGCTCAAGGAGCAAGCTTTAGGCGGGTTTTATAACTCTAAACCTATGCTTTGTTATATACATCTCGTTTATGCTTTTAGATGATAGTTCTTCTTCTTTTCTACCTTCCTTTGCTACCTTGCAAGCAAATCCGTGAGAAATCCTTGCTGTTCTTGAGCTAGGAGATGAAGACGTTACTTCCAAAGTTAATCCACTACTTTTCACTTTACTAAACGGTCTCCACCAAGTGCTCACACGGTTTGTAAAACCGTTTGGTGAGCAAACGGTCTCAAGACCGTGTAAGAGCAAACGGTCTCAAGACCGTGTAAGGGCAAACGGTCTTCAAGACCGTTTATCCGCATTGACCGAGCGTGGACCGTATAAGATTTCTGTTCATAATTATGTAGGCTAATCACCCACAAAATTTGAGATGACAACTCCAAAGGAATCGTGAGATAGGGCCTTTTTAATCAACAACTTTAATTGAATTTACTCCTGATTTCCAATCTGTCGAAATCGCCCTTTTTGGGCAAACGGTCTCAAGACCATGTAAGAACGTTGACCAAGCATTGACCGTATGAGATTACTGTTCAAAATAATGTTGATTAACAACTCACCAAATTTTATGGACTAATTCCAAACGAGCTAAAAGTTGAAGGATGATTACTAGGGTAAAACCCTAATTGAAATCAGTACTGAAATCTCAATGAATAACTTAGTGTTTTTGGGTTGATTGACCCAAACGGTCTCAAGACCGTTTGGGGATCAACCAAACGGTCTCACGACCGTGTGGTGACAACCCAAGACCGTTTGGAGGTCTAGGGTTAAGGTAATTTGATCAATTGAGGGCCCAATTGCAATGGGTTATTGGAATTAATCAAAAAAATACTGAATTGAGACTCAATCAAGGTTCAACCCCTATCAAATCACATTAGATTTTGATGAAATCTTGGGCAAACAGTCTCAAGACCGTGTGGAGTTCATCCACACGATCTCAAGACCGTTTGGGCCAAGTTTGGGCCCAATTGGAGCTCAATTGAAGGGTTCAACCTTGTGTTGATTCACATTGTTGAGTGTTGATGGTTGAACGTTGATGGACCTTAATTGAACCAACTTCAACCCTAATTGAATAACAATTGAGGGTCAATTGAGAGACCAATTGGTTAAGCATAACCCTAATTAACTCAATCTATAAGTGGTTACCATGGCTTTGACCATTTGGAGGCTTCAACCTTGATAATCATAAACGATTGAAATCATTGAACCATGTTGGAGGTCCAAACGGTTTGAGACGAAGTGGACCAAACGGTCTCAAGACCGTTTGAGGTCACACGGTCTCAAGACCGTTTGAGACCTCACGGTCTCAAGACCGTTTGAGGTCACACGGTCTCAAGACCGTTTGAGACCTCACGGTCTCAAGACCGTTTGAGGTCACACGGTCTCAAGACCGTTTGAGATCTCACGGTCTCAAGACCGTTTGAGGTCACACGGTCTCAAGACCGTGTGAGGCCTCACGGTCTGAAGACCATTTGGGGCCACACGGTCTCAAGACCGTTTGGACTCAAACGATCTCAAGATCGAGAGACACCAAACGGTCTCAAACTGTGTAAACCCTCTCGGTCTTGAAGTCAAACTTGTTAAACGGTCTACACCCTCACACGGTTTGCGCAAACTACCTTGAAGGTCACACGGTCTTGGAGTCAACCCTAGCAAACAGTCAACTCATCCAAACGGTCTCAAACTATTTGGAGGTTGAAGGTTGAAACCGTTTGAGGTTTTCAAAGGTTGATTTCACTTAATCAATTGAAGGTGTAAATGGTTCAATGATGCTCTAATCTAAACCCTAATGATAACCTAGGATATTAAGGGATTAAGTGACTAATGAATTGAACCATGATGGTGATCAATCGGGTGAATTACCAAAATACCTTGATGGGTTCAATTGAGTAATACCTTGTTCAAATCAAACCCTAATCACATGATAGTGATGTTTTGGCTTATGTTAGCCATGAGGACTTAACCCAACCTGATCTAGAGTGGTGTTATCACCATCTACTAGTATGAGGAGAGAGAAAGTATCTTAAGAGAGAGAAAGTACCTTAAGAGAGAGAAAGTACCCTTTTAGGGTGGAAACTCAAGTAAAGAACCTTCAATACACATGAATGTGCATGATTAGGGTATGATCCACCTATGTGAGATCATGGAAACCCTAATTATGATATATGATGAATCTTAAGCTAATATGAGAGCATCAATGATGATGTTCCTCATATATGATGATGTTATGAGTTCAATTCACCATATGATGTGAATAGTAAACCCTAATTCAAGGGTAATGACATATGATGTGAATAGTAAACCCTAATTCAAGGGTAATGACATGTGCTGTGAATAGTAAACCCTAATTCAAAGGTGATGACATGTTATATGAGTATTAAACTCTATTTGATAAGAATCAAATAACTTAGCTCTTATGACAAGAGTGGAAAGTATAATCATTGCTTTGAATTACCTTTATTAGTTGAATTAACCATGCAGGTTCTGATATGGAGGTAATCATATCCAGGTATGGATGATGATACTATATTCATTAAAGGCATATTGATAGCTTTATGAATAAGTAAAGTATCTTGATGCCTTGTCAGTGGCATTCTATGATAATAATGGGCTGTGAGAGCCATGAATACCATCAAGGTCATGCTTTAGAGATGACTTGTGATGAGTATAATGAGAAATGATGTTTGATGTGAGTTAGGCTTGTTACATTTAGTATTCTCCTTTTATAGCTGTTATGCTACTGTTATTGTTTGAAGAAAAATGTGTGATGCTAAATGAATACTGAATGTACCTAACTAATCAAGTATAATGTAGAGCCATGATCATAGACCCATCATTGTCAGAGATCAAATGATGGTGAAATAGGTTTTCCTAAGGGAACTCCTGGATCACATACTATTGAGTATGTGGGGTATATGGATGTGTAGAACCTTACATCCTAGTGTAGGAATTTGATGTAGATATGTAATCCGTCAATCCTTCACTACAATCCCATACTGTATCAGTGGATGGTAAACATGAAACCTCCTGATGACGAGGAAAACATAGATATCCGTATCAGTGGAGATAAACATGAAATCTCCTGATGACGAAGAGAGTACAGAACGCCACTGTAACTCTAAAATAGCGAAGGACCAGTTTACCCTGGTGAGCTATAATAGTAGAGACACAAGATGTCCTACAAGTGATCCTCTTACTGACTGAGGAAGGTGAAGGTCATGAGAATCCGGCTCTCTTAATGACCTGTGTATGATACTGATGTGACTTCTTAGCCATCAGTTGGAGCATGAGTGGTATGCCTCATCTCCACAGGGCATAATATTGTTTGTAAAACATAATCAACCGCGTAGTATACCTGTTAGAGATAACTACGAGTTAGTTGATTGATGATACACTATAATAGTGCTTATATTCTTCATGTCTCATAAATGTTGAGCTCTTGTTTATAGCTGCAACTGCTATTGAATACTTTGAAAGCTTTACTGCTTAAGATATTCTTTGATGTTACAATAAAGCTTCTGGCGGAGAGTTATAACTCTCGCTGGGACAATTATGTAAAATTGTCTCACCCCGTAGACTTCAACTTTTTAGGTGGACGTCGGAGACGGGGGAACCGGTCTACAGGTGACCAGTCCCAGCAGCAGCAGCACCAGGAGCAGCAGTAAATCTCAGGTGGGGATTTAGCCTGCCATGTGGTGTAGTTAGAGTCAGTCCTATGTGTCCTCTGTACTCTCAGGTCTTGGAGTCTTTTGTTATGAGTTCTTGAGATTTTGTATCTTGATGTATATAATTACTCAAGAAGCAATTATCATGAGATGTAAACAGTTTATCTCTTGTTATGAAAGAAGCTTTTATGGATTCAAGCTCTTGTTTAGAAAAGTTTTAATTTCCCGTGATTTTTGTCTTCCGCTGTTAATTGAATCGCTTCCGCTAAGTTTGAATCGTGTTTATATCGTGGTTTGGAGATCAGAGACCACACTACAGATGTGGAATTGTCTTAGATCTAGGTAGTGAATTGCACCACGGAAGCGGGCAATTCTGACTGCAGGCTTTCTATCCAAGGTAGGAGTAGGAATTTATATTAATTTGGTAGAAATAAGATACGACGAGACCCCAAGGTGAAATCAATAATGCTAAGGAATTCATATCATTTGAATCAACCATTTTTAATTTTCTTTTCTTTTGTTCAAACTCAAATTTAACTTTTTAATCAGCTTAGCTGATCGCACCGTAGTTAGTAAAAGTCATTGAGACTACGTCTCCCTGAGTTTGACTCAGGCCTCACATAGGCCTATATTACTCAACGTGTGCACTTCTATTTATACGAACGATTTTAGTATGTCAGACACCAATTGAAGTTTGAAGATTCTTAGGCTTAGGTGGTTAGTACATGAGGTTCATCAAGAACTTCAGTGTCGTAGCCTTAATGTTGACCAGGTTGACTATGAAGGGTATTCCTTTTGTATGAGACAACAAGTGTCAACGTTCATTCCAATTGTTGAAGGAGAAGCTAAGCACTCCAGTGTTGGTGTTTCCAGAGCTTGGAAAAGGCCACATCATTTTCAATAATAGTTCAAAGAATGGGTTGGGATATGTGATGATGTAGGACAATAATGTGATTTCTTTTGTTTCTCGATAGCTTTAGAAACATGAGGAGAACTACCCAATCCATGACCTGGAATTAGCAGTTCTAGTTCCTTCCTTTAAGATTTTGAGGCAGTATGTGTATTGTAACGACCCCATCTCCCGATAACCCCCACTTAAGGGAGACCAAGAGATCAGAGTCATTATCTAATAACTTGGATCAAAGGTTCGACAAATAATCAATAATAATTATAAAATTCTACTACTAAACTAAAAATTGGTATTAAATAAAAACTTTACTTACCTTTTAAAAGCTGGGATTTCTAAACTTCTATCCATGAAGATACTAATCTAACTAATCCTCTTGTGTACGTTATTTCTCATTTAGTTCCACATATGCCACTTTACTGTTTGTTCTTTTCATTTGTACCTAAAACGCCGACAAACAAAACGTCGGTCAGCAAGAAGCTGGTATGTGGGGGAAACAATAATTGTGCAACTATCTTAACAATGTAGTCAACCAAATATCATTTAACATCGAAGATTACGTTTTAAGCAATACTACTCAATCCTTGCCTATCCCCTATCTCTATACCCTCCCTGCAGTGGACATGGATACTACCTCTCTCATATGGTAGATCCTTACCCCCATGGTCCTACCACACAGGTAACTAATTCCTAGGGTTATGGAGTCGCATGGCCCTACCCAAAGGTAGCCCAATCCCTGACTCATGATTACTTGATGGACCTACCCCATTGATAGCCATTTACGAGGTCAATCTATAAAGCTACAGAGGGGACTAGGATTTGAGCTAGTAGGCACATATCTTAGGTGATAGTCATATTCACATTATAAATTGTAAGAATTAAATGCATCCAACAGTTTAATTCAAGTCATCGATAAAACCTCAAAAATCCTCAAGAAACTAATTCAAGATATTCATAGGCAAAACCACATACCTGTCAAGTTGATGTGAGACAGAAATAATCCAATCAACCAAGTCATCCAATCAAGCAAGTGAAATAATCCTGAAATTACATTCAATTTCCTTTTTATCAAAATTTATCCAAATCATCTTGCTATTTATGGTTCTATTCCTTTTTAGGGTTTCTTCCTCTTTTTAGGGTTTACTTTGAAATTAGGGTTTTATTTCATCTTACTCTTTTAAACCGTAATTTTCTCATCTATCCTTAAAAAAAATGATTTAGGTTATCCTTTAACACATTTAATCTTAATTTCAGATTAAAGCACAATTAACCATCAATTAAGTTCATTAAGCCTCTTTTCCATTAAAGCTACCATTTTTATCCATTCGAAAACCCTAATTTCTACATTAAGAGTATTTAACCACAATTAGGAACTTTAATGCTTGAAACAGCTTAGATTCAATGTATTCCAACTTAAAACATGAAATTAATCAATTAAAGTCATTAATAATCTTATTCACTAATATTAGGGTTTTAAGGCCCATTAAAGCTTTTTCATGCACATGAAACTCTAAGTTAAATCAATTACGTGCAAAATTCATCCTTTTTGTTCCTAATGTTCCCTTTTATCATTAACAGGCTAATATCAACTTTAATCATCAATTAAACCCCACTAATCACATTAATCAGTCCCAATTAGGGTTTCTTTAAACATTAATACATTAAAGTTGATATCTTCCATTACTTTTTGAATTGCACAAGGAATCAGGCTTCAATTATATTTTTATTGGATTCTTAACGTTTTTCTGATCAACTTTCATGTATAACATGTCCTTATTCGACCTACCAATTATCTACTATGAATTTATCAAAACTCACTTACTTTGGGCCAATCAGATTGCGCCATGTCAGCCTCCTCCATGCAACGTTTCTTAGCTTGGGAAATATTTCGAAAAGACATGATTGCCCCTTGCTTAAGTCAATGTTTATTCAGCCTGCGGAGGGCAGAATCATCCAACATTCTTTAGTCATCTTCTACCTCGAATCCGCGGCTGCGGCCGCCGCTGGCAGCCCTCCTGTGGCCTGCCTCTCCTTCTTGGAGGCTCGAGGACCACCGCAGGTGGGAGCCCTAGCTCCGACGCACCTCGGTGTACATGGGGTGTCCACAGTTTGTAGCCAAAATGGTCATTCCTAAGCGAAACTTAATCCGTCATTGTTGTTGCGATAGATGCAAGCTTGCAGACCTACTGCACTAGTTGCGCGACGACATGGGCGTTGGGTTGGTAACCGATCAGTCCTGGATGGTCGTGGAGTCTTCCGACCTCAATCCATACCTTAAACCACTTCTCATTGCTCAGGGATAGGACCATACTCTCATGGTTAGGGTTTGCACAATGAAGAACAAGAAGAAGATGGGGGAAGAGAGTAGGAGATGCAGAATCTATCTAGAACTCGTCCCAAAAGGTCTACCCCTTTTATAGGGGAGTATCCATGCCCCAGATCGCTTGTCCACAAAGCAAACAAGGTATCTCCTTATAGGAAAGGGATTTTCATTACTTTTGAAGTATCTCTCTCTCTTCATGTATATTTTTCATTCGGCATTAGGAATGCAAAATTCCTCTCACCTACTCTCTTTATTGCTTGACTTTTAACCCTTAGGCAAGAAATTAAGTTTTCTTTTTTTATAGAAAATACTTCCTTTTATCAATATCACAATATTCATTAATAATGTATCACATTACCCTTTTATTTTGCAATTTTGGTATTTTCTCTTTCTTTCCTCTTCATTGGGACTCCTTGGATCCCAAGAAACTCTATTATTTCAAAATCCTTTTTATTGGATACTCATTATCCTTCTAGATGCATCTAAATGCATTCATCATGTGTATTTCTAATTAAAATATTTCTTTTTGAGGATTTCTCTTTTATTTTCCTCATTAGTATTCCTTTTATCATTAGGAATTCTTTAAATAAGAAATTCCACTAAGGATAACTCAATTATACCTCTTTTCACTTGTTCTCCACCTTTTTCCATTGTTTTTAATTTCTTTCTTAATAAAGAAATACTTATTTAATCTTTTCTTTTCTTATTGCTTTTCTTTGCAACTTTGGACCCATTGGCACCCAAGGAACCCATGTGGCATGAAATCCACGTTTGGATTAAGTTCTTTACCTTCTAGAGGTTTCCACATCTTTCTTTTCTCAATTTCTTAATTAATTGAATTTCCTTATTATTGGGCCCAATAGCCAATAAATTCCACAATACAATCATCAAGGCTATTGTAAACCAAATTTATGCATTCAATCAAAGACATCATTATTTGTTCAATTATCTTTATTATGAGAAATCACATTTCTCACCAAATGAACCCAAAAATTGGGGTTGTAACATCCTTCCCCTCTTATAAGAATTTTTCCCTCAAAATTCCATCAAACAAACAAACATGATAAGCCTTTCATATGTCCATCATGGCTCCCATGTGGCTTCACCCTTTCCATGATGCTTCCCAAGAACCTTCATCATCTCATATTCTTCCATCTAAATTCTTTCTTACCTTGGTATATCGTACCCTCATAGGTGACTTAGGACATTCAGCCTCTCAAAAGTTGAATAGGTTCAGGGCACAGTACATGGCTTGGGTACCTCACATAGTGCTCTAGATCGGACTCATGGAACACATTACTCATCATGTTATCTTGAGGGGCAAGGCTAAACACAACTATCTCCACTAATCCATCTCAAATGGACCCATATATCGGGGACTCAGCTTTCTCAGCTGTAGCTTAGAGGGGTCAGATTTTCACATCACATATTCTCCCATAGTGAACTACATGTCAGTCTGCTTTGCATCAGCTCGTGACTCATGTCACCACTGGGCTCTCTCTCGGCCATTGCACGATCAAAGCGACTCACCTACACACACTATGGTTCTCTTCTGACCTTCGCGAGGCCTCCTTCACCAACATCATCTTAATGAAGTGGTGACCGATACAACCTCCTTCTTGTATCCCGATAAAGGCTATGGTGGTTAACATCACATCTTAAGAACTACCTCTTTGTATCACCCTGAACAAGCACACTTTCTCTCATCAGACCCTCTAGTCTGGATCATATTGTCCATTAGTATGGGGTGATAAACAGTACTATCATCGAGTTCTTCATGTATCCACTTCCACCTCATGGAAGTGAACCTTGGTCATACCCAAGAACTTTTGAACTCACATCATGGTGTAGTTAAACCATCTTCTCTCTTAAGTAGTTCAACTGAATATGTCTCGTGACAATACTCTTCCTTTCTCATGTCATCCAGGTAAGGCGATCTACCATAACCCATATTAGATCTTGACCTTCATTGGTCTATGGAAGACTCACAACATCTACAGTGATGAACTCCCATTCTCTCTTGGGGGCTCTTTATACTTTATATCCATGCACTGGGTTACTGGTGTTCGTCCTTCACCTTCTGGCTTGCATGGCCACATGCAACATGTATCAGGCATCCAAAGCTCTAACATCACTTACTATCTTTATAGTTTCATGGTGGGTGGTGATCTTAAAATCATGATTTCCTATATATCATGATTCCTCAAGATTGATTCCTCAGAAACACTAAACCACTCTCATCAGGGTTTTATTACCTTCCTATCCAAAGAAGTGTATCCAGAGTTCTACAACCATCCTTCTATCACATCAAGGACTAGGCTGACTATCCAAACAACCACTAATCTTGTTCAACAGATCTCATTATATCTGAGTGTTAGCCAAACTTATCTCTTTTTCTCAACTTAAGGTTAGCCTAATAACCTCAACTTCTTCTAGCTTCCAGCAAAACTAGGAAGCTATATCTCAACCAGAGCATTAATTACCACTTCTTATCCTTAGGTGTTAGGTAATGCCGAAGACATACACCTCCATGTATTATACTTATCATCTCATCTCAAACTCTAAGTTTGCCTTCATCAAGAAACTCTCAGTTCATCCTCATGGTGATCAAACTCAGCCTTGGTTAACTTGCGAATTCCACATAGCCCTTGATAAAACATCCTCATAAGATTACTACACTATTCCTCTTAGTGTTTGTAAACCATCCATGTATCATTCACTCCACCAAGGTATGATATAATCTTTGTCCTCATACCTTGTAGCAACGTTCCAACTCACATCATCTGTATCCTTGGTGTATGGCATGCGTACTGTCCCATCTCTCCCTCTCATAACAAGAGGAAATAAGCATTTGGCGGCCGTCCAAACACAAAGTTCTTCTTGTTCCAAGAGTAGAGATGATACATCTCACATCGCCAGTACACCTTCAACCCTAAGTTGAAACATGCAACTTATGTCTCTACTTCACAATCATCTTGATATCAAAGATTACTTCCATGGAAAACTGATCTGAAACCTACTTGGGTCACCACACAATCCTTTGTCATCTTCTCTAAGTCTATAGGGTGCCGACACTTTAGGGGTCATCCTTCTTCCCTTATGCATCTAGAGAATTCCCTACTCATCTGCCCTTTGGGTCCCATGAGCTCATGAAGGTGATCAATCTCCTAACCCATGGCCCTCAGACAATGATAGTTGTTACCTCCCGACCCTATGGTCATGTGCAACTAGGGAATTAGGAAACTCCTACTTCCATCGGTCTTATCCCTACCGGACCCTAGGATAGACTTAGGATTCTATTATAGTACATGTCCAACTTAGAACCTTACCCAAGCATTCACCATCTCTCTTCCTGCATTCATGGGCTGACTTTCATCCTTTCATAGGGATCATGGCAACCTACCTACCTTGGTCAAGCACCATACTAGTTACCTCCATGGTAACACATCCACATGCACCTACAGATAGTTATCGATGGGTCTATAGGTTCATGCCATGTACTCTTCACTTAGCTTCTCAAGATCCTATGAAACTTCCTTAGGTTACCTCAAAACCAACCAAATTGGTAAACCCCCTACCAAAGGGTCCCTCTCCCAGGATGGGAGGAAACTACACCTTCATAACAAAGGTCACAAGCGTCTTTAGGGTTTACATTCACATGAGCATGCTTAATCCAGCAACTACTAAGGCACAAGTATACCTACTAAACCATGCTAGGTCACACTTGTTCTCATCCTCAACATTATATCAACTTAGTCGTGAGGGGTTCATCAAACATACCCTTAACTTAAGGGATTTCCTTAACCTCTACACATGAGGAGTACCATGCTCGAAACTATAGAGACTCAAATCTCATCATGAGCATCGGGTACACTACTTCCCCTCTTAGGCCTAGGAACCCTAGTTCTCCTTTAGGTGTCCGACTGTATGCTCAATCTCTTAACCACGATTTATACATGTCCAAGGTATGTCATGTACTTCCATGATCCTTCGACTCACAACACTTCGGAGTTGAGTCCTCTCTAGGACAACCAACTAGGTATAAAGCCTCACAACTGGTTACTTAAACCTCCTCATGGTCTAAAGCACTCTTTATCTCATCCATCAGGTAATCACTTATACCATAGGTACTAGAAGCATCCACTATCATCCACTATCATCCCCTTAGATCGCGTCATCCTCAACTCCCCACTATTCCTCATGTCTCAGAATCTAAGCCTCCAACCTTCTTTCTTGGGTCCTGCTTTCTCTCTCTAGATCTAACTCCACATCCAGCCTCACTTCATGAAGTTGGATCAAGCTTACCAGCATATCCCTACCTGGGTGAAGCCTTTGCTCAACTCATGTTTGGCTCAAGATTATCCTTATCTCTTTATGTTTATCTCATAAGACATCCATCATGATTCCTTGTCCAGGGTTTCATCCTACTGTCAGCACTACTGACATACTTTGGGTGCAAGCTACACCCTACTTGCACAAGCCCATAGGGTTCTATAGGTTCTTCTCTAACTTCATCCATGAAGGAGCTATCCTTTGCTCAAATATGCATGACCCTTCCCAGGGTTGGGTTGCCAAAGGTGCTAGGTCATCAACTTCTCATGGCTCATATGGCATCTAAGGCATGTTTATCCAAACACCTGGTCTAATCTCATCATGCCATCTCTCTCTCTCTAACCTTCACTTAGGGTTAGGGTTAACATCATCCTTAAAGGATGTGCTAGGTCTCTACTTTTAATGGAGGTATCTACTTCCAAGACTAACTCTCTCTACTCATCCTCCTGCCACAGAGGTCTATCCTCAAGCCTCTCCTGAGGGCAATGACAACTCATGTCATACGACCTAAGCATGTATCTATTCCTTTACGCTTACTGTATTAAGATTATGTCCATGACATCTCATTTACAAGCTTTTTATTAATTTGGTGGAGGATTCATTAATCCTTATCAACCTTACCCATACCTCAAGAGGGTGAGGAGAAGAGAGAGGAAACCCTAATCCTTAAGGTCCTTCACAGAATTTGAGTTGAGAAGGGATGAACAAGATGAGAGAGTCATAAAGGTATCTTATTTCGAGTCATATCCTAAGACATCATCCAGGCAGTCACACAATCTGGGAGTCATCATATTCCGACTAGTGGTGCGGAGGAAAATATTGCCAGCCCCTAGACGTGATCCTTTTCTAGACACCTCAATCTTTTGAACAATCCTCTAATAACTCCTCTGGGTTCTACAAAATTTGTAAAATTTAATAATTATTAGAGATTAATTGAGGAACCTATTATCTGATACCAATTGTAATGACCCCGTCTCCCGGTAACCCCAACTTAAGGGAGACCAAGAGATCAGAGCCGTTATCTAATAACCCAGATCGAAGGTTCGACAAATTATCAAAAATAATTATGAAACTCTACTACTAAACTGAAAACTGGTATTAAATAAAAACTTTACTTACCTTTTAAAAGCTGGGATTTCTAAACTTCTATCCATGAAGATACTAATCTAACTAATCCTCATGTGTATGTTATTTCTCATTTCATTCCACATATGACACTTTACTATTTGTTCTTTTCATTTGTACCTAAAACACCGAAAAACAAAACGTCGGTCACCAAGAAGCTGGTATGTAGGGGAAACAATAATTGTGCAACTATGTTAACAATGTAGTCAACCAAATATCATTTAACATCCAAGATTACATTTTAAGCAATACTACTCAATCATTTCCTATCCCCTATCTCTATACCGTCCCTACAGTGGACATGGATACTACCTCTCTCATATAGTAGATCCTTACCCCCATGGTCCTACCACACAGGTAGCCAATTCTTAGGGTTATGGAGTCACATGGCCCTACCCAAAGGTAGCCCAATCCCTGACTCATGATGACTTCATGGACCTACCCCATTGGTAGCCATTTACTAATTCATTTAATGACCTCATGGACCTACCCCATTGGTAGCCATTTACTAGGTCAATCTATAAAGCTATAGAGGGGACTAGGATCTGAGCTAGTAGGCACATATCTTAGGTGATAGTCATATTCACATTATAAATTGCAAGAATTAAATGCATCCAACAATTTAGTTCAAGTCATCGATAAAACCTCAAAAATCCTCGAGAAACTAATTCAGGATATTCATAGGCGTAACCACATACCTGTCAAGTTGATGTGAGACAGAAATAATCCAATCAACCAAGTCATCCAATCAAGCAAGTGCAAGAATCCTGAAATTACATTCAATTTCCTTTTTATCAAAATTTATCCAAATCATCTTGCTACTTATGGTTCTATTCCTTTTTAGGGTTTCTTCCTCTTTTTAGGGTTTACTTTTCAATTAGGGTTTTATTTCATCTTACTCTTTTAAACCCTAATTTTCTCATCTATCCTTCACAAAAGATGATTCAGGTTATCCTTTAACACATTTAATCTTAATTTCTGATTAAAGCACAGTTAACCATCAATTAAGTTCATTAAGCCTCTTTTCCATTAAAGCTACCATTTTTATCCATTCAAAAACCCTAATTTCTACATTAAGAGTATTTAACCATAATTAGGAACTTTAACGCTTGAAACAACTTAGATTCAACATATTCCAACTTTAAACATGAAATTAATCAATTAAAGCCATTAATAATCTTATTCACTAATATTAGGGTTTCAAGGCCCATTAAAGCTTTTTCCTGCACATGAAACTCTAAGTTAAATCAATTACGTGCAAAATTCATCCTTTTTGTTCCTAATGTTCCCTTTTATCATTAACAGGCTAATATCAACTTTAATCATCAATTAAACCCCACTAATCACATTAATCATTCCCAATTAGGGTTTCTTTAAACATTAATACATTAAAGTTGATATCTTCCATACTTTTTGAATTTCACAAGGAATTAGGCTTCAATTATATTTTTATTAGATTCTTCACGTTTTTCTGATCAACTTTCATGTATAACATGTCCTTATTCGACCTACCAATTATTTACTATGAATTTATCAAACTCACTTACTTTGGGCCAATCGGATTGCGCCACGTCGGCCTCCTCCATGCAATGTTGCTCAGCTTGGGAAATATTTCGAAAAGACACGATTACCCCTTGCTTAAGTCGACGTTTATTCAGCTCGTGGAGGGCAGAATCATCCAACGTTCTTTAGTCATCTTCTACCTCAGATCCGCAGCTGCGGCCGTCACTGGCATCCCTCCTGCGGCCTGCCACTCCTTCCTAGAGGCTCGGGGACCACCGCAGGTGGGAGCCCTAGCTCCGACGCACCTCGACACACAAGGGGCATCCACAGTTTGCAGCCAAAATGGTCGTTCCTAAGCAAAACTTAATCTGTCATTGCTGCTGCGATAGCTGCAAGCTTGCAGGCCTACTGTACTAGTTGCGCGACGACAGGGGCGTTGGGTTGGTAACCGATCAGTCTTGGATGGTCGTGGAGTCTTTCCACCTCAATCCAGACCATAAACCACTTCTCATCACTAAGGGATAGGAGCATACCCTCATGGTTAGGGTTTGCACGATGAAGAACAAGAAGAAGATGGGGGAAGAGAGTGGGAGATGCAAAATCTCTCTGGAACTCATCCTAAAGGGTCTACTCCTTTTATAGGGGAGTATCCATGCCCCAGATCGCTTGCCCACAAAGCAAACAAGGTTTCTCCTTATAGGAAAGGGATTCTCTTTACTTTTGAAGTATCTCTCTCTCTTCATATATATTTTTCATTAGGCATTAGGAATTCAAAATTCCTCTCCCCTACTCTCTTTATTTCTCGACTTTTAACCCTTAGGCACGAAATTAAGTTTTCCTTTTAATAGAAAATACTTCCTTTTATCAATATCACAAAATTCATTAATAATGTATCACATTACCCTTTTATTTTGCAATTTTGGTATTTTCTCTTTCTTTCCTCTTCGTTGGGACTCCTTGGATCCCAAGAAACTCTATTATTTTGAAATCCTTTTTATTGGATACTCATTATCCTTCTAGATGCATCTAAATGCATTATTCTTCATTATCATGTGTATTTCTTATTAAAATATTTCTTTTTGAGGATTTCTCTTTGTTTCTCTTTTATTTTCCTCATTAGTATTCCTTTTGTCATTAGGAATCCTTGAAATACGAAATTCCACTAAGGATAACTCAATTATACCTCTTTTCACTTGTTTTCCACCTTTTACCATTATTTTCAATTTCTTTTTTAATAAAGAAATACTTAATTAATCTTTTCTTTTCGTATTGCTTTTCTTTGCAACTTTGGACCCCTTGGCACCCAAGGAACCCATGTGGCATGAAATCCACCTTTGGATTAAGTTCTTTACCTTCTAGAGGTTTCCACATCTTTCTTTTCTCTATTTATTAATTAATTGAATTTCCTTGTTATTGAGCCCAATAGCCAATAAAGCCCACAATACAATCATCAAGGCTATTGTAAATGAAATTCATGCATTCAATCAAAGACATCATTATTTGTTCAATTATCTTTATATGAGAAATCACATTTCTCACCAAATGAACCCAAAAATTGGGGTTGTAACATCATTGAAAGAAGTGTCAGATATCCACATACCATAAAAATTTACAATGCATCTTTTCAAAGCATGAGCTAAATATGACAAACATGACATGGATGTAGTTGATCGAGGAGTATGAATGTTCTATGAACTATCATCTAGTAAAGGAAAATTTAGTGCATGATGCATTGAGCAGAAAGTCATCTGTATCTTCTTCAGTGTCTAAAAATGAAGCTTAGTTGTATTCCATGGGATGTCACAAGAGGGAGAGTTTCCTTCTTGATGGGTATGTTGGCACAGTTATAGGTCTAGTCAACATTGAGATAACATATTAGAGATGCACAAAAGGATGATATCATGATATAGAATATCTGATTAGAGTTTAACAGTGAGAAGTATGAAATATTTCATGAGTCAAAGGATTGTATAGTGAACTTTCACAATCTGATCTTGGTTCCTAATGCTGGCAGTTTGAGGGAGGTGGTACTTGAGGAAGCTCATTCCTCAATGTATGTGATGCATCTTAGAAGTACAAAGATGTACTATAATGTCACGAAGAGTTCGAACAAAATGTTATTAACTAAATTAAATCAATGCAGAAGCGATCGTTAGCAGCGGAATTACTGAAAATCACTAAAAATTAAAACCATTTTGTAAAGAGATCCAAACATAAGAAATCTCTTTCAACAAGAACCATAATATTACATTCACAACCTGATTCATACCATACATTCTATGTATCATTCCTTCTCGAGGAACATATATGTACATCACTTGCTTTATCAAGAGGTTAAGTATCAAAATCCTCAAGGCATCATGCCAAAAATCTCATATCCGTATAAAATACTATCACTGACTCCTAGGACCTGAGAGTACAGAGATGACACATAGGACTCTATTTACACATATGCAAGACTTGTCAGCCAGTATCTCCACCAGAGGATTCACTGTTGTCCCTGTTGCTGCTGTTGTTGTGGTTCTTCCCTTTTTATGAGGTTTCTATTTCTACCTCGTCCGCGTCCACCTAAAAATGTTGGATTCCATGAGGGTGAGACAATTATAAAATATCCCCAGCGAGAGATATAACTCTCTGCCGAAAACATTATTATTATAATTTAATTGAAATAAACTGAATAGTGGAATCATATATTCAACAATAGATAAATCAATATCTATGCAGATGAAAGAAACATTTCTATTCAAGCGTTTAAGCTAAAACTTGTTAAAGCAGCATGTCTCTTATTCAATAAGGACTTGAAGAGCATATATAACATTTATGTATCTAGAACATGCTAAGAAAAATAACATCAACCGGTGATTCTCATATTTAAATATTATGCAAATACGCTACATGGCTAGTTACATTTTACAAACATTCTTAAGCCTATGCCCTAAGGAGATGAGATATACCGCTCATACTCTAACCGACCATGGTTACGTAAAGCATCAGTACCACACAAGGTCAATGGGAGATCCGGATTCCATGACCTCATCTGTCTCGGTCAGTACGAGACTACTTTGGCAGAGACATCATGTGTCAAACTGCAATTAGCTTGCCAGGATATATTGGCATCCTCTCTATAGAGTTATAGCCCATAGCATATACTCTCTTTAGGGTTATGGCCTATAGCCAATGCCTGGTATTATATTGAGGAGTCATGTCCCTTAGCCATACTCTTATTGGGGTATGGTCCAAAACCAATCTTGTACATAGGACATAGCTCGTAGCCATTACTATGGGGCATAAGGACATATTTTCCCAATTACCCCCACATATTCAAAAATATGCATTCCGAGTAAAATTTGTTTCACCATTCAGTAATTCTGACGTTGATGGATTTGTGGTCAGGGCAACTACATTCTATGTTATCATTTGATTAATTAAGTACATTATCAAATTCCTTTAGCAATCAAACAAGTTTTCACACATAACTTATTAGGACAATTCCTACAAAGAAGCATGTACTATTTCATCAATTACTTCTCAATCTTGTTAAGGCATTGGGATCTCAGTCCCTCATTTCAATGCTAGGAAATATCACCCTTTTACAATCTTAACACCATAATCATATGGTTCTGGGTATTCAAACCCTTAGTTTAACATTGAGTACAATACCCCTTTTTCAGGTAATTATCACATGCAGGTCATTTGACCAAGGTAAACATGACACTTGCTGCACAAGCATCACTTATGGCACTTGAGGATCATTAACTCTCTTGTTACTATTTACCAAGCAACAAGGTATATTATGGCACACAAGGCCTAATAAATAAATTCAATAAGTAAAGCATCATAGCTCATACCTGGCTATGTTCATCATCTCATAATACCAACATGGTTACCTCACATGATAACAGATATATCAATCATATTACAATCCCATGTTGTTCAAGGGTATCACCATTATTCCCTTACCAGGGTTAGGGTTTCCCATTTCATTTCAATCAGGGTTACTCATCCCCTTTGATCAATTAGGAATAATGAATCATTATTTCATTGTCCAATATTAGAGTTTCATGCTATGTAGTATAACCCAGAGTTAGGGTTTACTATTCACATCACATCACCCTAGATTAGGGTTTTCTATTATATCAAATCACCCTAGATTAGGGTTTACTATTTATATCACATCACCCTAGATTAGGGTTTACTATTTATATCACATCACCCTATATTTGGGTTTACAATTTATATCACATTACCCTAGATTAGGGTTTACTATTTATATCACATCACCCTAGATTAGGGTTTACTATTTATATCACATCACCCTAGATTAGGGTTTACTATTTATATCACATCACCCTAGATTTGGGTTACTATTTATATCACATTACCCTAGATTAGGGTTTACTATTTATATCACATCACCCTAGATTAGGGTTTACTATTTATATCACATCACCCTAGATTAGGGTTACTATTTATATCACATCACCCTAGATTAGGGTTTACTATTTATATCACATCACCCTAGATTAGGGTTTACTATTTATATCACATCACCCTAGATTAGGGTTACTATTTATATCACATCACCCTAGATTAGGGTTACATTCAAGATTGCCCTAAATTAGGGTTTGAGTTCATTAATCATCTCAATTAGGGTTTTATGATCTCTTTATCAAGAATCATGCCCTAATTGTATATCACATCATTTTGAATGTTTGAGATTTAATTGCTACATGATTATCATTCATGTATGAATCTTTCTCTCTCATCCTACTCAGGATATCCATTACTCAATGCTTGATTAGATTTGAACCTATTATTTATTCAAAAACCTACATATATGGTTAGTATGATGTACTGAATTATTACATCATTAAACATTAAGGATTTAATCCCACTAAAGGTATCAATCATCTCAATTACATTAGGTCTCCAAATGGTTTACTCAATTGAACCATCAATTATATGAAGGATCCAAAAGAATTGACCAATTGAACTTTCAATTCCAAAAGGTGATCAATTGGATTAACCATTGAAATCTTCAATTGCATTAGGTATCTAAATATATTAACCATATTGGACCTTAAATCACATGAGATATTCAAAAGGATTAACCATGTTGAACTTCACAAGATTAATTATTTAGACTCTAAATGATCTTGGTCCTCATAATCATTTGGTTGAAAACCATTTGAACAAATTGTACTTGAAACTAATTATACAAGAAGGGTGTTGAAACCGTTTGCACCTTAGGTCTCCAAATGGTTTGAGAGACCGTTTGGTCCAAACCCTCTCAAAATTGAATGGACCAAAAAGTTCCATCAACACTTTGGTGTCTTTGGACCTTCAAAAAGTTTCATTAGGATTTAGATCATTGAATTGATCCTCAAATCAGCAATTGCATACCTTTCAATTTGGTGTCTTTGGACCTTCAAATACCCAACCATACTCAACCCTAGACCGACAAACGGTCTTGGTTGACCTCCAAACGGTCTTGAGACCGTTTGGGTGATTCCCAAATAGTTTTGAAACCGTTTGGGTCAATCAACCCAAGAAATTAAATCAACTAATTACAAAATCAGCACTTAACCCGATTAGGGTTTTGGTGATTGATGAACCTTCAACTTATGAACCCTTTGGAGTTAATCAATTAAACTTAATGGATCATTAAACATCATTATTAGCATCAATTCTCCAAATGGTCAACCCTAGTCAACCCTCCCAAACAGTTTGAAACCGTTTACACCCAAACGGTTTGATGAAACTGTTTGTTTTCAAACGGTTTTGTTGAAACCGAATGAACAAGTTGATGAAACTGATTGGAAAAAGGATTTGTTGGGAAAGGTGCCTAAGATTATGTCATCATCATCTACCTTCGTCCCTGCAACTCCTAATGCATTTGATTTCATGGATTTATCAATTACAACAAGCAATTAATCAAGAAGATGAAGGAATCAACGAAATTGCAAGATTGATAGTTGAATAACGATGTAGAAGGGTTCAAGATATAAAACCCACCTACAAATGAGCTCCAAAGCTTCAAGATCACGTCCAAAATGGTGGATGCAACTCCTTTTACTAATCCAAGGCTCGTCCTCAAGCTTTGAGTGAAAAGGAATGGTTAGAATTGAAGATGGGATCGAGATAAGAAGAAATCATGCATTGTTTTGTGATTTCCACAATGAATTCAAGGTGAAAGGAGGTCAAGAAGCTTACCAACAGGTTGGGGGTCCTCCTCCTGATCCTCCAAAGCTTCCTTGGTTGCTTTGCAAGAAAAAAGAAGAAGTGGTTCGAAATTCCCCTTTCATTCTATGGATAAATGAGCTTTTATGCAATTTTTATTAAAAATTCAATTAGGAGAGAGAAACTAGGAATTATCCCCTCCAATTCCTTGCCACTTGCCTCCTCTCCTTCCTTCGGAATGATTCTTTCATCCTTTCCTCTTTTTCCTCTCAATCATCCATGTTTTAAAGAAAAGAAAATTCAGCACCTTAACCCTTTTTATATTAATATCCATAAGTTAGTGGATATTTCTTTTTCTTATAAAAGGGTGAGTGGAGTTTTCACCTCCTTGAGATATTTCGTGGCCTAGCAAAGGCACAAGAGTGTTCACACTTGAGAAAATTCAGACATCTCGTTTTTGGTTGAAGGTCCTTCAATTATTTTATTTATTTTTACATTAAATTGAAATAAAGTTCCAATTATGCTTAAATCTTGATTATTTTAATATCAAGATTCTCTCTCCTCCAAAGCAATACAAATGAGGTTCCCTTCTCAGATTATTTTCACTAAATGATATCAAGAAACATTAGGTACCTTATTGAAGTGGTAATTTGCATATTGATCCCTGGGTTTTGGGTAAATTGCACATTACACCAAAATTAGGTTATAATGCACAAACATTGCTTTATCGCCCTTTCTTGGTACTCATGCTATCACATGCCATACCTTTGCATCATCTTCACTCTCATGATCCTTAAACACATGAGGAACATATTATCATGCACAGTTTGCAATTAAACCCTTCAACTTGGGTAATTTGCACTTTAGTCCAAAACAATTAAAATATCATTTCAACATTGTTCAAAAAGGACTAAAATCGTAATATGAGTTCCTCTTAAGACTTAATTACTTTTCAAAGGATATGAGCAAACATCTAATCAACTTTATTAAGCAAAACACCTAGGGTTAAAACATAACCCAGGTCAGGGATGTTACAAGTTATCCACCCCTTACAAGGATTTCGTCCCCGAAATCATTAACAAAAACATTAAGAGAAAAGAGTAGGGTATTTCCTTCTCATTTCGTCCTCTAGTTCCCACGTAGCTTCTTCAATGCCACGGTGATTCCAGAGGACTTTTACAAGACAGATATCTTTCTTTTTCAACTTTTTAATTCTTCTGTCAAGGATCGTCATAGGTCCTTCAACATAAGATACATCATCATTTAGTTCTACTTCCTTAGGTTGCAGAATTAACTCTGTGTCAGGATCAGTGTTCAGAAAATCGGCCGAATAGTCAGTTTTGGGGGTCTACCGCTCCGAATATGAATAATTGGCCTATAATCGGTCCAGGACGGATTAATCGGCCGTTTGGGGGAATAATCGGCCGATTAACTTGGCCTATTATTGGTGCGGATTTTCTTGTGATGGCGGATGCATTTTTTAAAGGACAGACATGCCATAGATCTCTCTTTTGCTTCCATATCCTCTTGATCCCAAAGAAGGACAACCCTAAGCAGCTCTCTTCTGATTTCCGACCAATCTCAGTTGAGAACTTGGCTCTGTAGATTCTTGCTAGAACACTGAACAACAGATTGGCGCCTTTGATGCCGTCTTTTATATGCAGATCTCAAGGCGCTTTCCTGAAGGGCAATGACATCACCCACCACATCCGTTTAGCCAAGGAGATCATGCACGATATTAACCAAGGACAGTAGGCCCCTAATGTGATGATCAAGATCGACATGTCGAGAGCTTATGACAGGGTCGAATGGAAGGTACTGCGGAGGATTTTGAATTCGTTTGGCTTCCTTCCGGAGGTGATAGAGCTTTGTCTTAGCTTTTTTGTCCACTCTTGGGAAACGGTCACCATTGGTGTGCACACGATGGGTTTCTTCTCGTTTGCTAGAGGGATCAAGCAAGGAAATGCATTATCCCCATTTGTGTTTATCATTTTTGAAGAAGTTATATGCAGGAGGTTCTACAGATTGGCTGATGAGCGAGCTATATCCAGATTCAAAACGAGAGGGCCTGCGTTGGCGCCGCTTATGCTCTTGTATGCGGATGATATGGTTGTTCTGTTTGAGGCAGACCAATTGTCAATTCAGGAAGTCTTGAACACCCTAGGCTCATATGAGAGAGCTACTGGGCAAAGGATTAACCGGAATAAATCGGTGTGTATTGTTGGAGGGTCAAATTTTGCTAGGGCGTCTGAGATTGCAACGATGTTTGGGGTTGATAATGCATCTGACTCCTTCCTGTATCTGGGCATACCAATCTACAAAGGGAGATATAAGCTAGCTGATTATGAGTTTCTCCTCAAGAAGGTCAACTCCAAAGTTGCAGCGTGGAAGGATAATCTTCTCTCGTTTCTGGGAGGCGAGTATTTATTGCACATGTCCTCTCCTCCATCACGATACATGCGGCGGCAGCGGTCGGTTTACCAGCTGGTATCATGTTATGGATTGAGAAAAAGTTATCATCTTTTCTGTGGGCTGGCAGAGATGATCGTCCAAGGAAGGCGTGGCTTGGATGACATCACGTGGCCACGCCATTGAATAGAGGTGGGCTTGGATTGCCGCAACTGCAGGTTATCAATGAGGCTTTCGTTTCCAAAGCATGCTGGGAAATCCTCACCAAGGATTCTCTATGGGCGGTTTTCTGTAGGGAGAAGTACTCTAACCATGCTCTTGGGAGATCGGGCTCATATCTGGGACATCTGAAGCTGAGTAGCACACCTTCCCCTTTCTGGAAGAAGGTTTGGGACACCTTCCCAAAGATTTATCAGCGATGCAAATGGGAGATTGGAAATGGTAACATTTCCTTTTGGGATGATTGGTGGTGCGAGGAAAGACTTGCGGATCATGCTATTTATGCTAGCGACAGAAGACACCCCTTCCTAGTGAAAGATTTCTGGACTACTGATCATGGATGGGATTGGAGCTCTCTTAGTCATGTGGTTGATGATAGGGGTCTGGATCTGATCAAGAAAGCTAATGTTTGGATATAGGATATGGAGGACAAGCTGATCTGGGATGCAGAGGAATGCGGCAGATTCACCTTGAGGTCGGCCAAGAACTTACTGCTGAATGTGCACCAAGAGGGACCAAATGACCTGGGTAAGATATGGAGGCTTGATTCTCCCAAGGCCAGTGCGCTCATCTGGAAGATTTCCAGGATGGCCTTTCCGACCGACGATAATGTTCGTAGAAGGTGTTGCATTCAGTTTGCTTCTCGATGCAACTACTGTGACGAGCCGAAGGTGGAAGATGTGAATCACTTGTTTTTTCAGGGACAAGCGGCGAGGTTTTTCTGGGATAAGTTCTGTGAGATTACGGATAAGTAGTCCCCAAATGACGTTCAGTCACTCATTAACACGTGTGTAGCGGGCCTGGCTGATAAGATCTCTGAATGGTTAGCAGGTTTCCAGGCCGTTAACATCCCTTTATGCATCTGGAGAGTGAGATGCTCGGATCGTTTTGATGACAATAGAAGATCGGTGGAGCACGAATGGGGCAATCTGATAGGATACATCAACTAGATGATTAAGAAGAAGGTCTTCCCTATCACAAGAGATCCTAAACTCTTCTCCAGAATGAAGCATGCTAGCATCAATGAACTGAGGTTCAAGATGAGGAAGGTGCGTCTTATTAGATGGACAACTCCGGACATGTTTAACCTCAAGCTCAATGTGACGATAGGAAGGGACCTGGATGAGGAAGGAAACAAACGCAGATGGGCGGCAGGCATTATTCGCAACCACAATGTAGATACCTGCTTGATTTTCCGTGCATGGCTCAAGAAGGAAGACTACAAGCTGGCGTACATACAGGTGTGTATCATTGGGCTGAAACTGGCGAGTGATCAAATGCTTCATGTTTCTTCTATTGAGGTGGATGATAAAACCATTTATAACATCCTTTGGAATAATGCTCCTGTGCCTTGGAGAGCGAGAACGTACGTGAATGAGATTAGAGAGGAACTGAAGAGGGCTAGCGTCAACGGTGCATATGTACACAAGATGATAAATTCCATTCCGAGGGAGATTGGAAGGCTTGGCTGTGGCTCTTCTAACATGCTTGTTACTACGGATTCTAGTAGAATCCCTAATAGGATTCGTGGGATGGTCAGGTTAGAGAAGAGAAGCATCCCCTGCAGTGCTGTGGAGAGAGCTGAGATCGATGGCTGAGATGCCTTTGTTGATCAGTTTCTTTTTTCTAGTCGGATTTTTTTGTGGGCTTATGGGAAAATACTCGAGTTATAAGAGCGGGAGATGTATGATTTATGATGGTTTTAGCCCACAAGAGGGGTGTGGGATGAATAAAAGTGACCCCTGGCTTAATAAAAAAAATCGGCGATTTTCAAAATCAAATGCTAGTAATAATTTTTTTTAACATTAATTTTTTCTAATACTACTATTGGTCATTACAATTACATTCTCTTCTTCCACTTTACATATTTGGTTTTCTCCTCATATTTTCTCAATAAGTTTATAGTTAATGTCTATTGAACTGATCCTTATCGTTGATGTTTTCTTCTCTAATTTCATCAATGTTTCTAATTAATTCTTAATGCAATATTAGTCTATGACTTATCAATGTTTCTAATTACTTATCAATGTTTCTTCTCTAATTTCATCAATGTTTTAAGTTACTTATTAATGCACTATTAGTCTATTCCTTATCAATGTTTCTAATTACTTATTAATGCAATATTAGTCTATGACTTATCAATATTTCTAATTACTTATTAATGCAATATTAGTCTATTACTTATCAATGTTTATAATTATTTATTAATGTGATAATAGTCTATGACTTATCAATGTTTGTAATTACTTATCAATGTTTTCTTCTCTAATTTCATCAATGTTTCTAACTTCTTATGAATTCAATATTAGTCCATTACTTCTGAATGTTTCTAATTACTTATCATTGTCATTATTATATGGTCAATATATAATTTACATATATTTATTATTAATATTAAAAAAATCAAAACCGATTAAAACGGAATATTCTCCCGCTTATACTCACGCATACCGTATATACTCTATTCGGTACCCTCTCCGCCCGTACACAGATTACCGCTTTTCAAAACAATGGTCTGGATGACACTTTCTCAACATAGAGATATGAAACATTGGATGCAATCTATGCAACTCAGATGGTAGATCCAGCTTATAAGATACCTTTCCAATCCGCTCACTAATTGGAAAAGTCCCCATAAATCTAGGAGATAACTTTCCTTTCTTTCCAAATCTTAGGATACCTTTCCAAGGTGAAACCTTGAGGTATACTCTATCTCCGACTTGGAATTCTAAGGGTCTATGACATTTATCAGCATAAGATTTCTATCTATCCTGTGCAGTCTTAAACTGTTGTTGTATGACTTTAATCTTTTCTGTTGTTTGTTGCACGAGCTCAGGACCCAAAAGTTGATATTCTCCAGTTTCATACCAACATAAGGGAGATCTACAACGTCTACCATATAAAGCTTCATATGGTGCCATGTCAATACTGTGCTGATAGCTGCTATTATAAGCAAACTCTATCAAGCTCAGATGTAGGTCCTAACTTCTTACAAAATGAAGGACACATGCCCTAAGCAAGTCCTCTATGGTTTGTATAGTCGTTTCAGATTATCGGTCTATTTGTGGATGAAAGGTTGTACTAAACCTTAACTTTTTACCTAGAGCTTTGTGAAGTCACTCCCAAAACTGACTTGTGAACTGGGGACCCCTAACAGAAATGATAGTAGCAGGAACCCCGTGCAAACACACTATCTCATCTACATATAACTGTGCCAACTTCTCAACTGTGTAGGTTGTTTTGATAGGTATAAATTGTGTTGTCTTTTTCAACCTATCAATTACCACCCATATGGAATCATGACTTTTAGATGTTCTAGGTAAACCAACCACAAAATCCATGGTTACATGATCCCATTTCCACAGTGGTATACGCAGTGGTTGCATTGTTCCTACGGGCTTTTGATGTTCAGCTTTAACCTGCTGACACACAGGACACCGCATAACGAACTCAGCAACATCCTTCTTCAAACCAGGCCACAAATACATATCTTTCAAGTTGTGATACATCTTGGTGCTTCCTGGATGCTTAGCATACATTGAAGAATGAGCTTCTTCCAGGACTAACTTTCTCAAGTTATCAACATCAGGTACAATCATCCTATCATGATAACAGGCTACCTGATCTTCTGAATCATGGAAACCATCTTGTTTCTCTCTACCATACGATGACCTGATCTGTTGAATCACATCATCAGCCTGATGTGCTTCTTTAATCTGCTATCTCAGAGTAGGTTTCATTTGCATCTCAGCTAACAACTCGGATAACAATGATACCTTAAACTATACATTATCCTGCCTTAAAGAGATAAGAATATCTCTCTTAGATCACACTAAGGAGTTTAACTGTGCTTTATCTAAGGCCGGTGTTGCTGATTTTCTACTTAAAGCATCAACAACCACATTGGTCGTCCTTGGATGATAATCAATTGTACAATCGTAGTCCTTGATTAACTCCATCCAGCGGCATTGCCTCATGTTCATCTCATGTTGTGAGAAGATATATTTTAAATTCTTATGGTTTGTGAAAATCTGGAATGGTTTTCCATAGAGATAATGTCTCCAGATCTTCAAGGCATGAACCACAGCATCTAGATCTAGAACGTGTGTCGGATAATTCTCCTCGTGTTTCTTAAGGTGTCGAGAGGCAAAATAAATCACTTGCTTATCCTGCATCAACACACATCCTAATCCATTCTTAGATGCATCACAAAAAACTATATACCCCTTTCCCTGTTCGGGTAACACTAACACAGGTGCACTTGTCAATCTTTCCTTTAGCATCTGAAAAGATTGTTGGCACTTGTCATTCCAAAAAAAAGGAACCTCTTTCCTGGTCAACTTGGTTAGGGGTAAGCTATAGAACTGAAGTTCTTAATGAACCTCCTGTAATAGCCTGCCAGTCCTAGGAAATTGCATATCTCTGTCGGTGTATTCCCATGGCAGGACATATTCTACCTTCTTAGGATCAACATGAATACCTAAAGCAGATATCACGTGTCCAAGAAAAGAAACTTCTGGTAACCAGAACTCACACTTGTTAAACTTAGCATACAACTTATGCTCTTTTAGCAAGGTCAAATTCTGACGGAGGTGTTTCTCATGATGTTGGGCGTCTCTACTATATATCAGGATGTCATCTATGAAGACTACTACACATTGATCAAGAAAAGGTCGAAATATTCTATTCATGACCTCCATGAATGCATCTGGGGCATTAGTTAGTCCAAACGACATAACTATGAACTCATAGTGACCATACCTTGTCCTAAAAGCAGACCTAGGTATGTCACCCTCCTTGATACGCAACTAATGGTATCCCGACCTCAGATATATTTTAGAAAAGATAGTCGCATCACACAACTAATCAGACATGTCATTAATCCTTGGTAGAGGATACTTGTTCTTTATGGTTACTTTATTCAACTTCCTATAATCAATGCATAATCACATAGATCCATCTTTCTTCTTAACAAAGAGGACCAGAGCACCCCATGGTGAGGTACTCGGTCGGATAAAACCCTTCTCAAGCAACTCCTGCAGTTGTTTCTTGAGCTCTGCCATCTCAGCAGGTGCCATCCTATATGGTGTTTGTGCTATTGGTTGCATGCCCAGGATTAGATTAATCTCAAAAACAATCTCTCGGGGTGGAGGGATGCCTGGAAGTTTCCTCAGGGAATACATCTTCAAATTCCCTAACAACCAGAACTTCAAGAAGATAAGAACTCTCCATTGTGGTATCTACCACATGAGCCAAGAATGCAAAGCATCCCTGTCTCATCAACTTCTTAGCTACCATGGCTGACACTAAACAGGTTGGAAGAATCTTTCTGTCTCCCTAAAAGATCCATGTGTCCCCATCATCTGTGAACACAGCCTGCTTGGAATCACAATCCAAGACAACCTTATATTTCTCTAAGGTGTCCATCCCAAGGATTATATCAAATCCATGCATCTCAAGTGGTCTAAGATCCCCCTGGATGTGATGTTCAGAAAAAGAAAGAATGCAGGAAAAACACACCTCCCGCAACACTACAGAACCCAACAAAGGTGTCTCTAGCAAAAAACTATTCATTCTATGGCTGACAATCATATTGCATTCATGAATCACTTCTCGAGTGATAAAGGAATGTGTAGCACCCAGATCAATTAGTATAGATATAAAATAGGATGAAGACATATCAGAATGAAATAGTTCCATCTGACCTGTCACAACTCGTGGATTAACCACTGCCTCGGGATGATTCATCGCATAGAATCTCGCCATTGCCTGCTGTTGACCCTATGCTCTATTATTGGATGCAGAAGATCCTACTTGGGATGCATGTCCACATCCTCGGGTACCACTAGAAAACTACTTTCTCGGAGAACCTTGCTGACTTTGTCTCGGGGGTTGATTCACAACAACATTCCCTGTTGGGCAATCCCTTGCCAGATGACCTACTAGTCCACATCGATGACAAGTTATATTCTCTTGATGTGGTCTAGGGGGTCAAGTTACTGATGTTGATGCTATGCTGAGGGCTCTACTCAGAGGAAAACTACGGCCTCTACCCCTACTTGATGTCCACTGCGTCTGGGTATTGAACATTTGTGGTGCTGCCGGTGCAGAAAACCTAGGCTTCTTAAAACCTTCGGACCTTTGTCCATGAAACTGAGGATACACTTTCTTACTATTGGTTTGTCGCTTCTAGATCACAAACCTTTCTAACCACCTTACGGAATCCACGAAGGTAGCAAACCTCTCTCGGTTCTCTAAAGCAGACACCGGAGTGGTTAATTCAGCGTTTAGCCCCTTCTCAAAACGCTGAATTCTCTCCTCATCAGTAGATGCCATATGCGGATAAAACCGCAAAAGTTACATGAACTTAGCCTCATACTCGCTAATGTTCATTTTTCCCTACCTTATCCGTTCAAACTGAGAAATTTTCTCATCCAAAAAAGTCTTGGGAAAGTATCTACTGACAAATTCTCGTCGGAACACTTCCCATCCTATCTCCACACCTGGCCTTTTTCCTTCCTCTATGGTCCACCAGTGACCAGCACTCCCCTTAAGAAGGTACACTACATGTCTAACCTTCTCAACTTCTGGGATGTTAAGGATTCTAAAGGCCTTCTCCAGCTCAGTCAGCCACAAGTCTGCAGCAGTTGGATCATCTTTACTAGCATAATCTATGGCCCCAACCTGGCAAAGTCTTTCAAAGGTCTTGCCGGCTCCGTGTCCTTCGTGGTGAGCTGGTGCCCTAGGTGCAGGTAGTGGCATCCTATCTGTCATATGAGTCATGGTTGTCATAAACTTCCCAAACATATCTTGAAAAGCTGGGTTCCCCATATCTGCTTGATTGAACTGGGGTTGTTCCGATACGGGCTCCTCCCTATCATAGTTCCTTTCACCTCCTCCTGGTGCAGCTACGCTGCTCTCAGCATCATGTTCATCATGTGATCCAGACATCTTTAGTTTTTGTTCTCCTCCTATATGAGTAGAAGACACTATCAGATAAACTGGAAGACACTAGAATAGACTCAATAACCTTAATCCTATGTCTCTATAGACTCAGCAAACCTAGACCTCTGATACCACTAAATTGTGGTGAAGACTTTGAACAAAACGTTATTAACTAAAATTAAATCAATGCATAAGCGATCGTTAGCAGGAGAATTACTGAAAATCACTAAAAATTAAAACCATTTTGTATAGAGTCCAAACATAAGAAATCTCTTTCAACAAGAACCATAATATTACATTCACAACCTGATTCATACCATACATTCTCTGTATCATTCCTTCTCGAGGAACATATATATACATCACTTGCTTTATCAAGAGGTTGAGTATCAAAATCCATGAGGCATCATGCCAAAAATCTCATATCAGTATAAAACACTATCACTGACTCCTAGGACCGGAGAGTACAGAGACGACACATAGGACTCTATTTACACATATGCAAGACTTGTCAGCCAGTATCTCTACCTGAGGATTCACTGATGTCCCTGTTGTTGCTGCTGCTACTGTTCTTCCCTTTTTATGAGGTTTCTGTATCTACCTCGTCCGCGTCCACCTAAAAATGTTGGATTCCACGGGGGTGAGACAATTATAAAATTGCCCCAGTGAGAGATATAACTCTCTGCCAAAAACATTATTATTACAGTTTAATAGAAATAAACTAAATAGTGGAATCATATATTCAACAATAGATAAATCAATATCTCTGCAAATGAAAGCAACATTTCTATTCAAGCATTTAAGCCAAAACTTGTTAAAGCAGCATGTCTCTTATTCAATAAGGACTTGAAGAGCATATATAACATTTATGTATCTAGAACATGCTAAGCATAATAACATCAACTAGTGATTCTCGTATTTAAATATTATGCAAATACGCTACACGGATGATTACATTTTACAAACATTCTTAAGCTTATTCCCTGAGGAGATGAGATATACCGCTCATACTCCAACCGACCACGGTTACGTAAAGCATCGGTACCACACAAGGTCAATGGGAGAGCCGAATTCCATGACCTCATATGTCTCGGTCAGTAAGAGACTACTTTGGTAGAGACATCATGTGTCAAACTGCAATTAGTATATTGGCATCCTCGCTATAGAGTTATAGCCCGTAGCATATACTCTCTTCAAGGTTATGGCCCGTAGCGAATGCCTGGTATTATATTGAGGAGTCATGGCCCTTAGCCATACTCTTATTGGGGTATGGTCCAAAACCAATCCCGTACATAGGACATAGCCCTTAGCCATTCCTATGGGGCATAAGGATATATTTGCCCAATTACCCCCATGTATTCAAAAATATGTGTTCCGAGTAAAACTCATTTCACCATTCAGCTAATTCTAACGTTGATGGATTTGTGGTCAGGGCAACTAAATTCTATGTTATCATTTGATTAATTAAGTACATTATCATATTCTTTTAGCAATCAAATAAGTTTTCACACATAACTTATTAGGACAATTGCTACAAAGAAGCATGTACTGTTTCATCAATTACTTCTCAGTCTTGTTAAGGCATTGGGATCTCAGTCCCTCATTTCAATGTTGGGAAATATCACCCTTTTACAATCTCAACACCATAATCATATGGTTTTGGGTATTCAAACCCTTAGCTTAACATTGAGTTCAATTACCACTTTTTTAGGTAATTATCACATTCAAGTCATTTGACCAAGGTAAACATAACACTGGCTGCACAAGCATTACTTATGCAACTTGAGGCTCATTAACTCTCTTGTCACTATTTACCAAGAAACAAGGTATATTATGGCACACAAGGCCTAATAAATAAATTCAATAAGTAAAGCATCATAGCTCATACCTGGCTATGTTCATCATCTCAGAATACCTACATGGTTACCTCACATGATAACAGATATATCAATCATATTACAATCCCATGTTGTTCAAGGGTATCACCATTATTCCATTACCAGGGTTAGGGTTTCCCATTTCATTTCAATCAGGGTTACTGATCCCCTTTGATCAATTAGGAACAATGAATCATTATTTCATTGTCCAAGATTAGAGTTTCATGCTATGTAGTATAACCTAGAGTTAGGGTTTACTATTCACAACACATCACCCTAGATTAGGGTTTTCTATTATATCACATCACCCTAGATTAGGGTTTACTATTTATATCACATCACGCTAGATTAGGGTTTACTATTTATATCACATCACCCTAGATTAGGGTTTACTATTTATATCACATCACCCTAGATTAGGGTTTACTATTTATATCACATCACCCTAGATTAGGGTTTACTATTTATATCACATCACCCTAGATTAGGGTTTACTATTTATAGCCCATCACCCTAGATTAGGTTACTATTTATATCACTTCACCCTAGATTAGGGTTTACTATTTATATCACATCACCCTAGATTAGGGTTTACTATTTATATCACATCACCCTAGATTAGGGTTACTATTTCTGTCTCACATCAACTTGACAGGTATTCTTGAATGTAATTTCAGGATTCTTGCACTTGCTTGATTGGATGACTTGGTTGATTGGATTATTTCTGTCTCACATCAACTTGACAGGTATGTGGTTACGCCTATGAATATCCTGAATTAGTTTCTCGAGGATTTTTGAGGTTTTATCGATGACTTGAACTAAATTGTTGGATGCATTTAATTCTTGCAATTTATAATGTGAATATGACTATCACCTAAGATATGTGCCTACTAGCTCAGATCCTAGTCCCCTCTATAGGTTTATAGATTGACCTAGTAAATGGCTACCAATGGGGTAGGTCCATGAGGTCATTAAATGACTTAGTAAATGGCTACCAATGGGGTAGGTCCATGAAGTCATCATGAGTCAGGGATTGGGCTACCTTTGGGTAGGGCCATGCGACTCCATAACCCTAGGAATTGGCTACCTGTGTGGTAGGACCATGGGGGTAAGGATCTACCATATGAGAGAGGTAGTATCCATGTCCACTGTAGGGACGGTATAGAGATAGGGGATAGGAAAGGATTGAGTAGTATTGCTTAAAATGTAATCTTGGATGTTAAATGATATTTGGTTGACTACATTGTTAACATAGTTGCACAATTATTGTTTCCCCTACATACCAGCTTCTTGGTGACCGACGTTTTGTTTGTCGGTGTTTTAGGTACAAATGAAAAGAACAAATAGTAATGTGGCATATGTGGAACGAAATCAGAAATAACATACACATGAGGATTAGTTAGATTAGTATCTTCATGGATAGAAGTTTAGAAATCCCAGCTTTTAAAAGGTAAGTAAAGTTTTTATTTAATACCAGTTTTCAGTTTAGTAGTAGAATTTCATAATTATTTTTTATTATTTGTCGAACCTTCGATCTGGGCTATTAGATAACGGCTCTGATCTCTTGGTCTCCCTTAAGTGGGGGTTACCGGGAGACGGAGTCATTACAATTGGTATCAGAGAATAGGTTCCTCAATTAATCTCTAATAATTATTAAATTTTACAAATTTTGTAGAACCCACAGGAGTTATTAGAGGACTGTTCAAAAGATTGAGGTGTCTAGAAAAGGATCACGTCTAGGGGCTGGCAATATTTTCCTCCGCACCACTAGTTGGAATATGATGACTCCCAGATTGTGTGACTGCCTGGATGATGTCTTAGAATATGACTCGAAATAAGATACCTTTAGGACTCTCTCATCTTGTTCATCCCTTCTCAACTCAAATTTTGTGAAGGACCTTAAGGATTAGGGTTTCCTCTCTGTTCTCCTCACCCTCTTGAGGTATGGGTAAGGTTGATAAGGATTAATGAATCCTCCACCAAATTAATAAAAAACATGTAAATGAGATGTCATGGACATAATCTTAATAGAGTAAGCGTAAAGGAATAGATACATGCTTAGGTCGTATGACATGAGTTATCATTGCCCTCAGGAGAGGCCTGAGGATAGACCTCCATGGCAGGAGGATGAGTAGAGAGAGTTAGTCTTGGAGGTAGAGGCACATCCTTTAAGGATGATGTTAACCCTAACCCTAAGTGAAGGTTAGAGAGAGAGAGATGGCATGATGAGATTAGACCAGGTGTTTGGATAAACATGCCTTGGATGCCATATGAGCCATGAGATGTTGATGACCTAGCACCTTTGGCAACCCAACCCTGGGAAGGGTCATGCATATTTGAGCAAAGGATAGCTCCTTCATGGATGAAGTTAGAGAAGAACCTATCGAACCCTATGGGCTTGTGCAAGTAGGGTGTAGCTTGCACCCAGAGTATGTCAGTAGTGCTGACAGTAGAATGAAACCCTGGACAAGGAATCATGATGGATGTCTTATGAGATAAACATAAAGAGATAAGGATAATCTTGAGCCAAACATGAGTTGAGAAAAGGCTTCACCCAGGTAGGGATATGCTGGTAAGCTTGATCCAACTTCATGAAGTGAGGCTGGATGTGGAGTTAGATCTAGAGAGAGAAAGCAGGACCCAAGAAAGAAGGTTGGAGGCTTAGATTCCAAGACATGAGGAATAGTGGGGAGTCGAGGATGACGTGATCTAAGGGGATGATAGTGGATGATAGTGGATGCTTCTAGTACCTATGGTATAAGTGATTACCTGATGGATGAGATAAAGAGTGCTTTAGACGCTGAGGAGGTTTAAGTAACCAGTTGTGAGGCTTTATACCTAGTTGGTTGTCCTGGAGAGGACTCAACTCCGAATTGTTGTGAGTAGAAGGATCATGGAAGTACATGACATACCTTGGACATGTATAAATCGTGGTTAAGAGATTGAGCATACAGTCGGACACCTAAAGGTGAACTAGGGTTCCTAGGCCTAAAAGGGGAAGTAGTGTACCCGATGCTCATGATGAGATTTGAGTCTCTATAGTTTCGAGCATGGTACTCCTCATGTGTAGAGGTTAAGGAAATCCCTTAAGTTAAGGGTATGTTTGATGAACCCCTCACGACTAAGTTGATATAATGTTGAGGATGAGAACAAGTGTGACCTAGCATGGTTTAGTAGGTATACTTGTGCCTTAGTAGTTGCTGGATTAAGCATGCTCATGTGAATGTAAACCCTAAAGATGCTTGTGACCTTTGTTATGAAGGTGTAGTTTCCTCCCATCCTGGGAGAGGGACCCTTTGGTAGGGGGTTTACCAGTTTGGTTAGTTTTGAGGTAACCTAAGGAAGTTTCATAGGATCTTGAGAAGCTAAGTGAAGAGTACATGGCATGAACCTATAGACCCATCGATAACTATCTCTAGGTGCATGTGGATGTGTTACCATGGAGGTAACTAGTATGGGGCTTGACCAAGGTAGGTAGGTTGCCATGATCCCTATGAAAGGATGAAAGTCAGCCCATGAATGCAGGAAGAGAGATGGTGAATGCTTGGGTAAGGTTCTAAGTTGGACATGTACTATAATAGAATCCTAAGTCTATCCTAGGGTCCGGTAGGGATAAGACCGATGGAAGTAGGAGTTTCCTAATTCCCTAGTTGCACATGACCATAGGGTCGGGAGGTAACAACTATCATTGTCTGAGGGCCATGGGTTAGAAGATTGATCACCTTCATGAGCTCATGGGACCCAAAGGGCAGATGAGTAGGGAATTCTCTGGATGCATAAGGGAAGAAGGATGACCCCTAAAGTGTCGGCACCCTATAGACTTAGAGAAGATGACAAAGGATTGTGTGGTGACCCAAGTAGGTTTCAGATCAGTTTTCCATGGAAGTAATCTTTGATATCAAGATGATTGTGAAGTAGAGACATAAGTTCCATGTTTCAACTTAGGGTTGAAGGTGTACTGGCGATGTGAGATGTATCATCTCTACTCTTGGAACAAGAAGAACTTTGTGTTTGGACGGCCGCCAAATGCTTATTTCCTCTTATTATGAGAGGGAGAGATGGGACAGTACGCATGCCATACACCAAGGATACAGATGATGTGCGTTGGAACGTTGCTACAAGGTATGAGGACAAAGATGATAACATACCTTGGTGGAGTGAATGATACATGGATGGTTTACAAACACTAAGAGGAATAGTGTAGTCATCTTATGAGGATGTTTTATCAAGGGCTATGTGGAATTTGCAAGTTAACCAAGGCTGAGTTTGATCACCATGAGGATGAACTGAGAGTTTCTTGATGAAGGCAAACTTAGAGTTTGAGATGAGATGATAAGTATAATACATGGAGGTGTATGTCTTCGAAATTACCTAACACCTAAGGATAAGAAGTGGTAATTAATGCTCTGGTTGAGATATAGCTTCCTAGTTTAGCTGGAAGCTAGAAGAAGTTGAGGTTTTAGGCTAACCTTAAGTTGAAAAAAAGAGATAAGTTTGGCTAACACTCAGATATAATGAGATCTGTTGAACAAGATTAGTGGTTGTTTGGATAGTCAGCCTAGTCCTTGATGTGATAGAAGGATGGTTGTAGAACTGTGGATACACTTCTTTGGATAGGAAGGCAATAAAACCCTGATGAGAGTGGTTTAGTGTTTCTGAGGAATCAATCTTGAGGAATCATGATATATAGGAAATCATGATTTTAAGATCACCACCCACCATGAAACTATAAAGATAGTAAGTGATGGTAGAGCTTTGGATGCCTGATACATGTTGCATGTGGCCATGCAAGCCAGAAGGTGAAGGACGAACACCAGTAACCCAGTGCATGGATATAAAGTATAAAGAGCCCCCAAGAGAGAATGGGAGTTCATCACTGTAGATGTTGTGAGTCTTCCATAGACCAATGAAGGTCAAGATCTAATATGGGTTATGGTAGATCGCCTTACCTGGATGACATGAGAAAGGAAGAGTATTATCACGAGACAGATTCGGTTGAACTACTTAAGAGAGAAGATGGTCTAATTACACCATGATGTGAGTTCAAAAGTTCTTGGGTATGACCAAGGTTCACTTCCATGAGGTGGAAGTGGATACATGAAGAACTCGATGATAGTATTGTTTATCACCCCATACTAATAGACAATATGATCCAGACTAGAGGGTCTGATGAGAGAAAGTGTGCTTGTTCAGGGTGATACAAAGAGGTAGTTCTTAAGATGTGATGTTAACCACCATAGCCTTTATCGGGATACAAGAAGGAGGTTGTATCGGTCACCACTTCATTAAGATGATGTTGGTGAAGGAGGCCTCGTGAAGGTCAGAAGAGAACCATAGTGTGTGTAGGTGAGTCGCTTTGATCGTGCAATGGCCGAGAGAGAGCCCAGTGGTGACATGAGTCACGAGCTGATGCAAAGCAAACTGACATGTAGTTCACTATGGGAGAATATGTGATGTGAAAATCTGACCCCTCTAAGCTACAGCTGAGAAAGCTGAGTCCCCGATATATGGGTCCATTTGAGATGGATTGGTGGAGATAGTTGTGTTTAGCCTTGCCCCTCAGGATAACATGATGAGTAATGTGTTCCATGAGTCCGATCTAGAGCACTATGTGAGGTACCCAAGCCATGTACTGTGCCCTGAACCTATTCAACTTTTGAGAGGCTGAATGTCCTAAGTCACCTATGAGGGTACGATATACCAAGGTAAGAAAGAATTCAGATGGAAGAATATGAGATGATGAAGGTTCTTGGGAAGCATCATGGAAAGGGTGAAGCCACATGGGAGCCATGATGGACATATGAAAGGCTTATCATGTTTGTTTGTTTGATGGAATTTTAAGGGCAAAATTCTTATTAAAGGGGAAGGATGTTACAACCCCAATTTTTGGGTTCATTTGGTGAGAAATGTGATTTCTCATAATAAAGATAATTGAACAAATAATGATGTCTTTGATTGAATACATAAATTTTGTTTACAATAGCCTTGATGATTGTATTGTGGAATTTATTGGCTATTGGGCCCAATAACAAGGAAATTCAATTAATTAAGAAATTGAGAAAAGAAAGATGTGGAAACCTCTAAAAGGTAAAGAACTTAATCCAAACGTGGATTTCATGCCACATGGGTTCCTTGGGTGCCAATGGGTCCAAAGTTGCAAAGAAAAGCACTAAGAAAAGAAAAGATTAAATAAGTATTTCTTTATTAAGAAAGAAATTAAAAACAATGGTAAAAGGTGGAAAACAAGTGAAAAGAGGTATAATTGAGTTATCCTTAGTGGAATTTCTTATTTAAAGAATTCCTAATGATAAAAGGAATACTAATGAGGAAAATAAAAGAGAAATCCTCAAAAAGAAATATTTTAATTAGAAATACACATGATGAATGCATTTAGATGCATCTAGAAGGATAATGAGTATCCAATAAAAAGGATTTTGAAATAATAGAGTTTCTTGGGATCCAAGGAGTCCCAATGAAGAGGAAAGAAAGAGAAAATACCAAAATTGCAAAATAAAAGGGTAATGTGATACATTATTAATGAATATTGTGATATTGATAAAAGGAAGTATTTTCTATAAAAAAGAAAACTTAATTTCTTGCCTAAGGGTTAAAAGTCAAGCAATAAAGAGAGTAGGTGAGAGGAATTTTGAATTCCTAATGCCGAATGAAAAATATACATGAAGAGAGAGAGATACTTCAAAAGTAATGAAAATCCCTTTCCTATAAGGAGATACCTTGTTTGCTTTGTGGACAAGCGATCTGGGGCATGGATACTCCCCTATAAAAGGGGTAGACCTTTTGGGACGAGTTCTAGATAGATTCTGCATCTCCCACTCTCTTCCCCCATCTTCTTCTTGTTCTTCATTGTGCAAACCCTAACCATGAGGGTATGGTCCTATCCCTGAGCAATGAGAAGTGGTTTAAGGTATGGATTGAGGTCGGAAGACTCCACGACCATCCAGGACTGATCGGTTACCAACCCAACGCCCATGTCGTCGCGCAACTAGTGCAGTAGGTCTGCAAGCTTGCATCTATCGCAACAACAATGACGGATTAAGTTTCGCTTAGGAACGACCATTTTGGCTACAAACTGTGGACACCCCGTGTACACCGAGGTGCGTCGGAGCTAGGGCTCCCACCTGCGGTGGTCCTCGAGCCTCCCAGAAGGAGAGGCAGGCCACAGGAGGGCTGCCAGCGGCGGCCGCAGCCGCGGATTCGAGGTAGAAGATGACTAAATAATGTTGGATGATTCTGCCCTCCGTAGGCTGAATAAACATTGACTTATGCAAGGGGAAATCATGTCTTTTCGAAATATTTCCCAAGCTAAGAAACGTTGCATGGAGGAGGCTGACATGGCGCAATCTGATTGGCCCAAAGTAAGTGAGTTTTGATAAATTCATAGTAAATAATTGGTAGGACGAATAAGGACATGTTATACATGAAAGTTGATCAGAAAAACGTTAAGAATCCAATAAAAATATAATTGAAGCCTGATTCCTTATGCAATTCAAAAAGTAATGGAAGATATCAACTTTAATGTATTAATGTTTAAAGAAACCCTAATTGGGACTGATTAATGTGATTAGTGGGGTTTAATTGATGATTAAAGTTGATATTAGCCTTTTAATGATAAAAGGGAACATTAGGAACAAAAAGGATGAATTTTGCACGTAATTGATTTAACTTAGAGTTTCATGTGCATGAAAAAGCTTTAATGGGCCTTGAAACCCTAATATTAGTGAATAAGATTATTAATGACTTTAATTGATTAATTTCATGTTTCAAGTTGGAATATGTTGAATCTAAGCTGTTTCAAGCATTAAAGTTCCTAATTGTGGTTAAATACTCTTAATGTAGAAATTAGGGTTTTCGAATGGATAAAAATGGTAGCTTTAATGGAAAAGAGGCTTAATGAACTTAATTGATGGTTAACTGTGCTTTAATCCGAAATTAAGATTAAATGTGTTAAAGGATAACCTGAATCATCTTTTTTGAAGGATAGATGAGAAAATTAAGGTTTAAAAGAGTAAGATGAAATAAAACCCTAATTTCAAAGTAAACCCTAAAAAGAGGAAGAAACCCTAAAAAGGAATAGAACCATAAGTAGCAAGATGATTTGGATAAATTTTGATAAAAAGGAAATTGAATGTAATTTCAGGATTATTTCACTTGCTTGATTGGATGACTTGGTGGATTGGATTATTTCTGTCTCACATCAACTTGACAGGTATGTGGTTTTTCCTATGAATATCTTGAATTAGTTTCTTGAGGATTTTTGAGGTTTTATCGATGACTTGAATGAAACTGTTGGATGCATTTAATTCTTACAATTTATAATGAGAATATGACTATCACCTAAGATATGTGCATACTAGCTCAAATCTTAGTCCCCTCTGTAGCTTTATAGATTGACCTCGTAAATGGCTACCAATGGGGTAGGTCCATCAAGTCATCATGAGTCAGGGATTGGGCTACCTTTGGGTAGGGCCATGCGACTCCATAACCCTAGGAATTAGTTACCTGTGTGGTAGGACCATGGGGGTAAGGATCTACCATATGAGAGAGGTAGTATCCATGTCCACTGCAGGGAGGGTATAGAGATAGGGGATAGGCAAGGATTGAGTAGTATTGCTTAAAACGTAATCTTCGATGTTAAATGATATTTGGTTGACTACATTGTTAAGATAGTTGCACAATTATTGTTTCCCCCACATACCAGCTTCTTGCTGACCGACGTTTTGTTTGTCGGCGTTTTAGGTACAAATGAAAAGAACAAACAGTAAAGTGGCATATGTGGAACTAAATGAGAAATAACGTACACAAGAGGATTAGTTAGATTAGTATCTTCATGGATAGAAGTTTAGAAATCCCAGCTTTTAAAAGGTAAGTAAAGTTTTTATTTAATACCAATTTTTAGTTTAGTAGTAGAATTTTATAATTATTATTGATTATTTGTCAAACCTTTGATCCGAGTTATTAGATAATGACTCTGATCTCTTGGTCTCCCTTAAGTGGGGGTTATCGGGAGATGGGGTCGTTACAATACACATACTGCCTCAAAATCTTAAAGGCAGGAACTACAACTGCTAATTCCAGGTCATGGATTGGGTAGTTCTCCTCATGTTTCTAAAGCTATCGAGAAACAAAAGAAATCACATTATTGTCCTACATCATCACATATCCCAACCCATTCTCTGAACCATTATTGAAAATGATGTGGCCTTTTCCAAGCTCTGGAAACACCAACACTGGAGTGCTTAGCTTCTCCTTCAACAATTGGAATGAACGTTGACACTTGTTGTCTCATACAAAAGGAATACCCTTCATAGTCAACCCGGTCAACATTAAGGCTACGACACTAAAGTTCTTGATGAACCTCATGTACTAACCACCTAAGCCTAAGAATCTTCAAACTTCAATTGGTGTCTGACATACTAAAATCGTGCGTATAAACACAAGTGCACACGTTGAGTAATATAGGCCTATGTGAGGCCCGGGTCAAACTCAGGGAGACGTAGTCTCAGTGACTATTACTAACTACGGTGCGATCAGCTAAGCTGATTAAAAAGTTGGATTTTAGTTTGAACAAAAGAAAAGAAAATTAAAAATGGTTGATTCAAATGATATGAATTCCTTAGCATTATTGATTTCACCTTGGGGTCTCGTCGTATCTTATTTCTACCAAATTAATATAAATTCCTACTCTTGCCTTGGATAGAAAGCCTGCAGTCAGAATTTCCCGCTTCCGTGGTGCAATTCACTACCTAGATCTAAGACAATTCCACATCTGTAGTGTGGTCTCTGATCTCCAAACCACGATATAAACACGATTCAAACTTAGCAGAAGCGATTCGATTAACAGCGGAAGACAAAAATCACGGGAAATTAAAACTTTTCGAAACAAGAGCTTGAATCCATAAAAGCTTCTTTCATAACAAGAGATAAACTGTTTACATCTCATGATAATTGCTTCTTGAGTAATTATATACATCAAGATACGAAATCTCAAGAACTCATAACAAAAGACTCCAAGACCTGAGAGTACAGAGGACACATAGGACTGACTCTAACTACACCACATGGTAGGCTAAATCTCCACCTGAGATTTACTGCTGCTCCTGGTGCTACTGCTGCTGGGACTGGTCACCTGTAGACCGGTTCCTCCGTCTCCGACGTCCACCTAAAAAGTTGAAGTCTACGGGGTGAGACAATTTTACATAATTGTCCCAGTGAGAGTTATAACTCTCCGCCAGAAGCTTTATTGTAACATCAAAGAATATCTTAAGCAGTAAAGCTTTCAAAGTATTCAATAGCAGTTGCAGCTATAAACAAGCGCTCAATATTTATGAGACATGAAGAATATAAGCACTATTACAGTGTATCATCAATCAACTAACTCGTAGTTATCTCTAACAGGTATACTACGCGGTTGATTATGTTTTACAAACAATATTATGCCCTGTGGAGATGAGGCATACCACTCATGCTCCAACTGATGGCTAAGAAGTCACATCAGTATCATACATAGGTCATTAAGAGAGTCAGATTCTCATGACCTTCACCTTCCTCAGTCAGTAAGAGGATCACTTGTAGGACATCTTGTGTCTCTACTATTATAGCTCACCAGCGTAAACTGGTCCTTTGCTATTTTAGAGTTACAGTGGCGTTATGTACTCTCTTCGTCATCAGGAGATTTCATGTTAATCTCCACTGATACAGATATCTATGTTTTCCTCGTCATTAGGAGGTTTCATGTTTACCATCCACTGATACGGTATGGGATTGTAGTGAAGGATTGACGGATTACATATCTACATCAAATTCCTACACTAGGATGTAAGGTTCTACACATCCATATACCCCACATACTCAATAGTATGTGATCTAGGAGTTCCCTTAGGAAAACTTGTTTCACCATCATTTGATCTCTGACAATGATGGGTCTATGATCAGGGCTCTACATTATACTTGATTAGTTAGGTACATTCAGTATTCATTTAGCATCACACATTGTTCTTCAAACAATAACAGTAGCATAACAGCTATAAAAGGAGAATACTAAATGTAACAAGCCTAACTCACATCAAACATCATTTCTCATTATACTAATCACAAGTCATCTCAAAAGCATGACCTTGATGGTATTCATGGCTCTCACAGCCCATTATTATCATAGAATGCCACTGAAAAGGCATCAAGATAGTTTACTTATTCATAAAGCTATCAATATGCCTTTAATGAATATAGTATCATCATCCATACGTGGATATGATTACCTCCATATCAGAACATGCATGGTTAATTCAACTAATAAAGGTAATTCAAAGCAATGATTATACTTTCCACTCTTGTCATAAGAGCTAAGTTCTTTGATTCTTATCAAATAGAGTTTAATACTCATATAACATGTCATCACCTTTGAATTAGGGTTTACTATTCACATCACATGTCATTACCCTTGAATTAGGGTTTACTATTCACATCATATGTCATTACCCTTGAATTAGGGTTTACTATTCACATCATATGGTGAATTGAACTCATAACATCATCATATATGAGGAACATCATCATTGATGCTCTCAGATTAGCTTAAGATTCATCATATATCATAATTAGGGTTTCCATGATCTCACATAGGTGGATCATACCCTAATCATGCACATTCATGTGTATTGAAGGTTCTTTACTTGAGTTTCCACCCTGAAAGGGTACTTTCTCTCTCTTAAGGTACTTTCTCTCTCTTAAGATACTTTCTCTCTCCTCATACTAGTAGATGGTGATAACACCACTCTAGATCAGGTTGGGTTAAGTCCTCATGGCTAACATAAGCCAAAACATCACTATCATGTGATTAGGGTTTGATTTGAACAAGGTATTACTCAATTGAACCCATCAAGGTATTTTGGTAATTCACCCCATTGATCACCATCATGGTTCAATTCATTAGTCACTTAATCCCTTAATATCCTAGGTTATCATTAGGGTTTAGATTAGAGCATCATTGAACCATTAACACCATCAATTGATTAAGTGAAATCAACCTTTAAAAACCTCAAACGGTTTCAACCTTCAATCTCCAAACGGTTTGAGACCGTTTGGATGAGTTGACCGTTTGCTAGGGTTGACTCCAAGACCATGTGACCTTCAAGGTAGTTTGCCCAAACCGTGTGAGGGTGTAGACCGTTTAACAAGTTTGACTTCAAGACCGAGAGGGCTTACACGGTTTGAGACCGTTTGGTGTCTCTCGATCTTGAGATCGTTTGAGTCCAAACGGTCTTGAGACCGTTTGGCCCCAAACGGGCTTGAGACCATGAGGCCTCACACGGTCTTGAGACCGTGTGACCTCAAACAGTCTTGAGACTGTGAGGTCTCAAACGGTCTTGAGACCGTGTGACCTCAAACGATCTTGAGACCGTGAGGTCTCAAATGGTCTTGAGACCGTGTGACCTCAAACGGTCTTGAGACCGTGAGGTCTCAAACGGTCTTGAGACCGTGAGGTCTCAAACGGTCTTGAGACCGTGTGACCTCAAACGGTCTTGAGACCGTTTGGTCCACTCGGTCTCAAACCGTTTGGACCTCCAACATGGTTCAATGATTTCAATCGTTTATGATTATCAAGGTTGAAGCCTCCAAATGGTCAAAGCCATGGTAACCACTTATAGATTGAGTTAATTAGGGTTATGCTTAACCAATTGGTCACTCAATTGACCCTCAATTGTTATTCAATTAGGGTTGAAGTTGGTTCAATTAAGGTCCATCAACGTTCAACCATCAACACTCAACAATGTGAATCAACACAAGGTTGAACCCTTCAATTGAGCTCCAATTGGGCCCAAACTTGGCCCAAACGGTCTTGAGATTGTGTGGATGAACTCCACACGGTCTTGAGACCGTTAGCCCAAGATTTCATCAAAATCTAATGTGATTTGATAGGGGTTGAACCTTGATTGAGTCTCAATTCAGTATTTTTTTGATTAATTCCAATAACCCATTGCAATTGGGCCCTCAATTGATCAAATTACCTTCACCCTAGACCTCCAAACGGTCTTGGGTTGTCACCACACGGTCTTGAGACCGTTTGGTTGATCCCCAAACGGTTTTGAGACCGTTTGGGTCAATCAACCCAAAAACACTAAGTTATTCATTGAGATTTCAGTACTGATTTCAATTAGGGTTTTACCCTAGTAATCATCCTTCAACTCTTAGCTCGTTTGGAATTAGTCCATAAAATTTGGTGAGTTGTTAATCAACATTTTTTTGAACAGTAATCTCATACGGTCAACACTTGGTCAACGTTCTTACACGGTCTTGAGACCGTTTGCCCAAAAAGGGCGATTTCAACAGATTGGAAATCAGGAGTAAATTCAATTAAAGTTGTTGATGAAAAAGGCCCTATCTCACGATTCCTTTGGAGTTATCATCTCAAATTTTGTTGGTGATTAGCCTACATAATTATGAATAGAAAGCTTATACGGTACATGCTCGGTCAATGGAGCTAAATGGTCTTGAAGACCGTTTGCCCTTACACGGTCTTGAGACCGTTTGCTCTTACACGGTCTTGAGACCGTTTGCTCACCAAACGGTTTTACAAACCGTGTGAGCACTTGGTGGAGACCGTTTAGTAAAGTGAAAAGTAGTGGATTAACTTTGGAAATAACGTCTTCATCTCCTAGCTCAAGAACAACAAGGATTTCTCACGGATTTGCTTGCAAGGTAGCAAAGGAAGGTAGAGAAGAAGAAGAACTATCATCTAAAAGCATAAACGAGATGTGTATAACAAAGCATAGGTTTAGAGTTATAAAACCTGCCTAAAGCTTGCTCCTTGAGCTCCAAGCTTTCAAGCTCCAAGATTTTAATGGCGTCCTTGAGTTTCCACAGGTCGGCCAAGGTGATCCTTCCAAGGAAAGTCGAGAAGAGATGGCTAGAAAGGTAGAGCTATGTGAGCTAGCCATCAATTTGACCTTGAATTCGAGTTCTAACCATGAACTTAAGCAAGAGGGAGTATTCAAACCTACCTTGCCCTCCTTGGTCGTCCTCCTAAGCTCCACAACTCCTCTTTAGTCGGTTTGGGTAAATGGAACAGTGAAAGAAACGAAGGAAGAGTTTCCTTGCTAAGTGAAGTAGAGAGCTTATATACTTGGGCTGAGGTTTCAACATAAGCTCATAAGTTCTCCATATTTTCAACTTAGTCCCTCCATCCTTATTTTCTCGTCCCTTCTTCTTATTTCTAAGGACAACCTTCTTTTAAGGTCAAGAAATGAGGGCAAAGAAGATCAACCTATTAGTTAAGCATACACATAAAAGGGCTATAGCACATACACCTTGATTATTCAATCACAAGGGTGTTTTTCGTTATATAATTATTCAATTAAAGTGACCTCTTCATCATTTCTTCTCTAAATGATGACAAGAGTCTTAATAAATATTTTTGATGGTGTAAATTACAAGTTGCACCCCTCAAATTGGGTAAATTGCACTTTACTCCAATTTAGGGTTTTCAAGCACAGGGATTGCTTCCACAACTGCACCTTGGTGCCCAAGCTTGGGAAATCCCTCAAACTTCATCAGTCTCATGATGTCTCAACATCAGAGGAACATCTCAACATGTGCAAATTGCAAGTTAACCCTTCTAACTGGGTAATTTGCACATAGGTCCCTGGATTACAAAACAATGCTACAACTTTATATAAAAAGGAGCAAAAACTGAAATATATGTTTCTGAGAAACTTACTTACATGCCCAAAGTTAATAACAAGGATTTAATTACATATTTAGGCAAAACACCTAGGGTTAACTCATAACCCAGGTTAGGGATGTTACAAATTATCCACCCCTTACAAGGATTTCGTCCCCGAAATCGATAAGACATATTAAGAGAAAAGGGCAGGATACTTCCTTCTCATCTCATCCTCTACTTCCCAAGTGGCTTCTTCAACACCACGGTGATTCCAGAGGACTTTCACAAGACTTATATCTTTCTTCTTTAACTTTTTAATTCTGTTATCAAGGATTGACACTGGTCCCTCCTCATAAGATACATCTTCATTCAATTCTACCTCCATAGGTTGTAGAATTGACTCAGTGTCTGGGTGACATTTATTTAGCATAGAAATGTGAAACACAGGGTGTAACCTCTATAACTCTGGTGGCAGCTCTAGTCTATATGCTACCTTTCCAATCCGTTCAATGATTGGATAAGGCCCCATATATCTAGGAGCTAACTTCCCTTTCCTTCTGAAACGAAGGACTCCTTTCCAAGGTGAGACTTTGAGATACACTTTGTCTCCAACTTGGAACTCTAAGGGTCTACGCCGCTTGTCAGCATAATATTTCTGCCTATCCTGTGCAGTCTTAATCTTTTTTTGTATTACTTTAATCTTTTCTGTGGTCTGTTGCACAAGATCAGGACCTAACAACTGACGCTCACCAGTCTCGAACCAACAGAGAGGTGATCTACAACGTCTACCATACAAGGCTTCATAAGGTGCCATATCAATACTATGCTGATAGCTATTGTTATAGGCAAACTGTATCAAGCTTAGGTGTAGATCCCAACTCCCGGTAAACTGGAGAACACATGCTCTCAAAAGGTCTTCTAAAGTCTGTATGGTCCTTTCTGACTGTCCATCAGTCTGTGGATGAAAGGCCGTACTAAACCTTAGCATGGTGCCTAAGGCTCTGTGTAACTGTTCCCAAAAACGACTTGTAAACTGAGGACCTCGATCAGAAACTATTGTGACAGGAACTTAATGCAAACGCACTATCTCTTGAACATATAATTCTGATAACCTTTCTGCAGAATAGGTTGTTTTGACAGGTAAGAAATGTGCTGTCTTAGTCAACCTATCAACAACTACCCAAATGGATTCATGTCCTTTGCTTGTCCTGGGTAGGCCAACAACAAAGTCCATGGTCACATGGTCCCACTTCCACTGTGGTATGGGTAAAGGTTGCATTGTTCCTGCAGGTTTTTGGTGTTCAACTTTAACTTGCTGACACACAGGACACCTCAGAACAAATTTTGCAACATCCTTCTTCATTCCAGGCCACCAATACAGATCTTTCAAATTCCGATACATCTTGGTGCTCCCTGGATGCATAGCATACATGGAAGAATGAGCTTCTTCCAGGACTAACTTCCTCAAGTTATCCACATCCGGCACTATCATCCTTCCATTATAACAGGCTACTTGGTCATCTGAGTCATGGAAACCATCTCGCTTCTCATTTCCATACTCAGATCTAATCTGCTGAACTGCAGCATCACCTAGCTGTGCTTCCTTAATCTGCTCTCTTAGGGTAGGTTTAATATGCATCTCAGTTAACAACCCGGCTAACAATGACACCTTCAACTGTACATTGTCTTGCCTTAAAGAGATAAGCATATCTCTCCTAGAGCATACTAAAGAGTTTAGTTGTGCTCTATTCATGGTTGATATTGCTGATTTCCTACTCAAGGTATCTGCAACAACATTGGCCTTGCCCGGATGGTAATCAATTGTACAATCGTAGTCCTTGATTAACTCCATCCAACGACGTTGCCTCATGTTAAGCTTGTGCTGAGAGAAGATATACTTAAGGTTCTTGTGGTCGGTGAAAATCTGGAATGTTTCTCCGTAGAGATAATGTCTCCAGATCTTCAAGGCATGAACCACAACATCTAACTCCAGATCATGTGTCGGCTAATTCTCCTCGTGTTTCTTAAGCTGTCGGGAAGCAAAAGAAATCACTTGTTTATCCTGAATCAACACACATCCTAGTCCATTCTTGGAAGCATCACAGAAGACTACATATCCTTTTCCTTGTTCAGGTAGCACAAGCACAGGTGCACTTGTCAACCTCTCCTTCAACAACTAGAAAGATTGTTGACACTTATCACTCCAAGAAAAAGGAACATCTTTCCGGGTCAACTTGGTCAAAGGTAAGGCTATAGAACTAAAGTTCTTAATGAACCTTCGATAATAGCCAGCCAACCCCAAGAAACTTCAAATCTCCGTCGGTGTCTTCGGTTGTTCCCATTGTAGAACAGATTCTACCTTTGTAGGGTCAACACGAATTCCCGAGGCAGATATCACATGTCCAAGAAAAGATACCTCCGGCAGCCAGAACTCACACTTGCTAAACTTAGCATACAGCTTGTGTTCTCTTAGTAATGTCAAAGCTTGGCGAAGATGCCGCTCATACTGCTGAGCATCCTTACTATAGATCAGAATGTCATCTATGAAGACGACAACATACTGATCAAGGAAAGGTCGAAAAACTCTATTCATGAGTTCCATAAATGCAGTTGGTGCATTGGTTAGTCCAAACGACATAACCGTGAACTCATAGTGACCATACCTTGTCCTAAAGGCAGACTTGGATATGTCACTATCCTTAATACGAAGTTGATGATATCCAAACCTCAAGTCTATCTTGGAAAAGACAGTTGCACCACGCAACTGGTCAAAGAGATCATCAATCCTCGGCAGAGGGTACTTATTCTTTATTGTTACTTTATTGAGTTGTTTGTAGTCGATGCACAACCGCATTGACCCATCTTTCTTTTTAACAAACAAGACCGGAGCACCCCAAGGTGAAGTGCTTGGTTAGATAAAGCCCTTCTCAAGTAACTCTTGAAGCTGTTTCTTGAGTTCTGCCATCTCGGCAGGCGCCATCCTATACGGAGTCTGGGCTATGGGTTTCGTATCTGGGATCAGATTGATTTCAAAATCAATCTCCTGAGGTGGTGGTATACCAGGAAGTTCTTTAGGAAACACATCCTCGAATTCCCTGACTATGGGAACTTCAGCAGGATTGGATATTTCCTTGGTAACATCTACCACATGGGCTAAGAATGCATAACATCCTTGCCTCAACAACTTATCAGCAACCATAGCTGACACAAGACAGGTGGGCAGAATCTTTCTTTCTCCTTGAAAGATCCATGTGTTGCTTTCATCAGCAAACACAACCAACTTGGATTCACAATCCAAGACAACTCTATACCTCTCTAAGGTATCCATCCCGAGGATTATATCAAATCCTTGCATATTAAGTGGTATAAGATCCACTTGAATGCGATGGTCAGAAAAGAAAAGGATGCTGGGAGAGCATACCTCCTACAAAACGGAAGACCCACTCAACGGAGTCTCCAACAACAAACTATCTGCCCTATGACTAACAGTCATATTGCAGTTACGAATCACTCTTCGAGTGATGAAAGAGTGTGTAGCACCCGGATCAATCAGAACAGATACTACACATGAAGTAGACATATCAGAATATAAAAGTTTCATCTGACCTGCCACTACCCGTGGATTGACCACTGCTTCAGGTGGGTTCATAGCATAGAACCTCGTTGTTCCCTGGTGTTGAGGTGGTGCTGATGATCCAGCTTGAGACGCTTGTCCACATCCTCGAGTTGCTCCTTGATATTGTCTATTCTGAGATCCTTGTTGATTCTGTCTCGGAGGTTGTGTCACACTGACAGGCCTAGAACGGCAATCCTTCATCAGGTGTCCCACCTTACCATAGTTGTAGCAACTCCTTTTCTTTTGTTGTGTTTAGGGTGGTCCAGTAACTGACATTTATGCAGAACTGTGAGTCCCTTGAAGCGGTTGACTCCGTCCTCTACCTCTGCTTGGTGACCATTGAGTTTGAGAACTCGATCTGGGTGGTGGAGGGTTAGGTGCAGAGAATCTAGGTTTCTTAAAATCCCTAGATGAAGAACCATGGAATTGTGGATATCTTTTCTGGGTTTGCCTCTTCTCAACCACATATCTCTCTATCCTTCAGACTGACTCAACGAAGGTAGAGAATCTCTCTCGGTTTTCTAAGGCAGACACAGGGGTTGATATATCAGCATTCAAACCCTTCTCGAATCTTCTGATTCTTTCCTCTTTTGTGGCAGCCATGTGCGGACAGAACCGCAGCAACTCCATGAACTTAGCTTCATACTCGCTAATGTTCATCATACCCTGCCTTAGTCTCTCAAACTGAGAGATTTTCTCATCTAGGAAGGTCTTAGGAAAATATCTATTGATAAATTCCCGACGAAACTCTTCCCATGAGAACTCTACTCCAGGTCTCTTCTGCTCTTCCATGTTCCACCAGTGTCCAGCACTGCCTTTGAGAAGATAGACAGCATGTCTAACCTTCTCAGCTTCCGGGATAATAAGAATCCTGAAAGCCTTCTCCAACTCTGTCAACCATAGGTCAGCATCTGTGGGGTCGGCAGTCCCAAAGTACTCGGTAGCTCCGAAACGACGAAGTCATTCGAACGTCTTATCGATACCTTGTGCTTCAGGTTGGACAGGTGCCCTCGGTGCAGGCATGGGCATCCTATCGGTTATGTGTGTCATGGCAGTCATGAACTGCCCGGACATTGTCTGTACAATTGGGTTACCCATGTCGGCTGGGTCAAACTGGGGTGGCTCTCTTGGTGACTCTGGTGCAGGCTGTTCTATTCTTGGAACCCTTGCACCGCCTTGAGGTGCACTAGCACTACTCTCTGCCACGTACTCATCATGAGGCTCAACCATCCTTATGTATCTTCTTCTCCTGAGGAGTAGAAGATTCTATTAGATAGGGAAAGAGTACTAAAGATAGACTCGACATCCTAAGTCCTATGCCTCTGTAGAATCAACTGACCTAGAGCTCTGATACCACTAATTGTGGTCTCTGATCTCCAAACCACGATATAAACACGATTCAAACTTAGCGGAAGCGATTCGATTAACAGCGGAAGAAAAAAATCACGGGAAATTAAAACTTTTCGAAACAAGAGCTTGAATCCATAAAAGCTTCTTTCATAACAAGAGATAAACTGTTTACATCTCATGATAATTGCTTCTTGAGTAATTATATACATCAAGATACAAAATCTCAAGAAATCATAACAAAAGACTCCAAGACCTGAGAGTACAGAGGACACATAGGACTGACTCTAACTACACCACATGGCAGGCTAAATCTCCACTTGAGATTTACTGTTGCTCCTGGTGCTGCTGCTGCTGGGACTGGTCACCTGTAGACCGGTTCCTCCATCTCCGACGTCCACCTAAAAAGTTGAAGTCTACGGGGTGAGACAATTTTACATAATTGTCCCAACGAGAGTTATAACTCTCCACCAGAAGCTTTATTGTAACATCAAAGAATATCTTAAGCAGTAAAGCTTTCAAAGTATTCAATAGCAGTTGCAGCTATAAACAAGAGCTCAACATTTATGAGACATGAAGAATATAAGCACTGTTACAGTGTATCATCAATCAACTAACTCGTAGTTATCTCTAACAGGTATACTACGCGGTTGATTATGTTTTACAAACAATATTATGCCCTGTGGAGATGAGGCATACCACTCATGCTCCAACTGATGGCTAAGAAGTCACATCAGTATCATACATAGGTCATTAAGAGAGCCGGATTCTCATGACCTTCACCTTCCTCAGTCAGTAAGAGGATCACTTGTAGGACATCTTGTGTCTCTACTATTATAGCTCACCAGGGTAAACTGGTCCTTCGCTATTTTAGAGTTACAGTGGCATTCTGTACTCTCTTCGTCATCAGGAGATTTCATGTTTATCTCCACTGATACTGATATCTATGTTTTCCTTGTCATCAGGAGGTTTCATGTTTACCATCCACTGATACGGTATGGGATTGTAGTGAAGGATTGACGGATTACATATCTACATCAAATTCCTACACTAGGATGTAAGGTTCTACACATCCATATACCCCACATACTCAATAGTATGTGATCCAGGAGTTCCCTTAGGAAAACCTGTTTCACCATCATTTGATCTCTAACAATGATGGGTCTATGATCAGGGCTCTACATTATACTTGATTAGTTAGGTACATTCAGTATTCATTTAGCATCACACATTGTTCTTCAAACAATAACAGTAGCATAACAGCTATAAAAGGAGAATACTAAATGTAACAAGCCTAACTCACATCAAACATCATTTCTCATTATACTCATCACAAGTCATCTCAAAAGCATGACCTTGATGGTATTCATGGCTCTCACAGCCCATTATTATCATAGAATGCCACTGACAAGGCATCAAGATACTTTACTTATTCATAAAGCTATCAATATGCCTTTAATGAATATAGTATCATCATCCATACGTGGATATGATTACCTCCATATCAGAACATGCATGGTTAATTCAACTAATAAAGGTAATTCAAAGCAATGATTATACTTTCCACTCTTGTCATAAGAGCTAAGTTCTTTGATTCTTATCAAATAGAGTTTAATACTCATATAACATGTCATCACCTTTGAATTAGGGTTTACTATTCACATCACATGTCATTACCCTTGAATTAGGGTTTACTATTCACATCATATGTCATTACCCTTGAATTAGGGTTTACTATTCACATCATATGGTGAATTGAACTCATAACATCATCATATATGAGGAACATCATCATTGATGCTCTCAGATTAGCTTAAGATTCATCATATATCATAATTAGGGTTTCCATGATCTCACATAGGTGGATCATACCCTAATCATGCACATTCATGTGTATTGAAGGTTCTTTACTTGAGTTTCCACCCTAAAAGGGTACTTTCTCTCTCTTAAGGTACTTTCTCTCTCTTAAGATACTTTCTCTCACCTCATACTAGTAGATGGTGATAACACCACTCTAGATCAGGTTGGGTTAAGTCCTCATGGCTAACATAAGCCAAAACATCACTATCATGTGATTAGGGTTTGATTTGAACAAGGTATTACTCAATTGAACCCATCAAGGTATTTTGGTAATTCACCCCATTGATCACCATCATGGTTCAATTCATTAGTCACTTAATCCCTTAATATCCTAGGTTATCATTAGGGTTTAGATTAGAGCATCATTGAACCATTTACACCTTCAATTGATTAAGTGAAATCAACCTTTGAAAACCTCAAACGGTTTCAACCTTCAACCTCCAAACGGTTTGAGACCGTTTGGATGAGTTGACCGTTTGCTAGGGTTGACTCCAAGACCGTGTGACCTTCAAGGTAGTTTTCCCAAACCGTGTGAGGGTGTAGACCGTTTAACAAGTTTGACTTCAAGACCGTTTGGTGTCTCTCAATCTTGAGATCGTTTGAGTCCAAACGGTCTTGAGACCGTTTGGCCCCAAACGGTCTTGAGACCATGAGGCCTCACACGGTCTTGAGACCGTGTGACCTCAAACGGTCTTGAGACCGTGAGGTCTCAAACGGTCTTGAGACCGTGTGACCTCAAACGGTCTTGAGACCATGAGGTCTCAAATGGTCTTGAGACCGTGTGACCTCAAACGGTCTTGAGACTGTGAGGTCTCAAACGGTCTTGAGACCGTGTGACCTCAAACGGTCTTGAGACCGTTTGGTCCACTTGGTCTCAAACCGTTTGGACCTCCAACATGGTTCAATGATTTCAATCATTTATGATTATCAAGGTTGAAGCCTCCAAATGGTCAAAGACATGGTAACCACTTATAGATTGAGTTAATTAGGGTTATGCTTAACCAATTGGTCACTCAATTGACCCTCAATTGTTTATCAATTAGGGTTGAAGTTGGTTCAATTAACGTCCATCAACGTTCAACCATCAACACTCAACAATGTGAATTAGGGTTTGAGTCCAAACGGTCTTGAGACCGTTTGGCCCCAAACGGTCTTGAGACCATGAGGCCTCACACGGTCTTGAGACCGTGTGACCTCAAACGGTCTTGAGACCGTGAGGTCTCAAACGGTCTTGAGACCGTGAGGTCTCAAACGGTCTTGAGACCGTGTGACCTCAAACGGTCTTGAGACCGTGAGGTCTCAAACGGTCTTGAGACCGTGTGACCTCAAACGGTCTTGAGACTGTGAGGTCTCAAACGGTCTTGAGACCGTGTGACCTCAAACGGTCTTGAGACCGTTTGGTCCACTTGGTCTCAAACCGTTTGGACCTCCAACATGGTTCAATGATTTCAATCATTTATGATTATCAAGGTTGAAGCCTCCAAATGGTCAAAGACATGGTAACCACTTATAGATTGAGTTAATTAGGGTTATGCTTAACCAATTGGTCACTCAATTGACCCTCAATTATTTATCAATTAGGGTTGAAGTTGGTTCAATTAACGTCCATCAACGTTCAACCATCAACACTCAACAATGTGAATCAACACAAGGTTGAACCCTTCAATTGAGCAACACTTGGGCCCAAACTTGGCCCAAATGGTCTTGAGATCGTGTGGATGAACTCCACACGGTCTTGAGACCGTTTGCCCAAGATTTCATCAAAATCTAATGTGATTTGATAGGGGTTGAACCTTGATTGAGTCTCAATTCAGTATTTTTTTGATTAATTCCAATAACCCATTGCAATTGGGCCCTCAATTGATCAAATTACCTTAACCCTAGACCTCTAAACGGTCTTGTGTTGTCACCACACGGTCTTGAGACCGTTTGGTTGATCCCCAAACGGTCTTGAGACCGTTTGGGTCAATCAACCCAAAAACACTAAGTTATTCATTGAGATTTCAGTACTGATTTCAATTAGGGTTTTACCCTAGTAATCATCCTTCAACTCTTAGCTCGTTTGGAATTAGTCCATCAAATTTGGTGAGTTGTTAATAAACATTATTTTGAACAGTAATCTCATATGGTCAACGCTTGGTCAACGTTCTTACACGGTCTTGAGACCGTTTGCCGAAAAAGGGCGATTTCAACAGGTTGGAAATCAGGAGTAAATTCAATTAAAGTTGTTGATTAAAAAGGCCCTATCTCACGATTCGTTTGGAGTTATCATCTCAAATTTTGTGGGTGATTAGCCTACATAATTATGAACAGAAATCTTATATGGTCCACGCTCGGTCAACGCGGCTAAATGGTCTTGAAGACCGTTTGCCCTTACACGGTCTTGAGACCGTTTGCTCTTACACGGTCTTGAGACCGTTTGCTCACCAAACGGTTTTACAAACCATGTGAGCACTTGGTGGAGACCGTTTAGTAAAGTGAAAAGTAGTGGATTAACTTTGGAAATAACGTCTTCATCTCCTAGCTCAAGAACAGCAAGGATTTCTCACGGATTTGCTTGCAAGGTAGCAAAGGAAGGTAGAGAAGAAGAAGAACTATCATTTAAAAGCATAAACGAGATGTATATAACAAAGCATAGGTTTAGAGTTATAAAACCCGCCTAAAGCTTGCTCCTTGAGCTCCAAGCTTTCGAGCTCCAAGCTTTTAATGGCGTCCTTGAGTTTCCACAGGTCGGCCAAGGTGATCCTTCCAAGGAAAGTCAAGAAGAGATGGCTAGAAAGGTAGAGCTATAAGCTAGCCATCAATTTGACCTTGAATTCGAGTTCTAACCATGAACTTAAGCAAAAGGGAGGATTCAAACCTACCTTGCCCTCCTTGGTCGTCCTCCTGAGCTCCACAGCTCCTCTTTAGTCGGTTTGGGTAAATGGAACAGTGAAAGAAACGAAGGAAGAGTTTCCTTGCTAAGTGAAGTAGAGAGCTTATATACTTGGGATGAGGTTTCAACATAAGCTCATAAGTTCTCCATATTTTCAACTTAGTCCCTCCATCCTTCTTTGCTCGTCCCTTCTTCTTATTTCTAAGGACAACCTTCTTTTAAGGTCAAGAAATGAGGGCAAAGAAGATCAACCTATTAGTTAAGCATACACATAAAAGGGCTATAGCACATACACCTTGATTATTCAATCACAAGGGTGTTTTTCGTTATATGGTTATTCAATTAAAGTGACCTCTTCATCATTTCTTCTCTAAATGATGACAAGAGTCTTAATAAATACTTTTGATGGTGTAAATTACAAGTTGCACCCCTCAAATTGGGTAAATTGCACTTTACTCCAATTTAGGGTTTTCAAGCACAGGGATTGCTTCCACAGCTGCACCTTGGTGCCCAAGCTTGGGAAATCCCTCAAACTTCATCATTCTCATGATGTCTCAACATCAGAAGAACATCTCAACATGTGCAAATTGCAAGTTAACCCTTCTAACTGGGTAATTTGCACATAGGTCCCTGGATTACAAAACAATGCTACAACTTTATATAAAAAGGAGAAAAAACTGAAATATATGTTTCTGAGAAACTTAATTACATGCCCAAAGTTAATCACAAGGATTTAATTACATATTTAGGCAAAACACCTAAGGTTAACTCATAACCCAGGTCAGGGATGTTACAAATTATCCACCCCTTACAAGGATTTCGTCCCCGAAATCGATAAGACATATTAAGAGAAAAGGGCAGGATACTTCCTTCTCATCTCATCCTCTAGTTCCCAAGTGACTTCTTCAACACCACGGTGATTCCAGAGGACTTTCACAAGACTTATATCTTTCTTCTTTAACTTTTTAATTCTGTTATCAAGGATTGACACTGGTCCCTCCTCATAAGATACATCTTCATTCAATTCTACCTCCATAGGTTGTACAATTGACTCAGTTTCTGGGTGACATTTCTTCAGCATAGAAATGTGAAACACAGGGTGTAACCTCTGTAACTCTGGTGGCAGCTCTAGTCTATATGCTACCTTTCCAATCCGTTCAATGATTGGATAAGGCCCCATATATCTAGGAGCTAACTTCCCTTTCCTTCTGAAACGAAGGACTCCTTTCCAAGGTGAGACTTTGAGATACACTTTGTCTCCAACCTGGAACTCTAAGGGTCTACGTCTCTTGTCAGCATAAGATTTCTGCCTATCATGTGCAGTCTTAATCTTTTGTTATATTACTTTAATCTTTTCTGTGGTCTGCTGCACAAGATCAGGACCTAACAACTGACACTCACCAGTCTCGAACCAACACAGAGGTGATCTACAATGTCTACCATACAAGGCTTCATAAGGTGCCATATCAATATTATGCTGATAGCTATTGTTATAGGCAAACTCTATCAAGCTTAGGTGTAGATCCCAACTCCCGGTAAACTGGAGAACACATGCTCTCAAAAGGTCTTCTAAAGTCTGTATGGTCCTTTCTGACTGTCCATCAGTCTGTGGATGAAAGGCCGTACTAAACCTTAGCTTGGTGCCTAAGGCTCTGTGTAACTGTTCCCAAAAATGACTTGTAAACTGAGGACCTCGGTCAGAAACTATTGTGACAGGAACTCAGTGCAAACACACTATCTCTTGAACATATAATTGTGATAACCTTTTAGCAGAATAGGTTGTTTTGACAGGTAAGAAATGTGGTGTCTTAGTCAACCTATCAACAACTACCCAAATGGAATCATGTCCTTTGCTTGTCCTGGGTAGGCCAACAACAAAGTCCATGGTCACATGGTCCCACTTCCACTGTGGTATGGGTAAATGTTGCATTGTTCCTGCAGGTTTCTGGTGTTCAGCTTTAACTTGCTGACACACAGGACACCTCAGAACAAATTCTGCAACATCCTTCTTCATTCCAGGCCACCAATACAGATCTTTCAAATTCCGATACATCTTTGTGCTCCCTGGATGCATAGCATACATGGAAGAATGAGCTTCTTCCAAGAGTAACTTCCTCAAGTTATCCACATCCGGCACTATCATCCTTCCATTATAACAGGCTACTTGGTCATCTGAGTCATGGAAACCATCTCGCTTCTCATTTCCATACTCAGATCTAATTTTCTGAATTGCAGCATCACCTAGCTGTGCTTCCTTAATCTGCTCTCTTAGGGTAGGTTTAATATGCATCTCAGCTAACAACCCGGCTAACAATGACACCTTCAACTGTACATTGTCTTGCCTTAAAGAGATAAGCATATCTCTCCTAGAGCATACTAAAGAGTTTAGTTGTGCTCTATTCATGGTTGATGTTGCTGATTTCCTACTCAAGGCATCTGCAACAACATTGGCCTTGACCGGATGGTAATCAATTGTACAATCGTAGTCCTTGATTAACTCCATCCAATGACGTTGCCTCATGTTAAGCTCGTGCTGAGAGAAAATATACTTAAGGTTCTTGTGGTCTGTGAAAATCTGGAATGTTTCTCCGTAGAGATAATGTCTCCAGATCTTCAAGGCATGAACCACAGCAGCTAACTCCAGATCGTGTGTCGGATAATTCTCCTCGTGTTTCTTAAGCTGTCGGGAAGTAAAAGAAATCACTTGTTTATCCTGCATCAACACACATCCTAGTCCATTCTTGGAAGCATCACAGAAGACTACATATCCTTTTCCTTGTTCAAGTAGCACAAGCACAGGTGCACTTGTCAACCTCTCCTTCAACAACTAGAAAGATTGTTGACACTTATCACTCCAAGAAAAAGGAACATCTTTCCAGGTCAACTTGGTCAAAGGTAAGGCTATAGAACTAAAGTTCTTAATGAACCTTCGATAATAGCCAGCTAACCCCAAGAAACTTCGAATCTCCATCGGTGTCTTCAGTTGTTCCCATTGTAGAACAGATTCTACCTTTGTAGGGTCAACACGAATTCCCGAGGCAGATATCACATGTCCAAGAAAAGATACCTCCGGCAGCTAGAACTCACACTTGCTAAACTTAGCATACAACTTGTGTTCTCTTAGTAAGGTCAAAGCTTGGCGAAGATGCCGCTCATGCTGCTGAGCATCCTTACTATAGATCAGAATGTCATCTATGAAGACGACAACATACTGATCAAGGAAAGGTCGAAAAACTCTATTCATGAGTTCCATAAATGCAGTTGGTGCATTGGTTAGTCCAAACGACATAACTGTGAACTCATAGTGACCATACCTTGTCCTAAAGGCAGACTTGGATATGTCACTATCCTTAATACGAATTTGATGATATCCAGACCTCAAGTCTATCTTGGAAAAGACGGTTGCACCACGCAACTGGTCAAAGAGATCATCAATCCTCGGCAGAGGGTACTTATTCTTTATTGTTACTTTATTGAGTTGTTTGTAGTCGATGCACAACCACATTGACCCATCTTTCTTTTTAACAAACAAGACCGGAGCACCCCAAGGTGAAGTGCTTGATCGGATAAAGGCCTTCTCAAGTAACTCTTGAAGTTGTTTCTTGAGTTCTGCCATCTCGGCAGGCGCCATCCTATACGGAGTCTGGGCTATGGGTTTCGTATCTGGGATCATATTGATTTCAAAATCAATCTCCCGAGGTGGTGGTATACTAGGAAGTTCTTCAGGAAACACATCCTCGAATTCCCTGACTATGGGAACTTCAGCAGCATTGGACATTTCCTTGGTAACATCTACCACATGGGCTAAGAATGCATAACATCATTGCCTCAACAACTTATCAGCAACCATAGATGACACAAGACAGGTGGGCAGAATCTTTCTTTCTCCTTGAAAGATCCATGTGTTGCATTCATCAGCAAACACAGCCAACTTGGATTCACAATCCAAGACAACTCTATACCTCTCTAAGGTATCCATCCCAAGGAGTATATCAAATCCTTGCATATTAAGTGGTATAAGATCCACTTGAATGCGATGGTCGGAAAAGAAAAGGATGCAGGGAGAGCATACCTCCTACAAAATGGCAGACCCACTCAACGGAGTCTCCAACAACAAACTATCTGCCCTATGACTAACAGTCATATTGCAGTTACGAATCACTCTTCGAGTGATAAAAGAGTGCGTAGCACCCAGATCAATCAGAATAGATACTACACAGGAGGTAGACATATCATAATATAAAAGTTTCATCTGACCTGCCACTACCCGTGGATTGACCACTGCTTCAGGTGGGTTCATAGCATAGAACCCCGTTGTTCCCTGGTGTTGAGGTGGTGCTGATGATCCAGCTTGAGACGCTTGTCCACATCCTCGAGTTGCTCCTTGATATTGTCTATTCTGATATCCTTGTTGATTCTGTCTCGGAGGTTGTGTCACACTGACAGGCCTAGAACGGCAATCCTTCATCAGGTGTCCCACCTTACCACAGTTGTAGCAACTCCTTTTCTTTTGTTGTGTTTAGGGTGGTCCAGTAACTGACATTGATGCAGAACTGTGAGTCCCTTGAAGCGGTTGACTCCGTCCTCTACCTCTGCTTGGTGACCATTGAGTTTGAGAACTCGATCTGGGTGGTGGAGGGTTAGGTGCAGAGAATCTAGGTTTCTTAAAATCCCTAGATGAAGAACCATGGAACTGTGGATATCTTTTCTGGGTTTACCTCTTCTCAACCACAGATCTCTCTATCCTTCAGACTGACTCAACGAAGGTAGAGAATCTCTCTCGGTTTTCTAAAGCAGACACAGGGGTTGATATATCAGCATTCAAACCCTTCTCAAATCTTCTGATTCTTTCCTCTTCTGTGGCAGCCATGTGCGGACAGAACCGCAGCAACTCCATGAACTTAGCTTCATACTCGCTAATGTTCATCATACCCTGTCTTAGTCTCTCAAAGTGAGAGATCTTCTCATCTAGGAAGGTCTTTGGAAAATATCTATTGATAAATTCCCGACGAAACTCTTCCCATTAGAACTCTACTCCAGGTCTCTTCTGCTCTTCCATGTTCCACCAGTGTCCAGCACTGCCTTTGAGAAGATAGACAGCATGTCTAACCTTCTCAGCTTCCGGGATAATAAGAATCCTGAAAGCCTTCTCCAACTCTATCAACCATAGGTCAGCATCTGCGAGGTCGGAAGTCCCAAAGTACTCGGTAGCTCCGACACGACGAAGTCATTTGAACGTCTTACTGATACCTTGTGCTTCAGGCTGGACAGGTGCCCTCGGTGCAGGCATGGGCATCCTGTCGGTTATGTGTGTCATGGCAGTCAAGAACTGCCCGAACATTGTCTGTACAGCTGGGTTACCCATGTCAGCTGGGTCAAACTGGGGTGGCTCTCTTGGTGACTCTGGTGCAGGCTGTTCTATTCTTGGAACCCTTGCACTGCCTTGAGGTGCACTAGCACTACTCTCTACCACATACTCATCATGAGGCTCAGCCATCCTTAAGTGTCTTCTTCTCCTGAGGAGTAGAAGATTCTATTAGATAGGGAAAGAGTACTAAAGTTAGACTCAACATCCTAAGTCCTATGCCTTTGTAGACTCAACTGACCTAGAGCTCTGATACCACTAATTGTGGTCTCTGATCTCCAAACCATGATATAAACACGATTCAAACTTAGCGGAAGCGATTCAATTAACAGCGGAAGACAAAAATCACGGCAAATTAAAACTTTTCGAAACAAGAGCTTGAATCCATAAAAGCTTCTTTCATAACAAGAGATAAACTGTTTACATCTCATGATAATTGCTTCTTGAGTAATTATATACATCAAGATACAAAATCTCAAGAACTCATAACAAAAGACTCCAAGACCTGAGAGTACAGAGGACACATAGCACTGACTCTAACTACACTACATGCCAAGCTAAATCTCCACCTGAGATTTACTGCTGCTCCTGGTGCTGCTGCTGCTGGGACTGGTCACCTGTAGACCGGTTCCTCTGTCTCCGACATCCACCTAAAAAGTTGAAGTCTACGGGGTGAGACAATTTTACATAATTGTCCCAGCGAGAGTTATAACTCTCTGCCAGAAGCTTTATTGTAACATCAAAGAATATCTTAAGCAGTAAAGCTTTCAAAGTATTCAATAGCAGTTGCATCTATAAACAAGAGATCAACATTTATGAGACATGAAGAATATAAGCACTATTACAGTGTATCATCAATCAACTAACTCGTAGTTATCTCTAACAGGTATACTACGCAATTGATTATGTTTTATAACAATATTATGCCCTGTGGAGATGAGGCATACCACTCATGCTCCAACTGATGGCTAAGAAGTCACATCAGTATCATACATAGGTCATTAAGAGAGCCGGATTCTCATGACCTTCACCTTCCTCAGTCAGTAAGAGGATCACTTGTAGGACATCTTGTATCTCTACTATTATAGCTCACCAGGGTAAACTGGTCCTTTGCTATTTTAGAGTTATAGTGGCGTTCTGTACTCTCTTCGTCATCAGGAGATTTCATGTTTATCTCCACTGATACGGATATCTATGTTTTCCTCGTCATCAGGAGGTTTCATGTTTACCATCCACTGATACGGTATGGGATTGTAGTGAAGGATTGACGGATTACATATCTACATCAAATTCCTACACTAGGATGTAAGGTTCTACACATCCATATACCCCACATACTCAATAGTATGTGATCCAGGAGTTCCCTTAGGAAAACCTGTTTCACCATCATTTGATCTCTGACAATGATGGGTCTATGATCAGGGCTCTACATTATACTTGATTAGTTAGGTACATTCAGTATTCATTTAGCATCACACATTGTTCTTCAAATAATAACAGTAGCATAACAGCTATAAAAGGAGAATACTAAATGTAACAAGCCTAACTCACATCAAACATCATTTCTCATTATACTCATCACAAGTCATCTCTAAAGCATGACCTTGATGGTATTCATGGCTCTCACAGCCCATTATTATCATAGAATGCCACTGACAAGGCATCAAGATACTTTACTTATTCATAAATCTATCAATATGCCTTTAATGAATATAGTATCATCATCCATACCTGGATATGATTACCTCCATATCAGAACATGCATGGTTAATTCAACTAATAAAGGTAATTCAAAGCAATGATTATACTTTCCACTCTTGTCATAAGAGCTAAGTTCTTTGATTCTTATCAAATAGAGTTTAATACTCATATAACATGTCATCACCTTTGAATTAGGGTTTACTATTCACATCACATGTCATTACCCTTGAATTAGGGTTTACTATTCACATCATATGTCATTACCCTTGAATTAGGGTTTACTATTCACATCATATGGTGAATTGAACTCATAACATCATCATATATGAGAAATATCATCATTGATGCTCTCATATTAGCTTAAGATTCATCATATATCATAATTAGGGTTTCCATGATCTCACATAGGTGGATCATACCCTAATCATGCACATTCATGTGTATTGAAGGTTCTTTACTTGAGTTTCCACCCTACAAGGGTACTTTCTCTCTCTTAAGGTACTTTCTCTCTCTTAAGATACTTTCTCTCTCCTCATACTAGTAGATGGTGATAACACCACTCTAGATCAGGTTGGGTTAAGTCCCCATGGCTAACATAAGCCAAAACATCACTATCATGTGATTAGGGTTTGATTTGAACAAGGTATTACTCAATTGAACCCATCAAGGTATTTTGGTAATTCACCCCATTGATCACCATCATGGTTCAATTCATTAGTCACTTAATCCCTTAATATCCTAGGTTATCATTAGGGTTTAGATTAGAGCATCATTGAACCATTTACACCTTCAATTGATTAAGTGAAATCAACCTTTGAAAACCTCAAACGGTTTCAACCTTCAACCTCCAAACGGTTTGAGACCGTTTGGATGAGCTGACCGTTTGCTAGGGTTGACTCCAAGACCGTGTGACCTTCAAGGTAGTTTGCCCGAACCGTGTGAGGGTGTAGACCGTTTAACAAGTTTGACTTCAAGACCGAGAGGGCTTACACAGTTTGAGACCGTTTGGTGTCTCTCGATCTTGAGATCGTTTGAGTCCAAACGGTCTTGAGACCGTTTGGCCCCAAACGGTCTTGAGACCATGAGGCCTCACACGGTCTTGAGACCGTGTGACCTCAAACGGTCTTGAGACCGTGAGGTCTCAAACGGTCTTGAGACCGTGTGACCTCAAACGGTCTTGAGACCGTGAGGTCTCAAACGGTCTTGAGACCGTGTGACCTCAAACGGTCTTGAGACCGTGAGGTCTCAAACGGTCTTGAGACCGTGTGACCTCAAATGGTCTTGAGACCGTGAGGTCTCAAATGGTCTTGAGATCGTGTGACCTCAAACGGACTGGAGACCGTTTGGTCCACTTGGTCTCAAACCGTTTGGACCTCCAACATGGTTCAATGATTTCAATTGTTTATGATTATCAAGGTTGAAGCCTCCAAATGGTCAAAGCCATGGTAACCACTTATAGATTGAGTTAATTAGGGTTATTCTTAACCAATTGGTCACTCAATTGACCCTCAATTGTTATTCAATTAGGGTTGAAGGTGGTTCAATTAAGGTCCATCAACGTTCAACCATCAACACTCAACAATGTGAATTAACACAAGGTTGAACCCTTCAATTGAGCTCCAATTGGGTCCAAACTTGGCCCAAACGGTCTTGAGATCGTGTGGATGAACTCCAAACAGTCTTGAGACCGTTTTCCCAAGATTTCATCAAAATCCAATGTGATTTGATAGGGGTTGAACCTTGATTAAGGCTCAATTCAGTATTTTTTTGATTAATTCCAATAACCCATTGCAATTGGGCCCTCAATTGATCAAATTACCTTAACCCTAGACCTCCAAACGGTCTTGGGTTGTCCCCACACGGTCTTGAGACCGTTTGGTTGATCCCCAAACGGTCTTGAGACCGTTTGGGTCAATCAACCCAAAAACACTAAGTTATTCATTGAGATTTCAGTACTAATTTCAATTAGGGTTTTACCCTAGTAATCATCCTTCAACTCTTAGCTCGTTTGGAATTAGTCCATCAAATTTGGTGAGTTGTTAATCAACATTATTTTGAACATTAATCTCATACGGTCAATGCTTGGTCAACGTTTTTACATGGTCTTGAGACCGTTTGCCCAAAAAGGGCGATTTCAACAGATTGGAAATCAGGAGTAAATTCAATTAAAGTTGTTGATTAAAAAGGCCCTATCTCACGATTCCTTTGGAGTTATCATCTCAAATTTTGTGGGCGATTAGCCTACATAATCATGAACAGAAATATTATACGGTACACACTCGGTCAATGCGGCTAAATGGTCTTGAAGACCGTTTTCCCTTACACGGTCTTGAGACCGTTTGCTCTTACACGGTCTTGAGACCGTTTGCTCACCAAACGGTTTTACAAACCGTGTGAGCACTTTGTGGAGACCGTTTAGTAAAGTGAAAAGTAGTGGATTAACTTTGGAAATAACGTCTTCATCTCCTATCTCAAGAACAGCAAGGATTTCTCACGGATATGCTTGCAAGGTAGCAAAGGAAGGTAGAGAAGAAGAAGAACTATCATCTAAAAGCATAAACGAGATGTATATAACAAAGCATAGGTTTAGAGTTATAAAACCCGCCTAAAGCTTGCTCCTTGAGCTCCAAGCTTTCGAGCTCCAACCTTTTAATGGCTTTCTTGAGTTTCCACAGGTTCTCCAAGGTGATCCTTCCCAGGAAAGTCGAGAAGAGATGGCTAGAAAGGTAGAGCTATGTGAGCTAGCCATCAATTTGACCTTGAATTCGAGTTCTAACCATGAACTTAAGCAAAAGGGAGGATTCAAACCTACCTTTCCCTCCTTGGTCGTCCTCCTGAGCTCCACAGCTCCTCTTTAGTCAGTTTGGGTAAATGGAACAGTGAAAGAAACGAAGGAAGAGTTTCCTTTCTAAGTGAAGTAGAGAGCTTATATACTTGGGATGAGGTTTCAACATAAGCTCATACGTTCTCCATATTTTCAACTTAGTCCCTCCATCCTTCTTTGCTCGTCCCTTATTCTTATTTCTAAGGACAACATTCTTTTAAGGTCAAAGAAGATCAACCTATTAGTTAAGCATACACATAAAAGGGCTATAGCACATACACCTTGATTATTCAATCACAAGGGTGTTTTTCGTTATATGATTATTCAATTAAAGTGACCTCTTCATCATTTCTTCTCTAAATGATGACAAGAGTCTTAATAAATACTTTTTATGGTGTAAATTACAAGTTTCACCCCTCAAATTGGGTAAATTGCACTTTACTCCAATTTAGGGTTTTCAAGCACAGGGATTGCTTCCACGGCTGCACCTTGGTGCCCAAGCTTGGGAAATCCCTCAAACTTCATCATTCTCATGATGTCTCAACATCAGAGGAACATCTCAACATGTGCAAATTGCAATTTAACCCTTCTAACTGGGTAATTTGCACATAGGTCCCTGGATTACAAAATAATGCTACAACTTTATATAAAAAGGAGCAAAAACTGAAATATATGTTTCTGAGAAACTTAATTACATGCCCAAAGTTAATCACAAGGATTTAATTACATATTTAGGCAAAACACCTAGGGTTAACTCATAACCCAGGTTAGGGATGTTACAATTATGAATGTTTGAGATTTAATTGCTTCATGATTATGATTCATGTATGAATCTTTCTCTATCATCCTACTCAGGATGTCCATTACTCCAATTTTTGATTAGATTTGAACCTATTATTTGTTAAAAAACCTACATATATGGTTAGTATGATGGATTGAATTATTACATCATTAAGCATTAAGGATTTAATCCCACTAAAGGTATCAATCATCTCAATTACATTAGGTCTCCAAATGGTTTACTCAATTGAACCATCAATTATATGAAGGATCTAAAAGAATTGACCAATTGAACTTTCAATTCCAAAAGGTGATCAATTGGATTAACCATTGAAATCTTCAATTGCATTAGGTATCTAAATAGATTAACCATATTGGAACTTCAATTACATGAGATATTCAAATGGATTAACCATGTTGAACCTCACAAGATTAATTATTTAGACTCTAAATGATCTTGGTCCTCATAATCAATTGGTTGAAAACTATTTGAACAAATTGTACATGAAACAATTATACAAGAAGGGTGTTGAAACCGTTTGCACCTTAGGTATCCAAACGGTTTGAGACCGTTTGGTCCAAACCCTCTCAAAACTGAATGGACCAAAAAGTTCCATCAACACATAGACACTTCATGGTTTCAATAGATGAACCGTTTTACAATTAAGCCCTTGGTTTCTTCATCAATTAAACTACTGAATCAACCATCATTTGAACCATCAATTAGTGTTTAGAACCCAATTGGTCTAGAATTTCCACTCAATAAACCTTCAATTAGGGTTTAGAAATCAAAGAACCATCAATTATCAACATTGTGGAACTGATTCAATTGAAAACCATGAGTTATCATCCAATTATGAAATTACCTGACCTCAAACAGTCTTGAGGTCGTTTGGATGACCTCCAAACGGTCTTCAGACCATTTTCCCCATCCTAGCCTTGGAATTACTGAAGTTTCATTAGGGTTTAGATCATTGAATTGATCCTCAAATTAACAATTGCATACCTTTCAATTTGGTGTCTTTGGACCTTAAAATACCCAACCATACTCAACCCTAGACCTCCAAACGGTATTTAGATTGTTTGGATGATTCCCAAATGGTTTTGAAACCATTTGGGTCAATCAATACAAGAAATTAAATCAACTAATTACAAAATCAGCACTTAACCCGATTAGGGTTTTGGTCATTGATGAACCTTCAACTTATGAACCCTTTGGAGTTAATCAATTAAACTTAATGGATCATTAACCATCATTATTAGCATCAATTCTCCAAATGGTCAACCCTAGTCAACCCTACCAAATGGTTTGAAACTGTTTACTCCCAAACGGTTTGATGAAACTGTTTGCTTTCAAATGGTTTTGTTGAAACCGAATGAACAAGTTGATGAAACTGATTGGAAAAGGGATTTCTTGGGAAATGTGCCTAAGATGATGTCATCATCATCTACCTTCGTCCTGGAAACTCCTAATGCATCTTATTTCATAGATTTATTAATTACAACAAGCAATTGATCAAGAAGATGAAGGAATCAACGAAATTGCAAGATTGATAGTTGAATAACGATGTAGAAGGGTTCAAGTTATAAAACCCGCCTCCAAATGAGCTCCAAATCTTAAAGCTCACGTCAAAAATGGTGGATGGAACTCCTTTTACTAATCCGAGGCTCGTCCTCAAGCTTTGAGTGAAAAGGAATGGTTAGAATTGAAGATGGGATCGAGATAAGAATAAATCATGCATTGTTTTGTGATTTCCACCATGAATTCAAGGTGAAAGGAGGTCAAGAAGCTTACCAACATGTTGGGGGTCCTCCTCCTGATCCTCCAAATCTTACTTGGTTGCTTTTCAAGAAAAAAGAAGAATTGGTTCGAAATTCCCCTTTCATTCTATGGATAAATGAGCTTTTATGCAATTTTTATTAAAAATTCAATTAGGAGAGAGAAAGTAGGAATTATCTCCTCCACTTCCTTACCACTTGCCTCCTCTCCTTCCTTAGGAACGATGATATTATCTTTGCCTCTTTTTACTCTCAATTATCCATGTTTTAAAGAAAAGCAAATTAAGCACCTTAACCCTTTTTATATTAATATCCATAAGTTAGTGGATATTTCTTTTTCTTATAAAAAGGTGAGTGGAGTTTTCACCTCCTCGAGATATTTCATGTCCTAGAAAAGGCACAAGAGTGTTCACACTTGAGAAAATTCATCCATCTAATTTTTTTTTGAAGTCCCTTCAATTATTTTATTTATTTTTACATTAAATTGAAATAAAGTTCTAATTATGCTTAAATCTTGATTATTTTAAATTAAGATTCTCTATCCTCCAAAGCAATACAAATGAGGCGCCCTTCTCATTTTATATTCTATAAATGATGTCAAGAAACATGAGGGACCTTATTGAAGTGGTAATTTACATATTGAACCCTGGGTTTTGGGTAAATTGCACGTTACACCAAAATTAGGTTATAATGCACAAACATTGCTTTATCAGCCCTTTCTTGGTACTCAGGCTATCACATGCCATACCTTTGCATCATCTTCACTCTCATGATGCTTCAACACACGAGGAACATATTATCATGCACAATTGGAAATTAAACCCTTCAACTTGGGTAATTTGCACTTTAGGCCAAAACAATTAAAATATCATTTCAACATTGTTCAAAAAGGACTAAAATTGAAATATGAGTTCCTCTTAAAACTTAATTACTTTTCAAAGGATATGAGCAAACATCTAATCAACTTTATTAAGCAAAACACCTAGGGTTAAAACATAACCCAGGTCAGGGATGTTACATATCATCTCAAGTATTTGTATTGGTGTTCAGGTTTGAAGTGTAATATGGCAGAGCTCTTGGCAAAGTGTCTAACTTGTCAACTTATCATAGAAGAGAATTAGAAGTTGACGAGGTTTTTGTAGCCTTTTGCCAATTCCATAGTGGAAATGGGATCACATAACCATGGAGTTTTTGGTTGGTCTACCTAGGACTATCAAGGGTCCTGATTCTATTTGAGCGATTGTGGATCAGTTGACAAAGTAAACTCACTTTTTACCATTCAATACATGTTGCATTGTCGAGAAGTTGGCACAGATATATGTGGATGAGATAGTTCATCTACATGGCATACCAGTTACCATACAATCTGACAGAGGTCCTCAGTTTATATGCATATTTTGGGAACATCTACATACAGCTCTACGGATACAGTTGAGTTTTAGTACAACCTTCCACCCATAAAGAGATGTCCAGTCATAAAGGACCATTCATGTGCTAGAAGATATTTTTAGGGTATGTGTGCTTTAGTTTCTTGGAAGTTGGGATATTCACCTAAGTTTAATTGAATTTTCCTACAGTGATAGTAATCAAAGGAGTATAGACATGGCGTTGTATAAGAATTTGTACAGAAGGCGTTGTAGGTCACCTCTTTGTTGGTACGAGACATGTGAATATCAATTTTTGGGTCCTAATATGGTTTAGCACACTACAGATAAGATCAAGGTAATCTGACAATATTTGAAGGTGGCTCACGACATACATAATTTTTATGCAGATAATTATTGCAAATAGTTGGAGTTGGAAGTTGGAGATCGCATATATCTCTTAGTCTTCCCTTGTAAGGGTGTTCTAAGGATTGGTAAAAAGAATAAGTTGGTTCCTACGTTCATGGAACCTTACCCTACATTATCTTGAGTGGAAAATGCTATTTACAAATTGGAGTCATTGCTAGTTTTATACAAGTTGCAAAATGCTTTCTACATTTCTATGTTACGGATGTGTCATATAGATACAGAGAAAATGATGCAGTCAATAGAGGTGGAGTTAGATTAACATATTACCTATGCAAAAGGTCCAGTGTTGATCCTAGATAGATGTGTGAAGAATCTTAGGAGGAAGGACATCACTTTAGTGAAGGTGTTGTGTCATCATTGTTGTGTAGAGAATGCCACGTGGGAGTTAGAGGATGAAATGCATAGGAAATATTTATAAGGCCCCTTACCTGGGTTTTGGTCTAACCCTAGTTTCTTTGGCTTGATGATGTGCTTCGAACCTTTCTCTAATCATTTTATATGATCTTAGAGCTTGTGGAGATCTTAAATTTTAAGTTTGAGCATGTTTGGAAGATGTTTGTGCTTTGTGTGCTAGTTTTGGTGCAAATTGTAATTTACCCAAAGGGTTTATGTGTAATTTGTCACTTATAGAGAGTGTCTTCCATCCATTTACATCATCTATAGGAGAGAGGAAAAAGTGGGCACCTTTTTTGGGCCTTGGATTAGTAGTGGCATCATATGATATGCCAGGGTTTTTAGAGTTTGGATGGTGTTGACCTGGTAATGTTGCTTTGGTATAGCAACCCTTGTTTCGACCACTTTGATGGTGATGATCTCTTTTCGACCTAGTCATGATGTTTTCTCTTATTTAAACCTCCTTGAGGTGTTTCAACCTAAACCAATGTGTTGGGGACCTAAGTGGTCGATACCCAACATAGGTTGTATCACCATCTCGTGCATGCAATGTTTAAGTGGTTGCATGTTGGTTTCTTGGGTGGACAAGTGTCTCTTTGGTGCTTTTAGGTGTTGACACCTCATCTCCACCCTACCTCCCTCCTTATTTTGTATATAAACCATTTCTTCTTATTGCAAGTGAACCTTTCAGTCCTCCTTCCTCCTCCCACTATTTTGCTCGTCCTTGGAGATTGGTGGAGCAAAGAAAGGTTGATCCTTGGAACTTTGGTGATCAGATCCCTTGCATGTGGTGATCCTTGCTCATCTTCAACCTTGTCAAGAGTTTACCTTCCTTGATGGCGTTTCCTCATATATTATACCCCATCTTCTTCCCTTTTCTTAGCCATGGACCATGCTTGGTTGTGATGGTTGTTCTTGATGAAGAAACCCTCATGACAAGCGTCATACACCATAGTAGGAGGAAGTTATTCCCTCTTTTTTCTCCTTCTCCCTTTAGACCGGCTAGGGTTTTCTTCCTCCTTTTTCTTGGCTATCTTGACCTTGCTATCTCCTTTTCTTTGAGGTGTTGTTGTGTCCGTGAGAGGATACTTTGGAAGAGCTTCTTCAACCCTTGGATCATATTCTTGGAGCCCTTGATCTTAGAGCTTGGACCATTGGTGTTGAGCTTCTTAAGGGGGGTTTTATAACTTTCTAGCCTCTTCTATTATTAGCACTCTTAATTTTATTTGCATGTTGTTGTTTCTCTATCTAAAAATGTGCCCTTAATATACTAGTAGATGATATCATGGTCTAGAGCTTAAGTGATGGTGACTATCATGCTAGATATTCTTAAAATCTGAAATCCTAGTTGTATACCTAATTTCTTAGTGATTATGATTTACAATGGATTTCTTGGTCTCTTGACCGTGAACTTGATCATCTTTCTTTAAAATCATGTACCTTGACCTATCTTTCTATTTGGGGTTCTATTTTGGGTGTGTAAATCGAGTTTATCACCCTTCCATGTGTTATTTTTCATGGAGTTTCCATAGTGCAAGTTTTAGGGTTTTTGGTGATCATTTTGAGTGGAATATTCCACATTGATGATGATGGAGTTCCCTGGAGTTATCCTTTATTTCAGGTCATGTTCTTTCCTATTTTAATCTTAGTGAGGAGTTGGAAAGGTTTTGGACCATGTGGCTTCGCTACCCATGCTTGGTTGTGGTTGCACCATGCATTGGGTCAGTTAGGTCGTAACATGTTAATCTCTTGTATGGTGGGTCGCTACCCTTTCCTTGTAACGGTCGAAACCATGTTCTTATGAACAATGTTGGCTTGGCTTTTGTAGTGGTAATAACACCAAGTAGGTGGTTAACCTTTTAGAGATTTGGTGCTAGTCGAAACAAATATGATGGTAATGGGTTGTGACCTAGATGATAATGGGTCAAACACATATGAGTGATGTGGGTTAACACTTATACATGAATACATGATTGGCACATATACCTATGAATACATGATGATACGTGTGTGGTACTATTTGGATAATATAATGCTTGACTCTAAACTTGATTCTTAATGCTCAAATGATCCAAGACAGTGGGAAACAATACACCTAGGGTTTGATGATTTTATATGATATAAAACCCTAATGTTATGTACCCAATTTGGAGGATGGATGGGTTATGTTATTTTACTTCCCATGTTTTGATTGTGGTTTTGGTCACATACATGAGGTTCATGTGCCTTGATGTATCATGGAGCCTAGGTTCTATTTTGGTGGTGTCAAATGTGGTTTTCTCTCCCTTTCACAAAGACCTTTCATGATGTTTTTATGATACAAGTGTTTGGGTTTTTAGTGACCGATTTTAAGTGAAATTCCACTCCATGAGGATGGTGTTCCTCCTTGCTATAATATACTATTTTAACCTTTGGATATGATGTTAATGGGCTAGATGATGTTATCATTAGTTTAGGGTTCAAGACTTTGTAGTATTCTCATGTAGATTACTCTTTTTCTTAAACCCTGAATTCATGTAACCGATATAATTATGTGTCGGTTGAGGTGATCTTGATACATGGAATATAAGATTGGGTTTTATCACCATGCTAAGTTTTGGCCTTTATGTTTTCCTTGGTGTTTTAGATGTTTTCCTCATGCGTTGAGTTTCATCTTTCTCTCTCCTAAGTGGTTTTCCTTGATGATCTTCATGGAGCTTGTTCTAGCATTTGATGCTCTTGAATCAATGAGTTTTGATCTTGATGATGTTTGGTTTTCTTACTATTTTGCCTTGTTTCAGTTGAGACTTCTTTCCCTTGATGTTTTAGATCAAGACATAGACCCTCTTGTTGTTTTTGGGTCGATATACTCATGTTTGATTTGGTTCGAGACACCATGTGTAGTGGTGCTCGAAACACATGTCCTTGTGTAGGTCGACACACCTACTTCTGTTTCGGTCGAGATGTTTTCTTTGATCTTTGGTCGAGAGATATGTTCTTTGAGGGTGGTCAAAACCCTAAACCATGAAGTGATAGCGACATGGTTCCATGTGGTGGTCGAGATAGTTAGGTTTGTTGCATTCAAGACATCTAGATGGATGTGATCAAGACACATACTTAATCATATAATCCACACATGTATATGAGTAACCAAGTAATGAATCATGACTAGTGTTGTTTGAATGATTGTTTGATTAACTCTAATTATGTTCCTTAATCCTAACATGCTCCAAAAAATTGGGAGATGGTGTATTTAGGGTTTAGTGCTAAATCATGATGAAAACTCTAATCGGTTAGAGGGTGAATCCTAACCCTAATCCTAGGTTATGTTATACTTGATGAAATATGTAGAGATGTATGGTACTTGCTTATACTTTCTCTTTTGTACTTTTGTAATTCTAACCTTGCAGTTTGAATGTATGCCACGGCTTGTGTATGCTATGTTGATGTTTATGAATGATATGAGGCATGTTGAGATCATGATGAGACACAGGGATCTATGATGTTTTCTCTCTCTTTCGTATATTCCTCTAACCTTTCATATAAAACTAATGTCATAGGTCTTTGAATGCTATGGTGATCTATATGTAATATAGGGTGATGATCATGCCATTGTAATTGTTGAGGTATGATGTGATATTGACATACACGAATAATGTGACTAGACTTATAAACTGGTGAAGGCTTGATGACTAGTAATAGGTGTTATCCTCTAGTGATGTAATGAGGGATTATTATCCCCAGTGTTGTGACTGTGAAGATTAATCTGGCATGGCAGTGTTAACATACAAAAATGATGATAGCCTTGTGGAAGGCAATGAGACAGTGATGCCCTGAGATGATGTGACAAGTTCACACCTTGTATATTTCATATCTTCTAAAGTTGTTTTATAGTTATGCTCTCTAGATTGAATTAGGGTTTGTTTGTCCACTTGTATGATGAAGCCTTAATTCACCCAATTGGCATAACTAATATAGTGAAACCTTAATCATGTAGTTGCCTTGTTCCATAGATCCATTCCAATGTCAGACACAGTACTAGGTGGTGAAATAAGTTAACTCTTATGCGAAAACCAGAGCACATATTGCTGAGAATGTGGGGACAGCTTGGTACCCTAATATCAAGCAAGTATAGGATGGTTGTGGTCATGCCTCAGTGATGTTATTCAGTATGTGCTTATGAGACTTCACAGGATTGGCTGCGGGGCATACCCTGGCAGAGTGTGACTGTAGATCGTAGCCCAGTTCACTAGCAATCTGACCTATTGATGTGCTCCCGCTAGAGGCTTACAACACTGGCCAACTAGGGTGGTCGAGTGAAATCCACGAGGTCGGGAGACTTACACACTCTTCTTTTCTTTATTTGAATGCTCTTAAACTGGAGCATCCTTTTATTTTATTTTTTCTTCTCTTTTCTGTTTTCTTTGCCCTTGGTGTAGGTAGGGCATATGGTGGATAAAGTGAAGTGAGGAGATAGAGATGTGGCCACCCCAAACCTTTGGAGGTGGCCACGGCTAATATGTGCACTTTGGCATCTTTCCATTAGGCAGGGAGGTATGAAGATGATGAAAGAGTGGTCAGGTCAAAGAGGGGTCACTTGGCATAATCTTCCACATAAGGTCTCCTACATGAAAACTAGTTCGACACTTCACCATAGATATCACATCACATGAATGAACCAAATGAAATCCATATATCAATCAAGTAACTCCACAAACATTAAACGTTCTATGCTTGCTCGGATCATAATTCAATCAAACTAACACATTCCCAAGGGGGGTGACAAGCATGTAAGAAGTCACTCGTTGATACCACATAGCACTTCATCATAGAATATCATCTTGTATTTGTCAGAGATAAGTAATTTCATTCAATATGGTAAAGATTGAGTCAAAACACACTTTTTGGACAAGAAACATCAAATCTAGGCAAAATTGGCCAAAAAGGTGTCAAATTGCACTAAATCACATTCAAACACAATTTTAGGTAAAAAGCAAGTAAATCCTAGCTAAAACATGCAAAAATTAGCAAACAACTACATGAGATGCAATGCATGGCTGAAAAAGCAAAAATTTTGAAAAATTACTCAAATATGCAGAAATCAACTACATGTCATGCAAAGATGCAATGAAAAGAACAAAAATAGTAAAACTAAACTAGATGGCAGGGTAATATCAAAATGACAAAAAGAGGGATAGTGTGATACGTACCACCCTACCCACCCCATACTATAGAATCATGTTGTCCTCAGCATGAAACTATAGCTTAGGGGAGAGAGGGGAAGTGTCATGGATGCGGTGGTTGGTCTGGCATGTTCGGAGGATATTGAGGAGGAGCCGAGTCTGGAGCTGATCTTGATGGAGGATGTTGGTAATAGTGCCCCCAGTAGTCATCCTAGGGTGGAGGGTAAGTCTGTGGATACCCATCTAAACCACCCCAAAAATATGCGCCCCATTTGGGGTTTCTTTCTGCTTGGGCGTGGTGATATTGATACGAGTGGTTGATCTGATAGTGCATCTGCTTCTGATCATACCACATTTGTTGTTAGGCAAGCTGCATGTCACTTTGGATCTTCTGAATGTTCTCAACGTGTGTCTAGATTGCGGCCATGTCATAGGCATTCCCTGAGGGTGGCTGCAACTGGGATGTCTCCTCATCCCTCCTTTTTGTTCTTCGGGGTTGCCTTTTTTGTGCATGTTCTTGCTCATGCCCTTGTACATTTGATTCGGCAACGTCTTCCTATATGGTAGTGGCTCCCCTAGTATATGTCTCTCTCAGGTGGTCTAGATGCCATGCCATCAATTTTTCCCTTAACCTGTTGCCAGGTCCTAACACGGATATTAGGGGTTCCGCGTGATATTGTAGCTCTAGTTCAAAATATTGCACACTTGTAGTTAAGTAAATCATTCTTTTATCCTTCATTTTTATGGTGTGTGAGCGCGTCAGATAGTTGAGGTCAACACGTTCTGCCTCAATCGCGTCTTGTGCCCCCGAGGGATCATATCCCAATGCTAGTGCAATAGAAGTGACGAACCCTCCCATAACGAATGGCTTCAAGCCCTTGTAGGGTACGCCCTATAGATGGTCAATTAAAAGAACTCCAAGGTCAATGTAACCCTTGTAGTGCATACCGATCAAGACAATCATATCCTTTTGGGAAATGCTGCCTTGGTTGTCGTATCTGCCCACAATCGTGTTAGCCAAGACCTTCTGCACGTAACGCGTTAGCGGGTTACATATAGCATCAATTTTTATCTACCCGCATAGTAGAGTCCTCTTTTCCTATGAAGCTCTTCCAGTAATATGCATAGTCCAGAGTGTCGTCTCTCTCTAACAAGCCGTCATCCAATTTCACGGCTTCTTCAGGACTAGAGGCGAAGATAGCATTCAGCTCAGTGGAAGTGAGGGTGTACATGTTGCCCATCATGGCAACTCTGAGTGCATCACAACCTCTCACTTTTGTCTTCTCCAGAGTGGCAAAGAATTCTTGGGTCAAAGTGGGATATGTAGGTTGGGGTGTGAAAAGAACATTCCACAACCCAATCCTCTTCAAGCCCATTTCCACTATCTCTTTAATTCCAAGATCTTCAATTGTCTTCTCATAATTGTACATGGAGGAGACGACTCGCCTTGTCATGCAATCGAGGTAAATGAGCTCGACTTTCCTTTGCCTGTGCCCTCTACCATAGGACACCCCCACCGGTGCTTTGCCCAGGGTTCTTTCTCTGTCAGCCTCCAAATGTGCCAAAACATCTTCTCCTTCCGGCTCAAGCTCCACCTCTTCCTCGTTGTTATCTTCTTCCTCCTCCATTCTATAGGATTGTGACCCCGAACTGGTATCGAGGTTATACCAACGTGCCGACTGTTCCTCTTCTTGTTGTAGTTTCCGCGAGGGTCGCGGTTGCACATCACGTCTTGCCACCGCGCTAGATGTCGAGTGGCGGGGTGGTGTGGGCTTTGGAGGCAGCCTGGATGATGACGGTGCCGCTTTAGATTTTTTTGAGTTCTTCTTGCGGCTGTCGGCTCGATTTCATCTATGAGATTGTCCAAGTCGACCCCCATGGACTCCTCATATTCTTCGTCCTCCCCCTCATAGGTAGCATCCGTGATGTGGTGGATGTCAGATGAGCAGGAGTGTGATCCGCTCACTGATTGCGATCGGCGGAGGGAATGGTGGGCGGAGGTGGTAGGTGAGGGGGTGTGGGATGGAATGGATACATCAGAGGAGGCATTTTTAGAACGTCATTTCCCTCCGGTTAGGATGTTCGTCCCCTTTGTAATAGCCTTCCCAATCTTTTTCATGGTGGATATGGAGGTGAAGGTGGTGGTTTTCAGATTTGGGTGGAGAAGGTGGTGTGGATGTGGTTTTATGGGTGGAATGGAAGGATAGTGATGTGTGGATGTTGGGTATATGATTAGTGGTGGATTTGGGCAAGAATGGATGGGTTTTGTAGAGGTCTTGTGTAGGGGAGTTGCTGGGCGGAATGGAGATGGAAATGGAGATGGAGAGGCGATTGGGAGAGATTGGATGGTGGAAATGGTAGAGTAATGGCTGGGGATCGATTTGTAATGGATTAGGGATCAAACAGAGGTGTTTTGGGGGGTTGGAAGTGGTGAATGGGGGAGCACAGTGGTGGTTTTTGGCACCGTGGTCATTTTCTGGAGGTGGAAGGCGATAGAATGAGGAGGGGGTCGGGTTTGGATGTTTAAAAGTATTTTTTTTTCCTGAACCGGGTTCGGCCACGGTCGTGGCCAGGGTTGGGTAGCACAGCCGTGGCGGGTGCCACGGTCGTGTTTTCGATGAAAAACTCCCCGATTTGACCTCACCAAAGTCGTGGCGGCCCGCCACGATCATGGCCCTCCTTCTTCAACACGGCCATGGTGAGGAACACGGTCGTGGGTAGTCTCCTTCACCATGGCCGTGGCAGCTCGCCATGGTCGTGGTTGTTCTTCAAAACAACCTGTAACTTTGGCCAACTTTGTGCAATAATTCCCACGGCTGTGGCCATGTGCCACGGTCGTGTTTGGCCACATGAACCACAGTCGTGGTCAAGCTCCACGGCCGTGGTGTTGTTCTTTTAGCTTTCAAACTTTAAAACTTGAATTTTCGATTTTATTTGTTCTTTTGCCAAAAATATGATTGAATGACCACGATTAACTTCTAGATCCTCTCTCTCTAATGTCTATCACCTGCCATCATCAAAACTCAAACAAAAACTATAAAGCACAAGTGTGTGTGTGTGTATTGGTGTAAAAGAAAACTAAAGTATAGAAAAGGAGAAGGCTCGAGAATCTCAAACCACGTGGGTTGCATCCCACTAGCGCTAAATTTAATGCCTTCAGCCAGGCTTATTGATTGTTGGACTTTTTCACTTTTTCGGAATCTTCAAAAGATCCTTGTAGTAAATCCCTTTCTCATCCTCGTCCAAGCATTCTTCTTCCTCGGATTCTTCTTCTATAAGCATAATAATATCAAAATCTTGATTGGCCCTGTCTGGGCCAACTTCCACAATAGATTTCAATCTTTTCCCATTGACGGCAAATTCCTTAGCTCCTTCTTTTGCACAAATAATCACTGTCCTGGATGGGTAAACCTTTTTTACAAGGTAAGGACCTTCCCATCTAGAACGAATCTTTCCGGGAAAGAACTTCATTCTTGAATTGTATAGCCATACCCATTTGCCGAGCTCAAACTCTTTCTTCTTTATGATCTTATCATGTAGAAACTTGGTTCTTTCCTTGTAGCTCTTTGACATTTCATATGCTTCATGCCGCATTTCTTCTAGCTCATGCAATTGAAGCTTTCTTTTCATTTCGGCTTTCTCTTCATCGAAGTCCATCTTCTTCAAGGCCCAAAGTGCCTTGTGCTGTATCTCAACTGGAAAATGGCAACTCTTACCATAGACAAGCTTGAACGGTGTAGTGCCAATCGGGGCTTTGTATGCAGTCCTATATGCCCATAAAGCTTCATTGAGACGAAGTGACCAATCCTTACGGTTCGGTCGCACCGTCCTCTCTAAGATGAGCTTTATCTCCCGATTTGCCAACTCAACTTGACCACTCGTTTGAGGGTGGTAAGGAGTAGCTACACGATGGTTCACTCCATGTCTTTTTAGCAGTCCTTCGAGGGTGCGATGGATGAAATGACTCCCGCCATCACTAATCATAGCCCTTGGAACACCAAAACAGCTAAAGATGTTGGATTTCATGAAATCACACACCACCTTATGATCATTTGTCCTTGTTTCCACAGCCTCAATCCATTTTGATACATAGTCTATGGTGACCAAGATGTAGACATACCCGAAAGAAGGAGGGAAAGAACCCATAAAGGCAATCCCCCAAACATCAAACACTTCTACCACAAGAATAGGTGATAGAGGCATCATGTCCCTCTTTGAGATAGTGCCCACTTTTTGGCACTTGAAGCAACTCTTGCAAAAGTCATGAGCATCTTTGAACAATGTAGGCCAGTAGAATCCACATTGAAGAACTTTGGCGGTCGTGCGTTTCCCTCCAAAATGGCCTCCACACACTCCGGAATGGCACATAGATAAGACTTCTTGTTGCTCCATCTCCGTAATGCATCTCCTAATGAGTTGGTATGGGCAATACTTAAACAGGTGAGGGTCATCCCAAATTTAGTTCTTTACCATAGCAAACAATCTCTTGCTTTCCTCTCTTGTCCACGTGCTCGGTATCCTCCCACTAGCTAGGAAATTCGCTATGTGCTTGTACCATGGCTTTTGGACAGATGAGACTAAGAGGAGTTGTTCATGTGGAATTGTCTCTTTGATTGGACTTGTCATATCAAAAGGTCCATCAAGGCGGGAGAGATGATCTACTGCACCGTTTTCTACTCCTTTCTTATCCACAATTTCTATGTCAAATTCTTAGAGCAACAAAATACATCGGATCAGCCTTGGCTTTGAGTCTTTCTTATACATGAGATACTTCAACACAACATGGTCCGTATAGATTGTCACTTTGTTTTGTAAGAGATACGGCCGGAACTTGTCAAGAGCAAAGATCACCGCAAGCAACTCGTTCTCGTTAATTGTATAGATTCTTTGAGCATCGTCTAATGTTTTTCTTGCATAATAGATAGCATGAAGAATTCGGCCAATGTGTTGACCCAGCACAGCCCCCACCGCCATATCGGATGCATCAGTCATGAAATTTTACACATCTTTCCAGAACAACAGCTAGATGTAGCAAACACTCATCAAAGGTTTTCCCGAAGACTGAAAAATCATCCAAGAAAACTTCAAGTGATGAATCAAGCATGTCAGCGAAGATTGAGGTTACACATCTCTGGAAAGTGAAAGGGGCATTACACAACCCAAATGGCATCATCCGATAAGAAAATGTACCACTTGGACAAGTGAATGTCGTCTTCTCCTGATCCGCCGGATGCATAGCAATCTGGAAATATCGTGAGTATCCGTAAAGAAAATAGTAGAAGCTCTGCCCAGCCAATCTCTCTAAAATCTGATCAAGAAATGGGAGTGGGTAGTCATCCTTCTTTGTATTTTCATTGAGCTTTCGGTAATCAACGCACATTCTCCACTTGTTCTGCTCTCTCACCGGCATAAGCTCACCATCGGCATTTTCTGCAACTGTAATCCCGCCCTTCTTGGGCACAACTTGGATTGGACTCACCCACGTACTGTCAGAAATGGGATAGATGATCCATGCATCAAGCAACTTTACAACCTCTTGAGTTACAACGTCCTTCAACTTTGGATTTAGCCTTCTTTGCATTTGGCGGGTCGATCTCGCATCTTCTTCTAAGTATATCTGATGCACACAAATAGAGGGGTCAATCCCTCTCAAGTCAGAAATAGACCATCCAATGGCTTGGATGTTCTTACTCAAGACTTCCATCAAGGCATCTTCTTGCTTAGGAGAGAGAATGGACAAAATGATCACTGGGAGGGTGTCATTTGAGCCAAGGAAAGCGTACTTCAATCCTTCAGGAAGTGTCTTCAACTCAAAAATGGGGGGTGCTTCAAGGGAGTTCTTCAATGGTGCAGAAATAGAAGGAAGGTCCTCACTCGTAGCCACTAGGGCTAGCTCAACCTCTTCACTTTCTTCATCATCATTGCCAGGGAACTCAAAAATTGGTTCAAGACCTCTACCTTGGGTGGCAGTCTCAATCCATGTAGGTAGGAACTCTTCAACAATCTCTTCTAGGCTCTCCACCAAATAACAATCTTCTTCGTTGGCCCCTATCACTTCAGCTGTAGTAGAAGACTTGAAGATGTTCAACTTGATCTTCATGTGCATGAATGTAACATACATGGTCCCTATCCTCACATGGATCACGGCATCAGCTGTGGCTAAGAAAGGTCTCCCCAAAATGATTGGTACCTTTCTAGCCTCTTTATCCATATCAAGAATGATAAAATTGGCTGGGAAGAAGGCAGAAGTATCCTCATCAAGATGGACTAACACATCATCCACACGCCCTCTATGCGTCTTCACAGATTGGTAGGCCAACTGTAGAGTGCAATTTGCTGGCCCCAACTCCCCCATTTGGTGCTCAGTAAACAGATCATACGGCATCAAGTTTACGCTAGACCCTAAGTCAAGAAGAGCCTGGTCTATGTGATTTGCCCCGATGTAGCATGAGATGATGGGAGCACCGGGGTCTTTTCTTTTCCGGGGAATGGTGTGTTGGAGAATGGAGCTCACCTTCTCAGTAAGCTTGATCTTCTTAGGCGTCCTCCCTGTTGTCTTTCTTTTGAAGGTGCACAATTCTTTAGGGAACTTTGCATAGGACGGAATTTTCTTGACTGCATCTATAAGAGGTACGTTGATTTTCACTTGCTTGAAGATCTACAGAATATCTTCTGCATGCTTCTTTTTTTTCTTTGCAACAGAAGGCTCCTCGAGTGCATCAGGATATGGAGGGAGTTGGGACCCCAATCGGTCCAAATCAATAGTATCATCCACTGGTATCACTGGAATCACAGTATCACGGCTCGGTATCACAGTATCAATGCTCGGCGTCACGGTATCAACACTGCATCTTATCACAGTATCATCCATCTACATCTCACTATCAACCTGCTCATCCTCAGTGTCATCTCTGCCAACAACTGTACCATGGGGGCTCTCCAAAGTCCTGCCACTCCTCAACGTATTCACCGCCTTCACATGCTCATGGGTGGTAGGAGAGGGAGCTTGTGGAGGTGGTTGTGGCTGTTGGGGTGGTGGAGGCCATTGGTGAGGAGAGTTGGGATTTTGAAGAATGAATTGGGGTTGCGGTTGTTGTTGTGGTGGGGGGTGGTATTGTGGAGGCGGTTGTTGGTAGGTGTGAGGTGGAGGTGGAGCATATTGATAATTGAGTGGCGCTTGAGGAGGCGGAGGAGCATAGGGGTTTGGTGGGACTTGGTAAGATGGTGGAACATAAGCACTGGAAGTGTTCCCTAGAAAAACACATCATTGTTCGGATTTGGTAGTGGTTGAGATGGAAGTCTACCTTCTTCCCTTCAGCCAAAGAGAGAGAAATTTGATTCAACCTCTGCTCAAGACGGTTTATAGACTTCCCATGTGCATTGACATCTTTTTTTACTTCATCTAGGCTCCTAAGCCTTCCTAGTACCTCATCCTCAAACTTGGAGTTGTAGTGTGGCTTTTGCTACCCCTGTCCTTGCCCATCTTCATTATGTTGTTTCCAGGAGAAGTTGGGGTGGTTCCTCCACTCGGGAGTGTAGGAGCTGGACATTGGGCCTTGGTTGTTGCGGCCACCAAAGGAATGTAGAGCGTTGACTTCCTCATCTACAGTATCAACAGCCATTGCGGGTTGGCTAGAAGAGCCACCCACTTGATTCTTCATCATATGCATCATATCATCCATCATCTTCATCATATCGGGGTCGGTGGCATTGTGTGTGGGAGCCACAGAGGAGGGTGGAGGAGTGTAGTTCCGGCCGCAATGCCCCCCTTTAGTGGAAGCTCGGTGGAGAGAATTCTCAGTGAGATGCTCAAACAACGGTCATGATTCCTCGGGCGGCTTTTCAATGAACGTGCCCCCGTAAGAAGAATCTACGTTGTTTTGGCTTTGCTCCTCAAGCCCAATGTAGAAGGCTTGAACTAGTTGCCAAAGAGGAACCTCATGATGAGGGCAATCACGAAGCAACTTCTGGAACCACTCCCACACCTCGTGGAAGGGGTCGTTCTCTTTCTGGGCGAACGATGTGATGCACCTTCTCATGTAGGATACCTTGGCGATGGGGAAGAACTTCTTGAGAAACTCGTTCTTCACCTCATTCTAAGTGACCAAGTCTGGCCTCGAGACGTACCACTCCTTGGCCTTCTCTTAGAGAGAGAAGGGAAAGAGCGTCCTCCTGATTGAGTCGTCGGTGGCGGTTGGTGTGCGGAAGGTAGAGCATGTTTCAAGGAACGCGTCTATGTGGTGGTAGGGGTTCTCGTTCTCCATACCGAAGTATGTAGGGAGAAGCCCCAAGAGTTCCGGCGGGATGGAGAACTGTTGACCTGGCATCTGGTCAACTAGAGTGGCGATAGGAGAGTTGTAGTTCCCCGGCGTGAAGTACTCATGAAGCGGGCGATGTGGTGGAGGTTGAGCATCTGTTGGTGGGTTGTTCTCAGTCATCTCCGCCTCTCGGTGTAGGTTGCGGCGAGCTTGACGCCTTCTTCTCCCAATCTCGGGGTCGTAAACCACCAAGTCAGTGCAAGTCGAATGCATGCTATGCATGCACAGCTGTCACCTGCGCTAGGCACAAACAAACAACAAGGAGCCAAGTTAGCGAACCAATATGCAAGAGTAACACAAAGAATAAATAGCAATGGTTAGGGAAAAAGGAAAGGCTAAGCTACACTATCTAACTAGGCCGAGCGACTCTATCCCCGGCAACGGCACCAGAAAGCTTGGTGTGCTCCCGCTAGAGGCTTACAACACCGGCCAACTAGGGTGGCCGAGTGCAATCCACGAGTTTGGGAGGCACGAGATGATGGGATCTTTTCTTTCGAAATTTTGTGAGACCTACACTAACTACATACGTCTACTAAGACACCACGCCCGCAAGCGCATGGGGTCGTGTCGTAGTATAGGTGAGGCGGAAAGTACAGGGTCGATCCACGGAGATAGAGGGGGCTCGAGAGTTAGACGGCGTGAGCTATGTTCCTTATGCATAGATTAAGGTTTTTAGGGTTTAAAGGTTGGTTGGTTGTTGATTAAGATAAGTGAGCAAGTAGGAAAAGCAATATGAAACTAAGTTATCAAAAGACTAAATTAGCAATCTAAGTCAACAAGCTATCTAAACAAGACCAAGAACGAACTATACTAGACTAAGCAAGCAACTAGCAATTGAGAGCCTAAGTTAACCACTAATCAAGATCAAAGACCTAAGTTAACACTCAGCTAACAAAACTAGGCAATCAACTAAGTTAACTAAAGCAATTGAACTACACTAGCATTAACATGCAAACTCGACAATTAGGGTTTTAAGCAATTAGATGAAGGAGGTGGGCCATTTGGGAATGTGACCTTGACATTAATTGGGGGATGTCACCATAATAAGCAATTAGTGTATTTCATTCTAGACTACCAAACCAAACAACAAGTTGGGTGCTATGAGGATGTACCCTTTGCTACTAGTTGGAGAGCTAGGGCTAGGTGTAATTCTCATAGGACTTACCAAGTCTAGGTCTCTAGGATAAGTGGTATTAGTCAATTGAGGACCAAGGGTAAGGATGGGAGTAGAGATGAGGATATTTGACCTCATGCCACTAGCCACCTCAGCCTTTAGGAAATCCTAGGCAATTGCACTAATCACACTTATACTAGTCACTTAGAACTCACATTTGCATGTAGGAAGAAGGTGATTATGTAGGAAGATAGGGGGCTAGCTAGGGATCCGAATTAGGGACCTAGGAGCCAATCCTATGATAGCTACATAGAAACCAACACCCTAGAGGCAAATGCCTTCAAGCACCACAAGGCAAGCAATTAATGTAATTAAACAACAATCACATGCACAAGTAATGGGAAATGAGATACAAGCAAAGGTAATCATCATAGAAGTGAAATATGTTCATTACAAATTATATTCCCCCAACATGGTATCAAAGTCACATTTTTATCCCAAACAGCCCACCCAAGGGGGCTTAGCTATACATGATCAAAATAGAAACAAAGGAGAAGGGAAAGAGAGTAGGAAACGCCATGGATGCTTGATGAAGCTTGACTTCTTCACCTCCTTGCTGCCAGCCACGATCCTCCTCCTCCAATGGTGCCCAAGAGCATGGAAATGGTGGAATGGATGGATAGAAACCTAGAGAAACTAGGTTTCTATGGTGGAAATGAGTGGAAAGTGGGTGGAAATGGGATTAAATGCAAGGAAGTAGGTAGATGGGAGTAATGGAGACAAGGGAGCAGCTAGGTTACAGCTAGGGGTGCTCTCTCTCGAGCCCTAGAAGCATCTAGTGCTTATATAGGAGCTAGGGCTAAGTGGGGGTAAAATAGGAAAAACAGTGAAAAGTTGTATAGGGTAGGTGATCACCACGGTCGTGGTGGGTGTGCCACAGCCGTGGTGAGGGTAGTGGGGAACGGCCGTGGGGGTTGAACATGATTGTGCGGTGAAGGAAATGGTGAGATGGTGGCGGTCGCGGCTGTGGTGGAGTGCCACGGTCGTGGTGGGTAGCATGCACCACGGCCGTGTTGGGTAAAACAGCCGTTTTGGAGGAGTTGGAGGTGACCGTGGGGAGGGGCCACAAGCGTCTTGATCAGCTTCGGCCACGATCATGGCTTTCCGGGCAAATTCCCTATTGGCAACTGACTTTTCACAATTAATTCCCACGACCGTGGCAGGGTGCCACGGCCGTGTTCTCTTCTCCTGACCACGACCGTGTTGATGGCCACGGTCGTGTTGTCTTCACTGGCCACGTTTGTGGCTGGGAGGCCACGGTCGTGGGTGATCAAAGGAATTCCCTGTTGCAACCTGTTGGAACTTGGCAATAAACCCACGACTGTGGCATTGGGGCCACGGCCGTGGTGAGGCTTGACTTCTTGATTTTTCTTCTTACTTTGTCAATTTCGGATGTCTTTGCTCGGGGATGATTCTTGGCCACTGGTGGTAGGTTGAGGGAGACTTTGGGGCCTTCTTTGGGTCCCTCCTTAAGTGGGGGAACCCTAGAACTCCCCCTCTCTCTCTCTTCCATCTAAGCATGGTCCAAGTACCTGAAAAACAGTGCAAAGAACATCCATAAGCATATTTGCAAGGATAATCATATTGGGGAGAATAACATGTAATTCTAATGCATTTGAATGTGATAAAGGTACAAAATGACACAAGATACATCCCTAGAATAGGGTTGGATCACCTGTACCAAGGTGGACTAGGTTGTTTGTATGGGTGGCCATGCATGAGCAGATCCTTCAGTTGACTAAATGTCACTTTCACTCTTATGTTGGCCCAGATGTGTTGGAGGGGTCTTGGAGTCTAGATCTACCATAGACCTCTTATGGCACTGTTGGTTTCCCTTCATAGGGGGCAGTTGGATGTGGGTGGTATGACTCAAATCCTCAGGGCATTAATAAAAATTGCAATACAACTGTGTAGTGTTCTTGTTTAGGCACAAATATAGAAAACATTGGATGAGCCTTTGCCTTTCCTGATATACTATTTTTTATAACAGTCATACATGTTCTTCATATTCCTTCTAAAAGCATAGGATGTTCTACTGATTAGTTGTAGATACCTGAAATACTTAGATAATGTTAATTACCCTGCTTATACTATCTAGGTGAATCTATTTTCTCATTAATAGTGTAATCTCCTATTTTAGTTATATGTGCTTTTAATAGATCTTGGTAGAGAGTTATGACTCTTGCTAGGAGGTTTGGTCTCACCCTGTGGGTTCCACAATCTTTTAGGTGGACATGTTTGTGAAGATAGAGATCACATTGTTGAGGCAGATATCTTGAGGTGTGTAGCTATTTGATCATGGATATGCAGCTAGTGTCTAGTAATAGAGTCATGTGTGTTGTCCTTGTACACTCGGGTCCTTGGGGGTGTTTTATAGACGTTCTACATCGGTTTGAGTTTTTAAGTCTACGATGATGGTGCAGAGGTGGTTTGTGTACATGAGCATGTTATCACATGTAATAGATTTTGGCTAGTTAGCCGGTGAACAATGTTATGTAACTCATTTTGATATGAATGATATACAAGTGGCTTCAGTTTATGTCTTCAGATATGATGAGTTCATCTTGATGCATGGTTATGAAACTGGTTTTAATTTTCCCTTTTTTGTCGTAACATCATCATTAGTGTTAATTTTCTTCTTGGTTTTGAGTAATCTCACTTTGGGTAGCAAAGGGTGTCACATTTTGTGGTATCAGAGCTCTAGGTTTACTGAATCTATAGGGACACTAGGACTAGGATTAGGATGGTGTCAAAGTTGAGAACATGACATAAAACATGGTGCATACTACCTAATCATAGTACTAGAGTACCTTGTCGAGGTATACAACTATTAAGAAGGTGAGTATGGAACTATTAGGTTGCCTTCTTTCTGATTACCTGATCAAGTAGTCATTTTGAAACAACCTAAAGAGCATAATTAAACATGAATCATGGTAATAATGCCTTCATCTTAACCTAAAGAAGGAATGAACTACATCATAATCTAATAGAACTTGAATTATTGATAATCATTAAAGAAAGACATGACACTATAAAACTTGATAGATAAGCTATAAGAGATCCTTGAATTGGCGATCCCAAGGATTTTCTAAAGTAAAAGATAGATAAATATATGTTAATAAAGTAAGTCAAGGTGTAAAATTCACATAAGATGAAGAGAATTCCTTAGATTAGTATGACAAAATGTAACACATGAGAATAGTGATGAACTAATAAAGTGGAATTTGAGCTAACCTCAAACCAATCTATGTGAATAAAACAGTACGAAATAAAAACCTTCATGACATATGAAAGAGTTAAGGAGAAATGAACTATGTTTAATGAAGGAAATGTGAAATATGATGGTTTATCTCTTAAAAAGGAGTTAGAAAACATATTAAAACAAGAAAACATACATGAGGATGATGAAAAATAGCTAGAAATGAAGTAGTAAGATGTTTTGACCTTGGTGATTCTGTTGCATATAGCAAGGAAGCCAAGTTGAAAAAGGTAAAATGGAATATAATAAGTTGTAACTCTATATGAAAATGAAGAGAGTTGGTAAACACTTCCATTTTAGTTGGACTATTGATACAGTAACCAGTAAGATCGATGTTGAGTTAATAGATCAGAGTGGCACATTGGAAGCATGGTGGTCCCTTAACCCACAGATCCTATGATATCACTGTGGTATAGAGGCATCCACGTCGGAGCTTTGGGATGAGATGTGTAGGAAGTAATCATCTCTTTTAGCCTAGGATTTTGGGGGCGAAATCCTTGTTAGAGGTTTATGGCTTGTAAGGCCCCTGACCTGGGTTTTGGGCTAACACTAGTTGCTATTGCTTGATGATGTGCTTAGAACCTTCGTCTAATCATTTACATGATCTTAGATCTTTTGTAGAGCATAAGTTTCAAGTTTGAGCTTGTTGGATGATGTTTGTGATGTGTGTGCTAGTTTTGGTGCAAATTTCAATTTACCTAAAGTAGGGGGTTTATGTGTAATTTTTCACTTCTAGAGAGTGTCTTCCATCCCTTAACATCATCTAGAGAAGATAGGAAGAAGTGGGTGCCTTGTTTGGGCCTTGGATGAGTGGTGGCATCATATGATATGCTAGGGTTTTTTAGGTTTGGATGGTATTGACCTAGTAGTGCTGCTTGGGTATAGCCCTTATTTCGGCCTCTTTGATAGTGATGATCTTGTCTCGACCTAGTCATGATGTTTGCTCTTTTTTTACCTCCTTGAGGTGTTGCAACCTAAACCAATGTGTCGGGGACCTAAGTGGTCAATACCCAACATAGGTTGTTTCACCATCTCATGCATGCAAGGTTTAAGTGGTTGCATGTTGGTTTTGTGGGTGGACAAGTGTCTCTTTGGTGCTTTTGGGTGTTGACACCTTGTCTCCACCCTACCTCCCTCCTCCTTTGGTATATAAACCCTTTCTTCTTCTTGCAAGTGAACCTTTCGGTCTGCCTTCTGCCTCCCTCTCTTTTGCTCATCCTTGGATCTTGGTGGAGCAAAGAGAGGTTGATCCTTGGAGCTTTGGTGATCAGATCCCTTGCATGCAGTAATCCTTGCTCATGTTCAACCATGGTAATTGTTTACCTTTCTTCATGGCATTTCCTTGTATATTCTACCCCATCTGCTTCCATTTTCTCAGCCATGGACCATTCTTGGATGTGATGGACATTCTTGAGGAAGAAACCCTCATCACAAGCGTCATAGGCCATAGTAGGAGGAAGTTCTTCCCTGTTTTTCCTCCTTCTCCCTTTAGATCAGCTAGGGTTTTCTTTCCTCCTTTTCCTGGATTTCTTGACCTTGGCATCTCCTTTTCTTTGAGGTGTTGTTGTGGCCGTGAGAGGAGCCTTTGTAAGAGCTTCTTCAACCCTCGTATCGTATGCTTAGAGCCCTTGATCTTGGAGCTTGAACCCTTGGTGTTGAGCTTCTTCAGGCAAGTTTTATAACTCTCTACCCTCCTCTATTATTAGCACATAATTTATATATGCATGATGTTGTTTCTCTCTCTAACATTGTGCCCTTAGTAAACTAGTATATGCTATCATGATCTAGAGCTTAAGTGATGGTGATTATCGTGCTTGATATGCTTAAAAATAGAAATCCTAGTTATATATTCATTTTCTTGGTGATTATGATTTATGGTGGCTTTCCTTATCTCTTAACCATGATCTAGATCATCTTTCTTTAGGATTGTGTACCTTGACCTATCCTGTTGTTTTGGGTTCTATTTTATGTGTGCAAATTGTACTTTATCACCCTTGCATGTGATTTTTTCATGGAGTTTCCATAGTGCAAGTTTTATGGTTTTGGTGATCATTTTGAGTGGAGTATTCCACCTTGATGATGATGGAGTTCCTTGGAGTTATCTTCTATTTCAGGTCGTTTTCTTTCCTATTTTGATCTTTGTGAGGTGTTGGTAAGGTGTTGGACCACGTGGGGTCACTACCCATGCTTGGTTGTGGTCGAAATCATGTCTTGGGTCAGTTAGGTCATAACATGTAAATCCCTTGTGTGGTGGGTTGCTACCCTTTCCTTGTAATAGTCAAAACCATGTTCTTATGGACCATTTTGGCTTGGCTTTTGTATCACTCATAACACCAAGTAGATGGTTAACCCTTTAGTTGTTTGGTGCTATGTGAAACAATTATGATGGTGATGGGTCGTGACCTAGATGATAGTGGGTCAAATATATATGAGTGATGTGGGTTAATACCTATACATGAATAAATGATTAGTACATATAACAATGAATACATGATGATACATATATGGTACTGTTTCGATAACATAATGCCTTACTCTAAACTTGATTCTTAAATCTCATATGATGCAAGAAAGTATGAAACAATAAACATAGGGTTTGATGATTTTATATGATACAAAACCCTAATGTTAAGTAACTGATGTGGAGGTTGGATGTGTTATGGTGGTTTACTTCCTATGTTTTGATCGTGGTTGTAAGGACCCTGACCTTCATTTAGGGCTTACCATGTTTGCTTAACCCTGGTGCTTTGGTGCTTGCTAATCACGTGAAGTGGTGATTAGGGTTTGGTTGTGCCTTGTTGAGAGTTGGAGGTGCTACTTGCAAATAACCCAAGTCTAGGGTTTTGTAGGCAAGTTTGCCACCTTGTGAGGTGTTCCTCTCTCTCTTTGCTTCCTCTTGTGTAGAGAGGTAGGCTTGGGCTCATTGCTTGAGTTCTTTTGGGCCTTGATGAGCTTGTTGGGCCTTGAGGTGCCTTGCTTTGCTTAGGGTTTGAGCCTTGTATCGGCTAAGTGTGGATGTGTATCGGCCAAGAGGTGTGTCGCCCATGGCAATGGAGTGTGTCGCCCAAGGAGCAACATGTTGTGTCGCCCATGATGCTTGACCTAGCTTTGACCTTGTTTAGTGGACACTTGGCGCACATCTTGGACATGTGGATGAAGCTTGCTAGAGTGGTCGCTTGTGCCCTAGGACAAATGTCCCTAGGCAAGTTACACCTTGCATGAACCAACCTTGTTTTCTCCTCCCTTTCCTTCTATATAGGCGGTTCCTTTCCTTAGCTTAGAGTCCCTTTGGTCCTTTAGTTCCTTTCCACCTTGTGGCACGACACAACCTTCTCCCTTGCAAGTGGTGGCCGATATCCCCTTGAAGAAGAGAGTGGTGGCCAATATCCCTTTGAAGGAACAAGTTTGGAGGCTGACACACCTTGAAGAAGCTAGTGGTGGCCGATAGCCTTGGATTCTCCATCTTCCTTGCTTGGTGGTGCTTGGAGCTTGGACCTTGAAGTTGCTTAAGGCGGGTTGCATAACTTCTAACCCTAGCTACACTATCTCCTTTTCTTTTTTCTTGCTTATATGTTGTTGTTATTTTACATCTTGCTTTAGTATCCTTGTTGGCCGATCACCTATGTGGTTTAGTGTTTCTTGGTGAGAAATACTCCTTTCTCTCTTTGGTCTAGAGGAGTGAGTTTAAGCTTCTAGTATCATGAGCAACACCCCTCTTTCTCTTAGCTGATTGAGGTGAGCTTGTGTTCTAGTTGCTTGAGCAACACTCTCCTCTCACCATGGACTAGAAGGGTGAGCTTGGTTGACCTTGTTTAGGGTTGGTTTTGTGTTGCTCGATGGATGATAGGTGGTGTGCAAGACTCCTCTTTCTTAGTTGATTGAGGTGAGCCATCTCCTTGAACCTCTAGGGTTTCGGGTATCATGTGCTTGAGGTAGAGGATGCCCTTGTCAGATGTTTTTTTGGGTTGCGTCGAGAATGGTGAGGTGCTGCCTGACAGCCCTCTAGTCTAGTCTTGCACGACATGAGTATGTTTTGGGTGAGAGGCCTTGAGTGTGTGAGTTGGCCGACAGGCTGTTGTGAAGGGCGATATGCCCTGCTCTTGTGATGGGCGTCACAACTCTTTCCTTGCTGTGTGTTGGTTGTTAGGCCTTTCTTAGTTGGTTGCACGACATGTGCATGTGTTCTCTCTCTTGGACGTTAGCCTTTTTGTGGGTTGACCTGGTCGACATCACCTTGTGACGGGCGTTGTTGGGCTCCTTGTGACGGGTGTCACCCTACCCTTGTAACGGCCGACAGGCCTGGTGGTGACAGGTGTTGCCCGATAGGTGTGGAGTGCTCGACGTACACCCCTTGACGCACGACGCAGCGTCGTTCGGCTGCACACAATGCAGCGTTGCTGCTTGCTTATATATCTGTCGTTATGCGTAAGCTTTGGGGTGAGGGCAGGTGGCCGACACAGTCTTTTAGTGAGGGTTCATGGTGACCTATAGTGAGGGTCCCCGGTACTGTTAGTAATGGTTCATCTCATTATGCAAACAGCCTTGTGGTTATGTTCTTAGTAAAACAATGGTAACTCTTTAAATAGATGATGATGCTCGTTATCATAAGCTTGTTCATCTTAGCCTGGCTACACATATGGAAGTGATTATCTATTAATGCTAAGAATGATAATGGTAATGGTAATGACAACTCTTGTTCTCTATATCTAACTTGACTATAAGCATAAAGTGAGCACCTTGATTATTTATATAATATTGGGATGAGGATGAGTATGGATATGGTTTGCTATATGATGCGCTTTATGCACTTGATCACCAGATAAGGTATAATTGATGAAGTATAGCATCTTGAATGTCATAAGCATAGTCCTTATGTTGAAACTATGATTATTGTATACTCTAACCATGCAGGTGATATTTAGCCAAAAAAAAGGATATGAAAAATATGTGACGAGTAACATCACTTTGATAATTACTCTTGTGGACGAGATTGCATATATGATGTGTTTGTCCCATGATGATGATGATATAAGCCTTAAGAGGCAGTGGCACTATATGATGAGGGATTGAGATCCCATGGTAGGTGATCATCCTTGTGATAGATCTTGATTGATTGGCAAGAGGCCAAGTGATAACATGTGATGTGGATCCTTGTGATGAATCAGTATGATGTGAATGGTAGTATAAGCATAATGTTGAGTTTATGTTGTTTATTTCCTATTATAGCTTGCATGTTATACAACTTGGTTGAATCTTGCAATCCATACAAAAGATACAAAATAAGCACAGTGAAATCTATCATGTAGTTGCCCTGGCCATAGATCCATCATCGTCAGGAATTGGTGATGGAGAAACGGGTTCTCCTGCGGGTTAACCCGGAGTGCATATTTTTGAATATGCGAGGTTTTCTCCTAGCCTTTAGTAAGGAGGTAAGAGTGCAACTTCAGTTGTAGACTCTAGGGTGCGGTGTTCAGGCCTGTAACCCAATTGTGATAAAGAGCATGGTGAACATGCCCATGGCTCATGAATGCGTTCATGGCTCAGAGCACGGTGTTCAGGCCCGTGGCTTAGTTTTACTAGCTTTGTGACCTGTACCAAGGTGGGCTAGGCAGAGGGTATCCTGCGGAGCTGACCCTGTGGCTAAGACCACTTCAGCATGAGACTGCGGTCCTACTTATGTTGTACTCATGCACTGACCATGAGGCGGAGAAGGTCGTGGAGTCTGGATCTTCCATTAACCTTGTATGGCACCGGCTTGGGCTTCACAGCCGAAGGTTGGATTTGAGAAGTACGGCTCACTTCCTCAGGGCATAATAAAATGTAATTCAGCCGTTTAGCATTTACTACATAAGACAAACACGAAACATTGGTTGAGGCCTTGTTTTTGTAGTTAACTTTATTGTATCTTGCAGTTGCTTATACATTTCTCATATGTGGTAAGATTTATACATCCTATCTTGTTATTTATGTTTCATAAGGAAATAGTTGGATAAATGACTGAGTGCATTTGGTAAGTTTGCTAAGTAGGAACAGCTTTATATTATAACTTCTCTTGTTACATTTTATATCGGTTAGCTGCTCTATATACCTGAGGTTTTATAGTTTCGGTGGGGAGTTATGTTTCTCGCTGGGACAACGTTTGATTGTCTCACCCCGCTGGTTTACACCCTTTTTAGGTGGTCGAGCTAGATGTGGTGGTGGTCGCGGAGTTGCGGCCGAGCAGCAAGAAGAACAGTAGAAGGCAAGCAATGGATACGTTGTTGTTTTGTGATTGAGTCTAGAGTCATCCTGTACTCTCAGGTCCTTGGCGGTGTTTTGACGTTGTTTCATGATGTACATTTGCAGATGTTTGTATGTCCTGGTGCTGGCCGGATGCGGGCCTTTATGTATGTATAAATAGGCGATGAACTCATGTTATGACAGGACAACTGTTGCTCTAAGCTGTGGACATGTATCAAGGCTTGTATGAATGTATATAACTTGTTTTCTTACAGGATGTGGAGTGGAATGTAGTAGTTTCTCAGTTTATCAGTTTTCCGCATTCGGTTTTAATTAACCTTTGTTTTTGGTAATTTGTGGTTATGGTGATTTCCGCACGTTTTCGCGTAACACCTCACTGTCTGTGTGATAGTGGGATGTGTTGCCACAAGTTTTGGTATCAGAGTGAGGTTCGCTGAGTTTACAGGGATTTAGGACTAGGTCGTCTGTTCTTGTGTGTTGTCTAGATTTTCTTACAATCGTCTTCTACCCTCAGCAGAAGAAAAGTCAAGATGTTTGGAAACCATGAAGAACACTCAGCTGAGTACAGTGATGCAGCTTCAGCTGAAGGACAGGAACATGGAGATCGGGTGCCTGAGCTTCCCCAACCTGACCCAACCATTCTTGAACACCCTTCCTACCAAAAACTTATGGGGCAGATGATGGCTACAATGAATCTCATGGTTGAGCAATTACCAGTGCCTCCTCCGCGAGCATAGGTTCCCCATGGTGAAACATCGGGTATTGGGAAGACCTTCGAGTGGCTTGGCCGAGTCGGAGCTTCGGATTATGTTGGAACGGCTGATCCAGCGGGTGCAGATATGTGGCTGACAAGTCTTGAGAAGGCTTTTCTGATCCTCGACATCCCCGAAGCAGACAAAGTAAAGCACACTGTCTACCTTCTGAAAGGTAGTGCTGGTCACTGGTGGACCATCGAGGAAGAGAAGCGGCCCGGTGAGGTGATCTGTTGGGAAGTGTTCCGATGCGAGTACGTCAACATATACTTCCTGCAGACATATCTGGATGAGAAGATCAGTCAGTTTGAGAGCTTGCAACAAGGGACGGTGAATATCACCGAGTACGAGGCCAAGTTCATGGATCTGTTGAAGTTTTGTCCTCACATGGCAGCGACAGATAAGGAGCAGATCAGACATTTCGAGAAGGGTCTGAGTTCTGAGTTGACCACCCCTGTGTCTGCGTTGGAGAATTGAGAAAGGTTTGCCACGTTTGTGGAATCCGTCCGGAGGATCGAACAATCAGTTAGGGAGAAGAGAGAGTATATGACTAAGAAGAGACCTGCTCAGTTTCAAGGTCAGAGGTTTGGTGGCTTCAAGAAGCCCAGGTTTTCAGCACCGTCGATGACGAGAGGTTTCAGTGGACTGTCTCAGTAGTTTCTGAGTGGAGGAAGAGGTTATGTTTCTTCACCATCTAAGGCACAAAGTACAACTTCTATGGGAGTGACAGGGCCATCTAGGCCACGGGTTGATGATAAAGTATGCCATCGGTGTGGTCAGATCGGGCATTTGAGGTTCAACTGCCCGAATAGAGAGGTTGAAGTCACGCAACAACCAAGGCAGAATCATCAAGGATCAGAACGACAGCAGCCTAGTAGTAGTAGAGGACGAGGACGAGGTCAAGCGTCTCAAGCTGGATCATCTGCTCAAGGAAGCAGAGGTCTTGGACAGCAAGCAACGACTCGATTCTATGCTATGAATCAGCTGGAGGCGATAGTCAACCCGCGAGTAGTGACAGGTCAGATGGAGTTATTTCATTCTGATATGTCTTCTTGCTTTATATATGTTCTGGTTGACCCGGGTGCTACACACTCTTTTATCGCCTATAGTATGCTTGAAAACTATCGGTTACTTGTTAGCTGTAAGAAAGATAGTTTGTTGTTAGAAACCCCTCTTGATGGTTCCTCGTTGCTTCAAGAAGAGTGTCCATGTTGTGTCGTGTCTTTCTCGGGACACTGCATTCAAGTGGATCTCATACCACTTGATATGCATGGTTTCAATGTTATCCTTGGGATGGATACCCTAGAGAAGTATAAGGTTGTTTTAGACTGCGGTACCAAGCATGCGGTGTTTGATGATGCTAGAGAAAATTGGATCTTCCAGGGTGATAGAAAGATTCTTCCGACATGTCTGGTATCATCTATGGTGGCAGATAAGTTGTTGCGACAGGGATGTGAGGCGTTCTTATCTCACGTGGTTGATACCGTTGTAGCTGCCAAGGCAAAAGGTCCTAGTCTCGAGGAGGTACATGTTGTCCGAGAGTTTGTAGATGTGTTTTCTGAGGAGTTTCCTAATGTTCCCCCACCCCGAGAGATTGATTTTGAGATCAATATGGTCCCACGGACGCAGCCAGTTGCACAGACTCCGTACAGGATGGCTCCAGTTGAGATGGCAGAGTTGAAGAAGCAGTTATAAGAGTTGTTAGACAAAGGTTTCATCCGACCGAGCACATCGCCTTGGGGTGCTCTTGTGTTGTTTTTCAAGAAGAAGGATGGTTCGATGCGGTTGTGTATAGATTACCGGAAGTTGAATAAGGTCACGATCAAGAACAAGTACCCGTTGCCGAGGATAGATGATCTGTTTGATCAGTTGCGTGGTGCTATAGTGTTTTCGAAGATCGACCTGTGGTCCCGATATCATCAGTTGAGGATCAAGGAGGATGACATATCAAAGTCAGCTTTTCGGACGAGGTATAGTCATTACGAGTTTGTGGTTATGCCGTTTGGGTTAACCAATGCACCTACTGCTTTCATGGACCTGATGAACAGAGTGTTCCGTCTGTTCTTAGATCAGTTTGTTGTAGTCTTTATAGATGACACTTGATCTATAGTCGGGACAGGCAAGAGCATGAGAAACATCTTTGACAAGCGTTGACTCTTCTTCACCAACATCAGTTGTATGCCAAGTTCGGTAAGTGTGAGTTCTGGTTGGAAGAGGTGACTTTCTTGAGTCACGTGATATCTGCTGAAGGAATCAAGGTAGATCCAAAGAAGGTGGAATCCGTTGCAGTTTGGGAACAGCCGAAAACACCGACAGAAGTTTGTAGTTTTCTGGGATTAGCAGGATACTACCGGAGGTTTATCAAGGACTTCAGTGTGATTGCTTTGCCAATGACAAAGTTGACGAGATAGGATGTGCCTTTTGTCTGGGATGATCGATGTCAACAAGCTTTCCAGAGTTTAAAGGAGAAGCTGACCAGTGCTCCAGTGTTGATCTTGCCAGAGCCTGGGAAGGGCTATGTTGTTTTCTGTGATGCTTCCAAGAAAGTCTTAGGTTGTGTGCTGATGCAGGATGATCATGTGGTTTCTTTTGCTTCGGGAAAACTTAAGAAACAAGAGGAGAACTATCTGACTCATGACTTGGAGTTGGCAGTAGTGGTTCATGCGTTAAATATTTGGAGACACTACCTATATGGGGAAGTGTGTCAGATCTTTACGGATCATAAGAATCTGAAGTACATCTTTACGCAGCAAGAGTTGAACATGCGACAACGGCGATGGATGGAGATGATCAATGACTATGACTGCACTATCGAGTATCATCCTGGTAAGGCGAATGTGGTAGTTGATGCGCTTAGTCGAAAGTCTTCTTTTTCTTCCAAGAAGGCACAGCTGAGTTCCCTGGTATGCCCTAGGTGGGATATGTTTGTCTCTTTGCGGCATATGAACGTGCATATGGAGGTTTCCCTGTTAGCTGGACTATTAGCATAGATACAAGTCAAGCCTAGCAGATCAAAGATACACAGCAGACAGATGATGTAGTACAGTTGATCAGATCAGAGTTCGACAGCGAAAAGCATGATGAGTTTCATGAGCCCGAGGATGGGCTAGTCTGCTATCATAATAGGATGGTGATTGCTGATGTTGATGAGCTGAGGAAGTTGGTGCTTGAGGAAGCACACATGTCTATGTATGCTATGCATCCAGGTGTCACCAAGATGTATCATAGTCTGAAGGACTTGTATTGGTGGCCCGGTTTGAAGAAGGATGTAGCTGAGTTTGTGGCTAGATGTGCGGTTTGTCAGCAAGTGAATGTTGAACATCAGAAGTCGATAGGTACGTTGCAACCCTTGCCAATACTGCAGTGGAATTTCATAGTTGGTCTACCCAAGACAACTAGGAATCATGATTCCATTTGGGTGGTTGTGGATAGATTGACAAAGTCTGCCCATTTCATACCTATGAAGACGACATATACAGCTGGGAAACTCGCTTGAGTATATGTGGATGATATAGTATGTTTACATGGTGTGCCAATGACAATAGTTTCTGATAGAGGTCCTCAGTTCACAAGTCATTTTTGGGAACAGTTGCACAAAGCATTGGGAACGCAGTTGAAGTTCAGTACCGCTTTTCACCCACAGACAGATGGACAGTCTGAGAGGACTATTCAGATTTTGGAAGATCTCCTTCGAGCTTGTGTTTTGTAGTTCCTAGGCAGCTGGGATATACATCTGAGTTTGATAGAGTTTTCCTACAACAACAGTTATCAGCGGAGCATTGACATGGCTCCTTATGAGGCCTTGTATGGGAGGAAGTGAAGATCTCCTTTGTGTTGGTACGAGTCTGGTGAGTATCAGCTCTTGGGTCCTGAGTTAGTGCAGCAGACGACAGAAAAGATCAAGGCGATACAACAACAGTTGAATGTGGCACAGGACAGGCAGAAGTCTTATGCAGACAATCACCGATGACCTTTGGAGTTCCGCGTAGGAGACAAAGTATATCTTAAAGTCTCGTCATGGAAAGGTGTGCTGAGGTTTGGCCGGAAGGGTAAGTTGGCACCTAGGTATATGGGGACCTACCCAGTTATAGCACGTGTTGGAAAGGTAGCTTACGAGATAGAGTTACCCCCAGAGTTGCATAGGCTACATCTAGTGTTCCATGTCAGTATGCTGAAGAAAAGTCATCCGGATTCGGGTACAGTGATACAGCCAATTGAGGTTGAGCTTGACGAAGATGTGACCTATGAGGAAGGTCCTGTGGCGATCCTTGATAGAAGGGTTAAGAAGCTGAAGAGGAAGGACCTAGTTCTTGTGAAAATTCTTTGGTATCATCGTGGCATTGAGGAAGCCACATGGGAGCTTGAGGAAGAGATGAGGAGGAAGTATCCCTCACTTTTCTCTTTGGATTTTGGGGACGAAATCCCTTAAAGGGGGTTAGATTGTAAGGACCCTGACCTTCGTTTAGGGCTTACCCTATTTTCTTTGCTTAACCCTGGTGCTTTGGTGCTTGCTAATCACGTTTAGTGGTGATTAGGGTTTGGTTGTGCCTTGTTGAGAGTTGGAGGTGCTACTTGCAAATAACCCAAGTCTAGGGTTTTGTAGGCAAGTTTGCCACCTTGTGAGGTGTTCCTCTCTCTCTCTTTGCTTCCTCTTATGTAGAGAGGTTGGCTTGGGCTCGTTGCTTGAGTTCTTTTGGGCCTTGTTGAGCTTGTTGGGCCTTGAGGTGCCTTGCTTTGCTTAGGGTTTGAGCCTTGTATCGGCCAAGTGTGGATGTGTATCGGCCAAGAGGTGTGTCGCCCATGGCAATGGAGTGTGTCGCCCAAGGAGCAACATGTTGTGTCACCCATGATGCTTGACCTAGCTTTGACCTTGTTTAGTGGACACTTGGAGCACATCTTGGACATGTGGATGAAGCTTGCTAGAGTGGTGGCTTGTGCCCTAGGACAAGTGTCCCTAGGCAAGTGACACCTTGCTTGAACCAACCTCGTTTTCTCCTCCCTTTCCTTCTATATAGGCGGTTCCTTTCCTTAGCTTAGGGTCCCTTTGGTCCTTTAGTTCATCTCCACCTTATGGCATGCACAACGTTCTCCTTTGCAAGTGGTGGCCGATATCCCCTTAAAGAAGAGAGTGGTGGCCAATATCCCATTGAAGGAGCAAGTTTGGAGCCCGACACTCCTTGGAGAAGCTAGTGGTGGCCGATAGCCTTGGAGTCTCCATCTTCCTTGCTTGGTTGTGCTTGGAGCTTGGAGCTTGAAGTTTCTTAAGGCGGGTTGCATAACTTCTAACCCTAGCTACACTATCTCCTTTTCTTTGTTCTTGCTTATATGTTGTTGTTAGTTTTACATCTTGCTTTAGTATCCTTGTTGGCCGATCACCTATGTGGTTTAGTGTTTCTTGGTGAGCAATACTCCTTTCTCTCTTTGGTCTAGAGGAGTGAGTTTAAGCTTCTAGTATCATGAGCAACACCCCTCTTTCTCTTAGCCGATTGAGGTGAGCTTGTGTTCTAGTTGCTTGAGCAACACTCTCCTCTCACCATGGACTAGAAGGGTGAGCTCGATTGACCTTATTTAGGGTTGGTTTTGTATTGCTCGATGGATGATAGGTGGTGTGCAAGACTCCACTTTCTTAGTTGATTGAGGTGTGCCATCTCCTTGAACCTCTAGGGTTTCGGGTATCATGTGCTTGAGGTAGAGGACGCCCTTGTCAGGTGTTTTTTTGGGTTGTGTCGAGAATGGTGAGGTGCTGCCCGACAGCCCTCTAGTCTAGTCTTGCATGACATGAGTATGTGTTGGGTGAGAGGCCTTGAGTGTGTGAGTTGGCCGATAGGCTGTTGTGATGGGTGATATGCCTTGCTCTTGTGATGGGCGTCACAACTCTTTCCTTGCTATTTGTTGGCCATTAGGCTTAGCTTAGTTGGTTGCACGACATGTGCATGTGTTCTCTCTCTCGGACATTAGCCTCTTTGTGGGTTGACCTGGTCGACATCACCTTGTGATGGGCGTTGCTGGGCTCCTTGTGACGGGTGTCACCCTACCCTTGTAACGGCCAACATCCTTGGTGGTGACGGGCATTGCCCGATAGGTGTGGAGTGCTCGACGTACACCCCTTGACGCGCGACGCAGCGTCATTCAGCTGCACGTAACGCAGCGTTGCTGCTTGCTTATATATCTGTCGTTATGTGTATGCTTTGGGGTGAGGGTAGGTGGCTGACACAGTCTTTTAGTGAGGGTTCATGGTGACCTATAGTGAGGGTCCCCAGTACTGTTAGTAATGGTTTATCTCATTATGCAAACAGCCTTGTGGTTATGTTCTTAGTAAAATAATGGTAACTCTTTATATAGATGATGATGCTCGTTATCATAAGCTTGTTCATCTTAGCATGGCTACACATATGGAAGTGATTATCTATTAATGCTAAGAATGATAATGGTAATGACAATGCTTGTTCTCTATATCTAACTTGACTATAAGCATAAAGTGAGCACCTTGATTATTTGTATAATACTGGGATGAGGATGAGTCTAGATATGGTTTTCTATATGATGCGCTTTATGCACTTGATCACCAGATAAGGTATAATTGATGAAGTATAGCATCTTGAATGTCATAAGCATAGTCCTTATGTTGAAACTATGATTATTATATACTCTAACCATGCAGGTGATGTTTAGCCATAAAAAGGGATATGAGAAATATGTGACGAGTAACATCACTTTGATAATTACTCTTGTGGACGAGATTACATATATGATGTGTTTGTCCCATGATGATGATGATGTAAGCCTTAAGAGGCAGTGGCACTATATGATGAGGGATTGAGATCCCATGGTAGGTGATGATCCTTGTGATGGATCTAGATTGATTGGCAAGAGGCCAAGTGATAACATGTGATGTGGATCCTTGTGATGAATCAGTATGATGTGAATGGTAGTATAAGCATAATGTTGAGTTTATGTTGTTTATTTCTTGTTATAGCTTGCATGTTATACAACTTGATTGCATCATGCAATCCATATAAAAGATACTAATTAAGCACAGTGAAATCTATCATGTAGTTGCCCTGGCCATAGATCCATCATTGTCAGGAATTGGTGATGGTGAAACGGGTTCTCCTGTGGGTTAACCTAGAGCTCATATTTTTGAATATGTGAGGTTTTCTCCTAGACTTTAGTAAGGAGGTAAGAGTGCAACTTCAGTTGTAGACTCCAGGGTGTGGTGTTTAGGCCCGTAACCCAGTTGTGATAAAGAGCATGGTGAACAGGCCCATGGCTCAGGATATGTGATATGATGAGCATGAATGCGTTCGTGGCTCAAAGCACGGTGTTTAGGCCTGTGCTCAGTTTTACTAGCGCCGTGACATGTACCAAGGTGGGCTAGGCAGAGGGTAGACAATGGAGCTGACCCTGTGGCTAAGACCACTTCAGCATGAGACTGCGGTCTTGCTTATGTTGTACTCATGCACTAACCATGAGGCAGAGAAGGTCGTGGAGTCCGGCTCTTCCATTGACCTTGTATGGCACTGGCTTGGGCTTCCCAGCCGAAGGTTGGATTTGAGTGGTACGGCTCACTTCCTCAGGGCATAATAAAACGTAATTCAGTCGTTTAGTATTTACTTCTTAAAACAAACATGAAACATTGGTTGAGGCCTTGTTTGTGTAGTTAACTTTATTGTATCTTGTAGTTGCTTATACATTTCTCATATGTGGTAAGCTTTATACATCCTATCTTGTTATTTATGTTTCATAAGGAAATAGTTGGATAAATGACTGAGTCATTTGGTAAGTTTGCTAAGTAGGAACATCTTTATATTATAACTTCTCTTGTTACACTTTATATCAGTTAGCTGCTCTATATACCTGAGGTTTTGTAGTTTCGGCGGGGAGTTATGTTTCTCGCTGGGACAATGTTCGATTGTCTCACCCCGCTGGTTTACACCCTTTTTAGGTGGTCGAGCTAGACCTGGTGGTGGTCGCGGAGTTGCGGCCGAGCAGTAAGAAGAACAGTAGAAGGCAAGCAATAGATACGCTGTTGTTTTGTGATAGCGTCTAGAGTCATCCATGTACTCTCAGGTCCATGGCTGTGTTTTGACGTTGTTTTATGATGTACATTTGTAGATGTTTGTATGTCCTGCTGCTGGCCGGATGCGGGCCTTTATGTATGTATAAACAGGCGATGAACTCATGTTATCACAGGACAGTTGTTGCTCTAAGCTGTGGACATGTATCAAGGCTTGTATGAATGTATATAACCTGTTTTCTTGCAGGATGTGGACTGGAATGTAGTAGTTTCTCAGTTTATTAGTTTTCTGCAATCGTTTTTAATTAACCTATGTTTTTGGTAATCTATGGTTATGGTGATTTCCGCACGTTTTCACATAACACCTCGTTGTCTGTGTGATAGTGGGATGTGTTGCCACAGTGGTTTTGGTCACATACATGAGGTTCATGTGCCTTGATGTATCACGGAGTCTATGTTCTATTTGGGATGTGTTAAATGTGGTTTTCTCTCCCTTGCCCAAAAGCCTTTCATGACATTTTTATGATACAAGTGTTAGGGTTTTTAGTGACCAATTTTAAGTGAAGTTTCTCACCTTGAGGATGGTGGTCTTCCTTGATATAATCTACTATTTTAACATATGGATGTGATGTTAATGAGCTAGATGATTTTATCATTAATTTTGGGTTCAAAACTTTATAGTATTCTCATGTAGATTACTCTTTTTCTTAAACCCTAAATTCATGTAACTTATTAAATTATGTGTCAGTTGAGGTGATCTTAATACATGCAATATAAGCTTGGGTTTTATCACCATGCTAAGTTTCGGCCTTTATGTTTTCCTTAGTGTTTTGGATGTTTTCCTCATGTGTTGAGGTTTGACTTTCTCTCTTCTATGTGGTTTTCCTTGATGATCTTCATGGAGCTTGTTCTAGGGTTTTATGCTCCTGAATCCATGTTTTTTTTTCTTGATTACATTTGGTTTTCTTGCTGTTTGGACTTATTTCAGTTGAGACTTTTGTGCCCTTGATGTTTTAGGTCGAGACATTTTATGGTCGAGATACTCATGTTTGGTTTGGGTCGATACACCATTTCTAGTGGTGGTCGAAATGTATATCATTGTGTAGGTCGAGATACCTACTTTTGTTTCAGTTGAGATGTTTTCTTTGAGATTTGGTCGAGACATATGTGCTTTGATGGTAGTCGAAACCATAATCCATGAAGTGACTGATACATGGTTCCTTGTGGTGGTCGAGACACTTAGGTTTGTTGCAGTCGAGACATCTAGATGGTTGAGGTTGAGGCACATACTTAATCATATAATCAACGCATGTATATGAGTAAGCAAGTAATGAAGCATGACTAGTGTTGTTTGAATGATTGTTTGATTAATCTAATCATGTTCCTTAATCCTAGTATGCTCCAAGAAAGTTGGATATGGTGTACCTAGGGTTTAGTTCTATAATCATGATGAAAACTCTAATCGGTTAAGAGTGTGAATCCTAACCCTAATCCTAGGGTATGTTAAACTTGTTGAAATATGTAGAGATGTATGGCACATGATTATATTTTCTCTTTACTACTTGTGTAATTCTAACCTTACAGGTTGAATGTATGCCATGGCTTGTGTATGCTATGGTGATGGTTATGAATGATATGAGACATGTTGAGATCATGATGAGATATAGGGATTTATGATGTTTTCTCTCTCTTGTGTGTGTGCCTCTAACCTTGTAGGTAAAATGAATGTCATAGCTTTGTGAATTGTATGCTCATCTATATGTAATATAGGGTGATGATCATGCCATTGTACTTGTTGAGGCATGATATGATGTTGACATACATGAATAATGTGGTTGTCCTTACAACCTATTGAAGGCTTGATGCCTAGTGAGAGATGTTATCCTCTAGTGATGTAATGAGGGATTATCCCCAGTGTAGTGACTATGATGATTAGTTTGACATGGCAATGTTAACAGGTGGAAATGATGATAGCCTTACAGTGGGAAATGAGATAGTGATGCCCTGAGACGATGTGACAAGTTCACACCTTATATGTTTCATATCTTTTGAATTTGTTTTAAATTTGTGCTTGCTAGATTAAATTAGGGTTTGTTTGTCCATTTGTATGATGAAGCCTTAATTCACCCAATTGGCATAACTAATATAGTGAAACCTTAATCATGTAGTTGTCATGTGCCATAGATCCATTCCAATGTCAGTCATAGTACTGGGTGGTAAAACGAGTAACTCCTATGGAAAACTCAGAGTGTATATTATTGAGTATGTGGGGACAGATTGGTACCCTAATATCAAGCAACTAGAAGATGGTTGCGATCATGCCTTAGTAATGTGATTCAGTATGTGCTTATGAAACTTCACATGATTGGTTGCGGGCCATACCCTAGAAGGAGTTTTGCTTAAGTAAGTTACTTACAAACTGATTCTAATCTTTTGAAAAGAAATTAAGGTTTCTTATGAAGTTTATTTTCAAGTCTGAGCTTAATTGTAAACTATTTGTGCATTAATTGATAGTCTGAGTGAAGTGTGAAATTTACCCAAGACAAAGGGTTACATTTCAAAATATCACATATTTAATGTGTTCTAAAATATTTTAATATCATGAAAGAGAGAGAATGATGCTAAGTGGTGACTTGTGGAAAGCCTAAATTCTAAGTGAGAACTTGTTTGAATAATGCTAAGTGTTTTGTGTATCAAATTGGAAATTATCTAAAATGGAGGGTTGATATGTAAATTACCACTTCTAGTGTGTCCCTACTCCCTCTATGTATCATTTATAGGAGAGAGAAAGAAGGGGGTGCCATGATTAAACCATCTTTGAGGGATGGTACTCTTAGTGATGAAAAGACTAAGAAAGAATTAAAGGTGAAGCCCTTACTTGAGCTATATCGAGTTGTAGACTTAGAATGGGAGTCCCTATCGGCCAAGGGTCAATGGAGTGAGTCTCCTATTGGTTTGTTGAGCTTTATCTTTGCCCATGATGGGCAATATACTTTAATAAAGTGATATGCATCAGCTTGCAACTTGTCTTAGAAAAAGATGGAGTTGAATATAATAATAAAGTGAGTGGAAGAAGACTTGTCCTAGAAGATAACCAAAGGAGCCCGACCGTTATCCTTTGCATTATACTCAAGCTCTTATTTTTTCATGGCAAGATAATGATGGGATGCATGTAAAAAATATGTGTCGACCATGCATGGCTAGGTGGCATGTAGTAGCTTAAGATGATGACACCTCTTACACTCCTTTCCATAAAACTCAAGTATAAATACCTTGCCCTTCACTTGTTAGGAGAATTTCTAAAATCTTGTTAGCATCCTTCTCTTACATATTGTACATACCCCTCTTGTATCGTGCATGAGTAAGAGGAGTTGAGTAGAAAGCTAGGTATCGGCCAAAGACAAAGGATATCGGCCAAATAGGTCATAGCAACCAAGTAAGGTGATATCGGCCTTTGGGATTGGAGGTATCGTGCAAAACGTTAGGAAATCATGTCTTGGATCTTGAAGAAGCTCATCTTTAACCTTGGGAACTTGAAGAGTTGGAGTTTGAAGCTTGGAAGTTGCTTTAGAGGCGGGTTGTATAACTTGAACCCATCCATATTATTATCTATTTCTTTTCAATATTGTTCAACTTGTTGATTATTTTCAAATTCAGATTTCCTTTGATTAATTGATATATTTATGAGTTCTAATAAGTAGTTAGGACTGTTATCCATGGTTTTGAATAGCAAAAACAAAGGTCTTAAGGTTGATGATGATGAAATCATCATGAAACAACCTGATATAGGTTGAAGAACCTTGAAATTCAATATGGAACCCAAGATGGTGGTTCAGCCGATATCAAAGTAGGTGATATCCCATACATGATATCATACATGACCTATGGACGATATGGAGGAACCAATTTGTATTTGATACATGATACAAGGTTAAAGTTAGACCTCTTACATGATATGGGCAAAACCCTAGGTGGAAAAAGTGGAAACTCGGTATGCTTTGAAAACTGATTACTTTTGAAACCCGATATAACCTACTACCTTGTGATGAGTTGATGAGTAACCAAGTTCCTTTCTTGTCATGTATTTATAGTGAAAGAATTGAACCTTGAAAGTATAAAAAGGGTTATAAGTTCAAAGTTTTATCTATTATACATAAACTGATATGATACCTAAGATAAGGAAATTGGTATGATATCTAACACATAAACCGATATGATATCCAATATGGGATCACGATATGGTAAATCCAATATAGGAAAACGATATGGTAATATATGATAAGAAACCCATATGATGTTATTTGTATACATTTAAATAATACATAGTGAGGCAACTCATACTATGCCCGATACAGCACATCCTTGTCCACGATATAAGAACACCCTATGCCTGATATAAGGTTAATAGTCTCACCCATACACGATATGAGGATAACTTGAGATGATAAGAGCTAGGTGATAGCCAGCCCGACATGGCTACATGATATGGTGTTAGGAACTACACCTCACATGATATAATGAAGTGGTTATATCACAGGTTTGATATGGATCAATAATAGGATATGAAGATTGTGTCTCAAACACAATATGATAGTACATATGTATACCATGATGCCTGATATGGTAGATATGCTTCAATCCAATTTGACTAAGTGATATATGTTGTCAGTGATGATAAATACTATATTAAGAAGTAATAAGTATTAGTGCAATTTGATAATTGTGAGTTAATGTAAAGGTGAGGGAAAAACACTCTTAGGAGTGATGAGTGTAATACCAAGTAGTGATATGGCTAATACTTGGTTAGGTGGAATACCTAAAGTATTTGATAATGTTCAACTCTATATCAATAATTCCTTAACCTGAGATGAGTTCATACCACTTGATGATAGATGAGTAATTCAACTATGTGACTTATGACCACACTTCATGTTTTACTTATCAGATATTTTCATGTCAAATATCATACCTTGGTGCACCTCAAATCCATTATCCTTGGATAAGTAAAACATGAAGTGTGGCATGTCAATTGTTACATTAAGATGTAATAAGTTTAAAGTACTTTGATACGTGTAGGCTAACCTATCGTGAGAGAAGGGGTTAAGCCAAGTTAATAAAGTATGATGTAATCAATATCCTAGTGAGGATGAGAGAGAAACTCATACTTTGCATTGATAATCATTTAATGATAAATGATGAGAATAAATAAATATGATTGATTACTTATGATATTAATGTATGCTCACAGATGTGTGGTGAAATGAAATAGGGTTTGGATTGATAATATGAATTTGAAACACCTATTCATCTATGAAGGAAAACCCTAACCCTAATAATGGGAAGTTTGTATGTCTCTAATTGCATAAGTTGTGTGAGCTAAGTGAATAGTTGTTGCCTAGTGAGAAATGACAAGATGTTTAATAGGCATTGTGAGCTAAGTGAATAGTCGTTGCCTAACAAGAAGTGATAAGTTATTTAAATGGGTTTTGTGAGCTATAAGAATTATTTATACAGCAAGTATAAATGGTTATATAATTTAACATTTTGAAAAGTAGTTGTTGCTTAGTGCAAGTTTACTAGATATTCAATGAGCTATGTGAACTATGTGGATAAATACCCTGGTCTGATGACCTAGAGGTAATTGTTTCTTTCTAAGTGGTGACCATACTCAGTGATGAATTAAGGGTTTGAATACCCAAGTATGATGATGATAAGAGATTGAGATTCTAAGTGAACTATGTGTTTCAGAAAACATGAAAATATCTTATAAATACATTTATGCTTTTCTTTGTAGATTTTGATATAATTCTTGTTTGTAACTTGATTGATGCTAAAAGATACAGTAATGCATTTAATTAAGCAAGATAAATGTTATCATATAGTTGTCCAGACCAAAGATCCATTTAGTGTCAGCATTTGCTGAATGGTGAAACGAGTTTTACTTGGAATGCATATTTTTGAATATGTGATAATTATATAAGGGTGCTCAGTGGACTCCCAAACTAAGTAAGGGTTCTCAGTGGACTCCCCAAATACACCAGGTTGCTCAGTGGACTTCCCGATGAAATTAAACCAGGATCGCTCAGTGGTCATCCTGATAATCCAGGAAAGCTTAGCGGTCTTCTCCCAAAGAGAGTACATGTTACGGCTGTAACTCTACAATGAAGATTCCACTATACCCCGGCATAGTTAATAAACAGCAGACACAAGATGTCATGCTAAATCTAAGTGGTCTCATACTGACTGAGACAAGGTGAGTTCTTGACAGTCGGCTCTGCCATTGACCTTTTATGGTATCGATCTCGACTTACTAGTGGTCGGTTGGAGTATGAGCAGTATATCTCATCTCCTTTGGGCATAAGTGTGAATGTAAACATGTAATCAGCCATGTAGTGTATTTGTTTAAGGATCAAATATGGGGAAAACATTGGTTAATACTTTATTACTTTTATACATCTTAGTAGATAGATGTTATACATGTTCTCCATATTCCTTATAAAGCAAATAGATGATTTATTACTCCATAATAGTGATTAATCATGCTTATTAATGTAAAAGAATCCTCTGCTCAGCTTTATACTGTCTATCTGTGATAATAATATTGTTGGAAGAGAGTTATATCTCTTGTTGGGATAATTTTCTCACCCCATGGGACCTACAATTTTTAGGTGGACGTGCAAGAGGAGGTAGAGACCATTTTGCAAAGGAAGTACGATAAACAGCAGGGCAATAGTAATAGTATAAGTTGAGTGTACTGTCTATCGCGTCTTGTAGATATAAGTTGAGTTTGGCTTGTATTCCTCGAGCTTTTATGTTGCTATAGTACATGTGTTGATAGAGCAACTGTTATATGTTGTCCTCAAGATGAGATGAAACAGTGTTGTATAATGTAAATCATGTTATGTATAAGAATTGGATCTTTCAGTAACCTTTTTTGGTAGAGGATCTCCTTGCAAAATGGTTTTTAATTTTAGTGATTTTTGTTAATCCATTGTTTATGGTAATTTCACATAATTAGTAATGATTTGTCTATTGCTTTGATGGCGATCGTTACAAGTTTGGTATCAGGGCCTAAGGTTTGTTGAGTCTACAGAGACATAAGACTAAGTTGTTGAGTCTATTGTAGTGTCCTCCAGTATATCTTATAATGACTTCTGCTTATGCAAAAGATAGGATGAAGTTTAAAAATGATTGGAGAACACGAGGAATACATTGCTGAGAGCAATGTTGTTGCACCAAGAGAGGGTGCAAGGGATCCGACAAGAGGAGAATGAATGCCTGAGAATTCCCATCTTGACCTATTCAGGATAGAAAATCCTGCTTTTTATGCTCTTGTTGGGCAGGTTAGGACAACAGTGATGCATATAGTAGGTTGGATACTAGCAATACAATCTAGATTACCAGTCCTCAATGTAGAAACTTTGGGTACTGAAAGGGTTCCTGAATGACATAGTCATGTTGGAATAGTGGAAAATGTGGGAATGATTAACATATGGCAAGAAAATAGACTCTACCATAAGTATAAATAGATAGTACATCTATAATGGCAGTGCCCAAGAAGGGGCAATAAGCTGAGAATTAAGGAAATGTCTCTACAATTCTAGAAACATTTGCCTAGTTGTTTCAAAAATGAAAAGTTATTGGTGCCACCAGCGCAACAAATGCCTAGTGTACCAGGGCTGTAGTCGCTAAGTAAAGGCAAAGGTCCTCACCTTCCACCTGTAAGAACTTCTAACTTAGCTTCTACATCGATAATAAGACTGATAAAACCATGGTACGAGGACAAGACATGTTATAAATATGTACATGTTGAGCATATTAAACACTTTTGTTTAAAAAAAGGGAGGAAATGACCCAACAACCGAGGTGGACTCGACAGGGCTTACGAAATTTACAACCCAATAGAGTAAAAAGGCAAAAGAAACAACATCAAACAACTAGACTCTATGTGTTGAGTCAACCTGAAGCGGTAGATGACCGTGAGGGGTAACAGTCAGATAGAGCTTTTCCATTTTGATTACCTTCTCTTGATTTTTATCTAATAATCATAAGAAGAATTGTTGTTATTGACTTCCCTATTGATTGTCCTATGGGAACATAGGGAAGAAATGATGAGAACAAGAAATTATATTCTATTCAGTATTCTTTTAAATGCATACTACCTAATCTCAGTACTTGTATACCCTGGCTAGGTATTCAACTATTGAAGATAAGGTAAGTATGGAACTCTTAGATTGTTATCTTTCTGATTACTCTGATCAAGTAGTCATTTTGAGACAATCTAGTGAGCCTAACGAGATTGGAAATATGGCATGGGTATTTTATCACATCCTAAGTACAATAAATTGGAATCTAAGATGATCTCAGATCAATTTGTGTGTAAGAGGAAGTAAAAAGTATAATCCTCATGATAAGAGAAAGAGAATGAGGGAGATGATCCTTGTTCGATAAAGTCTATGTGAATAGTAAGGATCTTTTCCATAATGTGGAAATGGGAAATATGATAAAATTATAGAATGTTCATAAACATGTTAGACAATAACAAAGAAAGGAATGATGTTATGAGGGGTTGCTAAGTGGACTTCCCCAATTAAATAGGGATTGCTAAGTGGACTTTCCCAACTAAATAGGGATTGTGAAGTGGACTTTCCCAATTAAATAGGGATTGCTAAGTGGACTTTCCCAACTAAATAGGGATTTCTAAGTGGACTTTCCCAATTAAATAGGGATTGCTAAGTGGATTTTCCCAATTAAATAGGGATTTCTAAGTGGACTTTCCCAACTAAATAGGGATTGCTAAGTGGACTTTCCCAATTAAATAGGTATTGCTAAGTGGACTTTTCCAACTAAATAGGGATTGCTAGGTGGACTTTCCCAACTAAATAGGGATTGCTAAGTGGACTTTCCCAACTAAATAGGGGTTACTAAGTGGACTTTCCCAACTAAGTAGGGATTTCTAAGTAGACTTTCCCAATTAAATAGGGATTGCTAAGTGGACTTTCCCAATTAAATAGGGATTTCTAAGTGGACTTTCCCAACTAAATAGGGATTGCTAAGTGGACTTTCCCAATTAAGTAGGGATTTCTAAGTAGACTTTCCCAATTAAATAGGGATTTCTAAGTGGACTTTCCCAACTAAATAGGGATTGCTAAGTCGACTTTCCCAACTAAATAGGGATTGCTAAGTGAACTTTCCCAACTAAATAGGGATTTCCAAGTGAGCTTTCCCAATTAAATAGGGGTTGCTAAGTTAAATTCCCCAACTAAATAGGGATTGCTAAGTGAACTTCCCCAACTAAATACATGTCTCCTCTTTGATGAACAACCTTGGGTAATGATGGGGTGATAAAAGGAATATGTTCATTTATGTTCTTTCCTTTCATGGACATGGCAATCAAGTGAGTCTTGTGACACTTGATGTGCATGAGTTAGAAGTGTTCAATTGATGAATACTTAGAAAAGTATCAGTTCGTCTGGGACTTTGGTTCCAAGATAAAGATATGTGTAATATATTATGTCCCAAGATGAAAAAGAAAGATCCTTTTGTATCTTTGACTTTGGCATTAACAATAGAGAAATGGAAATGGAAATTGAAATGGAAATGATGAGGATGTGATGTGTTTTCGACACATGTGAAGGATACCAAGGTAAGGGATTCCGGTATCTAAGATGTGTCAGGTGGTATGGGAAAGTGAGGATATGACTCCTGATAAGATGAATAATGTTTGGTGATCTAGAAGAGCCAACCTTGAGATAACTCTAGTATGGAGATCATATGTTAGGGGTTTATGCTTTGCATAAATATAAACATTGATAAGGATGTATTGATTGAAGGAGCAATTGTAGAATCATTTTGAGAGGAAGCTTATCAAGCTAAAAATAATTCCTTAGAGTATCCCTATCTAGATCTATTGAGGCAAATGATTCCTAACCTCTAGAGATACCTCTAAGATAAGTTCTTCTTTAGTAAGTGACCTTTCCTTATGACAAGAGAATGTACAATTAGGAAGATATTTGATACAAGTTATAAGAAATTTTTATGTTGTGTCAACCGATTGAAGTGGTATTAAGGATGTATGATAAGACTTGTAGTGTTACACCCCGATCTTACAATTTCCTCAAATCATGAGATTAGGGCATAAGATAGGACTTATATGTAACACAAAGAACACCCTTAACTTTTTCTTTTCTTTAAAACTCTTTTTTTCCCGCATTGAACCACATAACACCTTAACAAAGGAATCTGAACATTTCTTTTACTAATCAGACTTTAACAAAAAAAATACATGTATAAACATTCATTATGTCTTTCACAACTTGTGCACATAAAACTTGCTAATTAGCATACATATCAAAGAGAAACAATATTACACATTGTAATTACAACTCTCTCTCTTATCTCTTACTGAGGACCTAGAGTGACAAGGACCGACTGACTCAACTAATCTCATACTTGACTCCTGTGGCAGGTCTACACTGAAGCTCTGACCATCTCCAAGTCCATGTGGTTAACCCTAAAAAATGTTTGAGTAGAGGGGTGAGCCTACTCGCTCAGTGAATGAGTACTTCATGGAAACAGACTAATGCACAAATGTGATTACAGATATAATTTTGAGTAAACGATATAAAATTTAACAATAATAAATACTACACTGAGCAGTTCTAAACAATATAATTAAAATAACAAAGAATGTAAATATTGCATCCAAAGAATAACTACTAGAAGACTATGCTCTAGTCTTCCTTAACTCTATCATTTATAAAGAACTCTGTGAACCTATATGATCATATTTTAGATTATGCCCCAAACATATGCAGTGCACTCTGCATATGAAACTCGCAGTGCACTACGAGTCCACCGTACAAGACTTAGCGACACACCCGGGAAATGCTAAGTCTGACTTCTCGTCCTGGTCTGCACAGGACTCTCAGGCTCACAAGACCTCACTGCACTAACTCTGAGTGCTCTGGACTCCTCCGCAACCTGTAGTGCACAGTGGAGGGTCTCTAAGTCTCCGATGCCTGGGCGTATCCCCAGGACTGACCGGGACTTCTCCGATGCCTGGGCGTATCCCCAGGACTGACCGGAACGTTCTCTTGGATCTCCGATGCCTGGGCGTATCCCCAGAACTGACCGGAATCCTACCACTTAGACTACGTGTCACTGAGACAATCAGTATTTGTCGGATACGAGTCTCCGATGCCTGGGCGTATCCCCAGGACTGACTGTTTCACCCCAAAGGTACAGACCGCACAATGGGGTTCTACGATGTTGGGGCACCTAAGTCTATTAACTGTTTAACAGATAAATATCATAGCTCATGTATTCAACATATACCATGTCTCAGTAACATCCCTTTCTAGGGCATGTCATATCTCATTACCTGCAATTTACGAGATATGTATTGAAAATAAGAAGCCCTGCAGTATGTAGATATCAACTCAGAGAGAACAAGCATATAAAGTTAAATGCACTAGAAACATACAATTCAACAGTTAAGTATCACCACATCTCATATCGAGACCTTTCATGTCACCATAACATGATTCATTGAACACCCTATCCTTAGGGTTTCATTCGCCTTATTCATTCATCACATGCCAACACCCTACTCTTAGGGTTTCATTTGCCTCATTCACTTGTCACATGGCTCTTATCACGATCTCATAAGATATAAGCATTCACTAAATAAAGACTGTTTCTAACAAATCTTATATAATCAATATAGATATGAAATCATGGAAACTTAACTAAATTTAGATTTTTTATATCATTTACTGAGATATCATTTATCAAGAATAAAATTCAATTAAGATAACCCATGATATACATCCTAACCAATTATAGGATTACTAGTCCTTTTCAATAAGGTTGAAACACTAGTGATGTCTCAATTAGGTTAAACCCTAATTACATCATTTGATATAAATCTGAAAAGCATTCTCACTAAGAAGTGTTGTATACGTATCTGATATGAATCTACCATCAAAAAGTCATTCAAACAGAGAAGGAATCCGTATCATATCAATTTACAATAACTTAAATCAAACGGACATTTCAGGATTTAGAATTCACATGCTAAACATTTAGGGATTAGGATGTTATAATCAAATTCGTGCATTAGAATGTTTGAAGGAAGAACCCACTCACCCTAAGGTGTGAAAACACCTCACAACTGCATCTCAACTCAGGGAATCTCGAATTCCTATCAAATCCCTAGCAAATCTCCCAATTCTTCTTCCATTCAACTCGGGAACCTTGAAAAAGAGGGATTATGAAGAAAGGGTGAGAAAAGAAAGAATTTCGACATCAACTTGGATCAAATCAGAGCATGGACGGAATCTTGACATGAGAGAGAATATCCACCATAAAAGTCTATGCAAAGGATCCAAACTTACTTGATTTCACCCTTCCTGGAATCGCAAAACCCTAATTCAGCAATTCCCCCACTTTCTCCACTCAAGCCCTAATTCTCCCTCTCTCTCTAGGAGCTCATTTCTCTGGAATGAATGACGAAGAATGAGAGCTGCTTATGTGTGTGTGGTCAATCATATAAGTCAATTGAGCTGCTTGGGTCAATTGCATATTGACCCAACACTTAACTTTAATTATATTGGCTGAATATTCAGTTATACAAAAGTTACTGTAATTCGTTTATTTCAGAAAACAAACATTCTCCAACAATTATGGGAATTTAGCACGTTGTTTATAATTGATCTATAAAGCTTCAGTTAAAATTTGAGATCATTTGGGGTTACCAATAAATAATTAAAAATAGAATAGTGCACTGCTATATTGCAGTCTGCAGAATATTCGGCCGAGTTTGTCCTGCACAAAACTCGACCGACACCCTTACTGTAGAGATCAAAAAGTCATCCAAAAATTATGCCAATTTAACAGAGTGTCTATAACTGTGTTTTTCAAGCACAGTTAAAATTTGAGATCAATTGGATATACCAATAAAAAGATACAATTCAATTACCACACTGCTGTATAATTCTGGAAATGTGATCGGTCGAATTTGAAACTCGGCCGATAAACAGGTCAGGACATTTTTCAAAAATTCTGATATTTTCCAATGTTGTTCACATTTTATATATCCAAAGCATATCCAAATTTGAAGTAAATCAGAGTTACACATAAAATACTAAAAATCATTTAGTGAGACATTCTACTTATCAAATTATGTATTCATGTATCATCAAAACCCTATATTGGGCCGATTAGGGTTTATGTTTCTCAAACCCTAATTACAAGACAAAAGAACATTTTGACTTCTTATCATAATTAAAACATCCTAATTGTGTCATCGTCATTAATTAGATTTCAAGAATGATTATTCCAATTAATCTTTGCAATTGTCTAGGTAAACCCTAGTTTACCAATTAAGCTCAGATGGGGTCGTAACAACTCTCCCCCCTTAGAATGTTTCGTCCTCGAAACATGAACCTACAAGAAAGATACATTCAAGGTTATTCTAAGATTCTAAAACCTTCCATGTCATTATATTCTTGTATTTCATACCTGAATGTAGTTTTCAACATTAGATCTTTTAATTCTTTACTAGATCACAACATATTTCAAATAGTTATCAATGATATCAAGCAAATTCTTTATGCCACAGTCAAACATAGAATGCAAAGATAAACCACCACGCTTTCGCTGCGCAACTCTGATACTCTGATACAACTATCTCAACTTATGCTGCTCAGAGAGTTCTATTGTTCCGTATCATCTTTAAGTGACAAAAGCAAGTTCACCACGCTGTTTTAAACTTTAATAACATGTTGCTCAGATAGCAAAACAGTCTTGAATTAAAAGACTAAATTCAACAATCAATTGAACAATACTACTCTTGGCATCCCCATTGGGTCATGGATGCATGAGGTGAAGCATTACCACCTCATGTCATACTATCCTGTTTCGATCCTGGGACCTGTGGGTTATGGGCCCACACACAATTCAAAGTGTAACCATCGTATTATATTATTTTAGGATTTCAACAACAGTAATAAGGTAATCCACAATTGTATCAGTCATTCAAGCATTAATCATACTCAATTACCATCACTCAGTTATATTAGAGCTAGGTATAACAAGCTACACCTCATTAGGGTTACTTGTCCAAACAATTTGATTATCATCCTTTTCTATTAATATGAGTGAATAGGTATAACTACCTTATTCAGGATATCCCTTCATGTGTTCTGACATCATCCAAACCGTATCACCATATCACAAATACACAATAGTAAGATGCATATCAGGTATGAATTACTACAACTATCATACGCCTTTAGTTTAACATATAGCTTGCACACATACACTGAAATCATATGTATAACCAACTTTCATACCCTAATATGCCTTCAACAAATCATACATGCAAGAACAAATTCACATATTACACAAAGCTAGTGTTTTCCCATATCTCTCTGCTCATTCATTACTTCTGTACTTTTTGCTACCTATCCTTTTCACATGATTATATACAATAAACATCATTAACATTGAATCATTTAAGATAGGAATAGATTATTCATCATTCTTGCTATCACACGAGAATTTATTTCTTATCGCACTTCATCATACTGTATGTCACTATTACATTCACTAGATGACCCCACCAAGGTAGTTATGCACCGTATATGATTCATTTTCTCTTATCATTTCATTCCCACCTTGCTCTTATTAAGGAATATATGAAAGAGAAGATGATTTTAAGACTTGGAATACTTGTATTCAAACATTCCCTTAATACATTCTCGTATGTAGATTTACTTAGTTATCAACAGAGATATTTGATTAATTAGCACTTGCTTGAATCTCACAACCTCTTTATTTTATAATTTCTCCATCATATTTCAAACCCTTTCTTACGTTTCATAGTCCTCTTACTATATACTACTTTTTAACCCGTCATCTTTAATTATAAATTTTTCTCTTATGACCATGTTGCTTATTCATATGTATGGTCATGTATACCATGTTGCACATATTTCCACCTTTATCTTTATACTATTGTGAAGTTAACATTCTAAATTAGTAGCCCTTCTATTAGTTTTTCCTCATGTTGAATAAATTACATATTCTTCATTTTTTTTTAATCAAGTGGATCATGCATGGATCAAACATAGTTTCTCTTTCAATCAAGTTTTTCTCTTCCTGAATACAGTCTACCTTTGTATGACTTATTCATTCGTTAAACTATACCTATGTTCTTTGCTTAGAAACTAGTTTGTTGTTCTAGTCTTATGAATTACATGTTCATACGATCCTCTTCACTTTTACTCTTTTGAAGACTCTTTACTTCTATGGACCTATTGAAAGCTCAACTCTATTCTTCTACTTAGCCTTTGCTTTAGAGTTCATAAAAGCATTATACTCAATTATATGATCCATTCTTCATGATTGATTCTTGTTATCTTGAACCATACATACATTTCACATATCTTTTCTATATTTCATATGTATAGTTCATGCAAAATTAATCAATAAACTGATTATGAGCTGCATATCATGTTCTATTATTCCCAATTAAGGGTTTCACATTTGAGACCCCAAGTTAAACCTCAGATATCAGTTTCAACTAATTCTTAGTTGTTTAGATCTTGCTCATATGTTTCAACATCTTACTGTATGTACATTCTTACTCTGATGTGGGTCTAATTATTCAAATTCTATTCTTATTATACTATTGATAGGATTCATCAGATCCTAGTAACGCATCATGCCAGCCGGACCAGGCCAAACCTGAAGTCCTGAAGCCAAGAAATACAAGAATTACATTCTTCCTGAACTGCCACTCACAGCTCAGAAACTCGGCCGATTGGTCAGAAACTCGGCCGATTGCTTCACAACTCGACCGATCCGCTTGAAACTCGGCCGATCAACTAGCTGATTGATTTCCTGAAAAAGGAAACTCGGCCGAATTACATACAACTCGACCGATCAGTTTGCTGCTTGATTGCCTATTAAGGAAACTCGGCCGAATCACATATAACTCGGCCGAATCGCGTACAGACTGAAAACCTAAACAGACCTGCTGATGTCAATTTTACTCGAATCAGCGGGCAAAACTATAGAAACAAAAGCCCATTCAAAGGTCAATTCTAGTCTACTTGTTACAAAGAATAAAATTAATAAATGCTACAATTTCATAGTGTACAACAGATATTAAAGACCCATATTTCAAGGTATTGAATATTTCAATTCAAACATATAAGAGCATTTCTATACATTTCCAACAAAAACAACGTTATGAAATGTAAGTTCTATCTCCTTTTACATTTATGCTCTTAATTCTTGTTTCTTTTCTCATTTTCTAACCCTAACATTTCTAGGGTTCATCTCTAGCCCATTCTTCCACTGTATACCTGGCCAGGGTATATGTGAGAGAATAGACAGAGTAGCTTGTACTGGTTGATCCAAGTACTCAGATATCGGGCCAGGATATCCAAATACTCAAATCCCCAAAGCTAACATCAAACATCTCCTATCTGCCACACATAGGACTCTAACTTACTAACTTAATGGTCCTTGACAACTCACCCTAAGCTCTGATACCAAGCTGTTACACCCCGATCTCACAATTTCCTCAAATCATGAGATTAGGGCATAAGATAGGACTTATATGTAACACAAAGAACACCCTTAACTTTTTCTTTTCTTTAAAACTCTTGTTTTCCCGCATTGAACCACATAACACCTTAACAAAGGAATCTGAACATTTCTTTTACTAATCAGACTTTAACAGAAAAGATACATGTATAAACATTCATGATGTCTTTCACAACTTGTGCACATAAAACTTGCTAATTAGCATACATATCAAAGAGAAACAATATTACACATTGTAATTACAACTCTCTCTCTTATCTCTTACTGAGGACCTAGAGTGACAAGGACCGACTGACTCAACTAATCTCGTACTTGACTCCTGTGGCAGGTCTACACTGAAGCTCTGACCATCTCCAAGTCCATGCGGTTAACCCTAAAAAATGTTTGAGTAGAGGGGTGAGCCTACTCGCTCAGTGAATGAGTACTTCATGGAAACAGACTAATGCACAAATGTGATTACATATATAATTTTGAGTAAACGATATAAAATTAAACAATAATAAATACTACACTGAGCAGTTCTAAACAATATAATTGAAATAACAAAGAATGTAAATATTGCATCCAAAGAATAACTACTAGAAGACTATGCTCTAGTCTTCCTTAACTCTATCATTTATAAAGAACTTTGTGAACCTATATGATCATATTTTAGATTATGCCCCAAACATATGCAGTGCACTCTACATATGAAACTCGCAGTGCACTACGAGTCCACCGTACAAGACTTAGCGACACACCCGGGAAATGCTAAGTCTGACTTCTCGTCCTGGTCTGCACAGGACTCTCAGGCTCACAAGGCCTCACTGCACTAACTCTGAGTGCTCTGGACTCCTCCGCAACCTGTAGTGCATAGTGGAGGGTCTCTAAGTCTCTGATGCCTGGGCGTATCCCCAGGACTGACCGGGACTTCTCCGATGCCTGGGCGTATCCCCAGGACTGACCGGAATGTTCTCTTGGATCTCCGATGCCTGGGCGTATCCCCAGAACTGACCGGAATCCTACCACTTAGACTACGTGTCACCGAGACAATCGGTATTTGTTGGACACGAGTCTCCGATGCCTGGGCGTATCCCCAGGACTGACCGTTTCACCCCAAAGGTACAGACCGCGCAATGGGGTTCTACGATGTTGGGGCACCTAAGTCTATTAACTGTTTAACAGATAAATATCATAGCTCATGTATTCAACATATACCATGTCTCAGTAACATCCCTTTCTAGGGCATGTCATATCTCATTACCTGTAATTTACGAGATATGTATTGAAAATAAGAAGCCCTGCAGTATGTAGATATCAACTCAGAGAGAACAAGCATATAAAGTTAAATGCACTAGAAACATACAATTCAACAGTTAAGTATCACCACATCTCATATCGAGACCTTTCATGTCACCATAACATGATTCATTGAACACCCTATCCTTAGGGTTTCATTCGCCTTATTCATTCATCACATGCCAACACCCTACTCTTAGGGTTTCATTTGCCTCATTCACTTGTCACATGGCTCTTATCATGATCTCATAAGATATAAGCATTCACTAAATAAAGATTGTTTCCAACAAATCTTATATAATCAATATAGATATGAAATCATGGAAACTTAACTAAATTTAGATTTTTCATATCATTTACTGAGATATCATTTATCAAAAATAAAATTCAATTAAGATAACCCATGAGATACATCCTAACAAATTATAGGATTACTGGTCCTTTTCAATAAGGTTGAAACACTAGTGATGTCTCAATTAGGTTAAACCCTAATTACATCATTTGATATAAATCTGAAAAGCATTCTCACTAAGAAGTGTTGTATACGTATCTGATATGAATCTACCATCAAAAAGTCATTCAAACAGAGAAGGAATCCGTATCATATCAATTTACAATAACTAAAATCAAACGGACATTTCAGGATTTAGAATTCACATGCTAAACACTTAGGGATTAGGATGTATAATCAAATTCGTGCATTAGAATGTTTGAAGGAAGAACACACTCACCCTAAGGTGTGAAAACACCTCACAACTGCATCTCAACTCAGGGAATCTCGAATTCCTATCAAATCCCTAGCAAATCTCCCAATTCTTCTTCCATTCAACTCGGGAACCTTGACAAAAGAGGGATTATGAAGAAAGCGTGAGAAAAGAAAGAATTTCGACATCATCTTGGATCAAATCAGAGCATGGACGGAATCTTGACATGAGAGAGAATATCCACCATAAAAGTCTATGCAAAGGATCCAAACTTACTTGATTTCGCCCTTCCTGGAATCGCAAAACCCTAATTCAGCAATTCCCCCACTTTCTCCACTCAAGCCCTAATTCTCCCTCTCTCTCTCTAGGAGCTCATTTCTCTAGAATGAATGACGAAGAATGAGAGCTTCTTATGTGTGTGTGGTCGATCATATAAGTCAATTGAGCTGCTTGGGTCAATTGCATATTGACCCAACACTTAACTTTAATTATATTGGCTGAATATTCAGTTATACAAAAGTTACTGTAATTCGTTTATTTCAGAGATCAACCATTCTCCAACAATTATGGGAATTTAGCATGTTGTTTAGAATTGATCTATAAAGCTTCAGTTAAAATTTGAGATCATTTGGAGTTACCAATAAATAATTAAAAATAGAACAGTGCACTGCTATATTGCAGTCTGCAGAATATTCGGCCGAGTTTGTCCTGCACAAAACTCGACCGACACCCTTACTGTAGAGATCAAAAAGTCATCCAAAAATTATGCCAATTTAAAAAAGTGTCTAAAACTGTGTTTTTCAAGCACAGTTAAAATTTGAGATCAATTGGATATAACAATAAAAAGATAAAATTCAATTACCACACTGCTGTATAATTCTGGAAATGTGATCGGTCGAGTTTGAAACTCGGCCGATAAACAGGTCAGGACATTTTTCAAAAATTCTGATATTTTCTAATGTTGTTCACATTTTATATATCCAAATCATATCCAAATTTTAAGTAAATCAGAGTTACACATAAAATACTAAAAATCATTTAGTGAGACATTCTACTTATCAAATTCTGTATTCATGTATCATCAAAACCCTATATTGGGCCGATTAGGGTTTATGTTTCTCAAACCCTAATTACAAGACAAAAGAACATTTTGACTTCTTATCATAATTAAAACATCCTAATTGTGTCATCGTCATTAATTAGATTTCAAGAATGATTATTCCAATTAATCTTTGCAATTGTCTAGGTAAACCCTAGTTTACCAATTAAGCTCAGATGGGGTCGTAACAACTCTCCCCCCCTTAGAATGTTTCGTCCTCGAAACATGAACCTACAAGAAAGATACATTCAAGGTTATTCTAAGATTCTAAAACCTTCCATGTCATTATATTCTTGTATTTCATACCTGAATCTAGTTTTCAACATTAGATCTTTTAATTCTTTACTAGATCACAACATATTTCAAATAGTTATCAATGATATCAAGCAAATTCTTTATGCCACAGTCAAACATAGAATGCAAAGATAAACCACCACTCTTTCGCTGCGCAACTCTGATACTCTGATACAACTATCTCAACTTATGCTGCTCAGAGAGTTCTATTGTTCCGTATCATCTTTAAGTGACAAAAGCAAGTTCACCACGCTGTTTTAAACTTTAATAACATGTTGCTCAGATAGCAAAACAGTCTTGAATTAAAAGACTAAATTCAACAATCAATTGAACAATACTACTCTTGGCATCCCCATTGGGTCATGGATGCATGAGGTGAAGCATTACCACCTCATGTCATACTATCCTGTTTCGATCCTGGGACCTGTGGGTTATGGGCCCACACACAATTCAAAGTGTAACAATCGTATTATATCATTTTAGGATTTCAACAACAGTAATAAGGTAATCCACAATTGTATCAGTCATTCAAGCATTAATCATACTCAATTACCATCACTCAGTTATATTAGAGCTAGGTATAACAAGCTACACCTCATTAGGGTTACTTGTCCAAACAATCTGATTATCATCCTTTTCTATTAATATGAGTGAATAGGTATAACTACCTTATTCAGGATATCCCTTCATGTGTTCTGACATCATCCAAACTGTATCACCATATCACAAATACATAATAGTAAGATGCATATCAGGTATGAATTACTACAACTATCATACGCCTTTAGTTTAACATATAGCTTGCACACATACACTGAAATCATATGTATAACCAACTTTCATACCTTAATATGCCTTCAACAAATCATACATGCAAGAACAAATTCACATATTACACAAAGTTAGTGTTTTCCCATATCTCTCTGCTCATTCATTACTTCTGTACTTTTTGCTACCTATCCTTTTCACATGATTATATACAATAAACATCATTAACATTGAATCATTTAAGATAGGAATAGATTATTCATCATTCTTGCTATCACACGAGAATTTATTTCTTATCGCACTTCATCATACTGTATGTCACTATTACATTCACTAGATGACCCCACCAAGGTAGTTATGCACCGTATATGATTCATTTTCTCTTATCATTTCATTCCCACCTTCCTCTTATTAAGGAATATATGAAAGAGAAGATGATTTTAAGACTTGGAATACTTGTATTCAAACATTCCCTTAATACATTCTCGTATGTAGATTTACTTAGTTATCAACAGAGATATTTGATTAATTAGCACTTGCTTGAATCTCACAACCTCTTTACTTTATAATTTCTCCATCATATTTCAAACCCTTTCTTACGTTTCATAGTCCTCTTACTATATACTACTTTTTAACCCGTCATCTTTAATCATAAATTTTTCTCTTATGACCATGTTGCTTATTCATATGTATGGTCATGTATACCATGTTGCACATATTTCCACCTTTATCTTTATACTATTGTGAAGTTAACATTCTAAATTAATAGCCCTTCTATTAGTTTTTCCTCATGTTGAATACATTACATATTCTTCATTTTTTTTTAATCAAGTGGATCATGCATGGATCAAACATAGTTTCTCTTTCAATCAAGTTTTTCTCTTCCTGAATACAGTCTACCTTTGTATGACTTATTCATTCGTTAAACTATACCTATGTTCTTTGCTTAGAAACTAGTTTGTTGTTCTAGTCTTATGAATTACATGTTCATACGATCCTCTTCACTTTTACTCTTTTGAAGACTCTTTACTTCTATGGACCTATTGAAAGCTCAACTCTATTCTTCTACTTAGCCTTTGCTTTAGAGTTCATAAAAGCATTATACTCAATTATATGATCCATTCTTCATGATTGATTCTTGTTATCTTGAACCATACATACATTTCACATATCTTTTCTATATTTCATATGTATAGTTCATGCAAAATTAATCAATAAACTGATTATGAGCTTCATATCATGTTCTATTATTCCCAATTAAGGGTTTCACATTTGAGACCCCAAGTTAAACCTCAGATATCAGTTCAACTAATTCTTAGTTGTTCTGATCTTGCTCATATGTTTCAACATCTTACTTTATGTACATTCTTACTCTGATGTGGGTCTAATTATTCAAATTCTATTCTTATTATACTATTGATAGGATTCATCAGATCCTAGTAACGCATCATGCCAGCCGGACCAGGCCAAACTTGAAGTCCTGAAGCCAAGAAATACAAGAATTACATTCTTCCTGAACTGCCACTCACAGCTCAGAAACTCGGCCGATTGGTCAGAAACTCGGCCGATTGCTTCACAACTCGGCCGATCCGCTTGAAACTCGGCCGATCAACTAGCTGATTGATTTCCTGAAAAAGGAAACTCAGCCGAATTACATACAACTCGGCCGATCAGTTTGCTGCTTGATTGCCTATTAAGGAAACTCGGCCGAATCACATATAACTCGGCCGAATCGCGTACAGACTGAAAACCTAAACAGACCTGCTGATGTCAATTTTACTCGAATCAGCGGGCAAAACTATAGAAACAAAAGCCCATTCAAAGGTCAATTCTAGTCTACTTGTTACAAAGAATAAAATCAATAAATGCTACAATTTCATAGTGTACAACAGATATTAAAGACCCATATTTCAAGGTATTGAATATTTCAATTCAAACATATAAGAGCATTTCTATACATTTCCAACAAAAACAATGTTATGAAATGTAAGTTCTATCTCCTTTTACATTTATGCTCTTAATTCTTGTTTCTTTTCTCATTTTCTAACCCTAACATTTCTAGGGTTCATCTCTAGCCCATTCTTCCACTGTATACCTGGCCAGGGTATACGTGAGAGAATAGATAGAGTAGCTTGTACTGGTTGATCCAAGTACTCAGATATCGGGCCAGGATATCCAAATACTCAAATCCCCAAAGCTAACATCAAACATCTCCTATCTGCCACACATAGGACTCTAACTTACTAACTTAATGGTCCTTGACAACTCACCCTAAGCACTGATACCAAGCTGTTACACCCCGATCTCACAATTTCCTCAAATCATGAGATTAGGGCATAAGATAGGACTTATATGTAACACAAAGAACACCCTTAACTTTTTCTTTTCTTTAAAACTCTTGTTTTCCCGCATTGAACCACATAACACCTTAACAAAGGAATCTGAACATTTCTTTTACTAATCAGACTTTAACAGAAAAGATACATGTATAAACATTCATGATGTCTTTCACAACTTGTGCACATAAAACTTGCTAATTAGCATACATATCAAAGAGAAACAATATTACACATTGTAATTACAACTCTCTCTCTTATCTCTTACTGAGGACCTAGAGTGACAAGGACCGACTGACTCAACTAATCTCGTACTTGACTCCTGTGGCAGGTCTACACTGAAGCTCTGACCATCTCCAAGTCCATGCGGTTAACCCTAAAAAATGTTTGAGTAGAGGGGTGAGCCTACTCGCTCAGTGAATGAGTACTTCATGGAAACAGACTAATGCACAAATGTGATTACAGATATAATTTTGAGTAAACGATATAAAATTTAACAATAATAAATACTACACTGAGCAGTTCTAAACAATATAATTGAAATAACAAAGAATGTAAATATTGCATCCAAAGAATAACTACTAGAAGACTATGCTCTAGTCTTCCTTAACTCTATCATTTATAAAGAACTTTGTGAACCTATATGATCATATTTTAGATTATGCCCCAAACATATGCAGTGCACTCTACATATGAAACTCGCAGTGCACTACGAGTCCATCGTACAAGACTTAGCGACACACCCGGGAAATGCTAAGTCTGACTTCTCGTCCTGGTCTGCACAGGACTCTCAGGCTCACAAGGCCTCACTGTACTAACTCTGAGTGCTCTGGACTCCTCCGCAACCTGTAGTGCACAGTGGAGGGTCTCTAAGTCTCCGATGCCTGGGCGTATCCCCAGGACTGACCGGGACTTCTCCGATGCCTGAGCGTATCCCCAGGACTGACCAGAACGTTCTCTTGGATCTCTGATGCCTGGGCGTATCCCCAGAACTGACCGGAATCCTACCACTTAGACTACGTGTCACCGAGACAATCGGTATTTGTTGGACACGAGTCTCCGATGCCTGGGCGTATCCCCAGGACTGACCGTTTCACCCCAAAGGTACAGACCGCGCAATGGGGTTCTACGATGTTGGGGCACCTAAGTCTATTAACTATTTAACAGATAAATATCATAGCTCATGTATTCAACATATACCATGTCTCAGTAACATCCCTTTCTAGGGCATGTCATATCTCATTACCTGCAATTTACGAGATATGTATTGAAAATAAGAAGCCCTGCAGTATGTAGATATCAACTCAGAGAGAACAAGCATATAAAGTTAAATGCACTAGAAACATACAATTCAACAGTTAAGTATCACCACATCTCATATCGAGACCTTTCATGTCACCATAACATGATTCATTGAACACCCTATCCTTAGGGTTTCATTCGCCTTATTCATTCATCACATGCCAACACTCTACTCTTAGGGTTTCATTTGCCTCCTTCACTTGTCACATGGCTCTTATCATGATTTCATAAGATATAAGCATTCACTAAATAAAGACTGTTTCCAACAAATCTTATATAATCAATATAGATATGAAATCATGGAAACTTAACTAAATTTAGATTTTTCATATCATTTACTGAGATATCATTTATCAAGAATAAAATTCAATTAAGATAACCCATGAGATACATCCTAACCAATTATAGGATTACTAGTCCTTTTCAATAAGGTTGAAACACTAGTGATGTCTCAATTAGGTTAAACCCTAATTACATCATTTGATATAAATCTGAAAAGCATTCTCACTAAGAAGTCTTGTATACGTATCTGATATGAATCTACCATCAAAAAGTCATTCAAACAGAGAAGGAATCCGTATCATATCAATTTACAATAACTTAAATCAAACGGACATTTCAGGATTTAGAATTCACATGCTAAACATTTAGGGATTAGGATGTATAATCAAATTCGTGCATTAGAATGTTTTAAGGAAGAACCCACTCACCCTAAGGTGTGAAAACACCTCACAACTGCATCTCAACTCAGGGAATCTCGAATTCGTATCAAATCCCTAGCAAATCTCCCAATTCTTCTTCCATTCAACTCGGGAACCTTGAAAAAGAGGGATTATGAAGAAAGGGTGAGAAAAGAAAGAATTTCGACATCATCTTGGATCAAATCAGAGCATGGACGGAATCTTGACATGAGAGAGAATATCCACCATAAAAGTCTATGCAAAGGATCCAAACTTACTTGATTTCACCCTTCCTGGAATCGCAAAACCCTAATTCAGCAATTCCCCCACTTTCTCCACTCAAGCCCTAATTCTCCCTCTCTCTCTAGGAGCTCGTTTCTCTGGAATGAATGACGAAGAATGAGAGATGCGTATTTGTGTGTGGTCGATCATATAAGTCAATTGAGCTGCTTGGGTCAATTGCATATTGACCCAACACTTAACTTTAATTATATTGGCTGAATATTCAGTTATACAAAAGTTACTGTAATTCATTTATTTCAGAGATCAAACATTCTTCAACAATTATGGGAATTTATCACGTTGTTTATAATTGATCTATAAAGCTTCAGTTAAAATTTGAGATCATTTGGAGTTACCAATAAATAATTAAAAATAGAACAGTGCACTGCTATATTGCAGTCTGCAGAATATTCGGCCGAGTTTGTCCTGCACAAAACTCGACCGACACCCTTACTGTAGAGATCAAAAAGTCATCCAAAAATTATTCGAATTTAAAAGAGTGTCTAAAACTGTGTTTTTCAAGCACAGTTAAAATTTGAGATCAATTGGATATACCAATAAAAAGATAAAATTCAATTACCACACTGCTGTATAATTCTGGAAATGTGATCGGTCGAGTTTGAAACTCGGCCGATACACAGGTCAGGACATTTTTCAAAAATTCTGATATTTTCCAATGTTGTTCACATTTTATATATCCAAATCATATACAAATTTGAAGTAAATCAGAGTTACACATAAAATAATAAAAATCATTTAGTGAGACATTCTACTTATCAAATTCTGTATTCATGTATCATCAAAACCCTATATTGGGCCGATTAGGGTTTATGTTTCTCAAACCCTAATTACAAGACAAAAGAACATTTTGACTTCTTATCATAATTAAAACATCCTAATTGTGTCATCGTCATTAATTAGATTTCAAGAATGATTATTCCAATTAATCTTTGCAATTGTCTAGGTAAACCCTAGTTTACCAATTAAGCTCAGATGGGGTCGTAACATGTAGTCCCTAGTGGGTAACAGAAAATAATCCTGGTCTTTCCTTGAAAGTGAAATTCTAAGCTAAGTGAAGAGTATGAAAGACTCCCTAGAATTTAAGAATCTTATCAAATAAAAGATGTGAGTCAATGAGGTTTGACACTTGAATTATTCAAATATGAATAGCACTTCTCTAACTTAGAAAGTGTTACCTGACACATAGTTGACTTCGCAGTCAGTAATGGAAGGACTTTTGTGCTGGTTAAAGTTTTATGGCATCTCCATAACATCAAAATGTTATGTGGAGACTTGATGATATGATGCATGAACAACAATTGTCTTCCTTCATCTGGGATTTCAGGGATGAAATTCTTGTTAGGGGTTTATAATTGTAACACCCCTGACCTGGTTATGGCTTAACCCTAGGAGTTTTTCTTAAGTAAGTTACTAAAAAACTAATCATAATATTTTGAAAAGAAATTAAGGCTTCTTATGAAGTTTATTTTCAAGTCTTAGCTTAATTGCAAACTATTTGTGCATTAATTGATAGTCTGACTGAAATGTGCAATTTACCCAAGACGAGGGGTTACATTACAAAATGTCACATGTTGAATGTGTTCTAAAGTGTTTTAATATCATAAAAGAGAGAGAATGATGCTAAGTGGTGGCTTGTGGAAATCCTAAATTCCAAGTGAGAACTTGTTTGAATAATGTTAAGTGATTTGTGTATCAAATTGGAAATTATCTATATGTAGGGTTGATATGCAAATAACCACTTCTAGTGTGTCCCTACAACCTCTATGTATCATTTATAGGAGAAAGAAAGAAGGGGGCACCATGATTAAACCATCTTTGAGGGATGGTACTCTTAGTGATGAAAAGACTAACAAAGAATTAAAGGTGAAGCCCTTACTTGAGATATATCGAGTTGTAGACTTAGAATGGGAGTCCCAATCGGCCAAGGGGCCATGGAGGGCATCTCCTATCAGTTTGTTGATCTTTATCTTTGCCCATGATGGGAAGGATACTTTAATAATGTGATATGTATTGGCTTGCAACTTGTCTTAGAAAAAGATGGAGTTGAATATAATAATAAAGTGAGTGGAAGAAGACTTGTCTTAAAAGATAACCAAAGGAGCCCAACCCTTATCCTTTGCATTATACACAAGCTATATTTTTGCATGGAAAGATAATGATGGGATGCATGTAAAAAATATGTATCGACCATGCATGGATAGGTGGCATGTGGTAGCTTAAGATGATGACACCTCTTACACTCCTTTCCATAAAACTCAAGTATAAATACATTGCCCTTGACTTGTTAGGAGAATTTCTGAAATCTTGTTAGCATCCTTCTCTTACATATCGTGCATACCCCTCTTGTATCATGCATGAGTAATAGGAGTTGAGTAGAAAGCTTGGTATAGACCAAATATGTCTTAGCGACCAAGTAAGGTGATATCGGCCTTTGGGATTGGAGGTATCGTGCAAAAAGTTAGGAACCAAATTCTTGGATCTTGGAGATGCTCATATTAAACCTTGGGAACTTGAAGAGTTGGAGTTTGAATCTTTGAAGTTTCTTTACAGGTGGGTTATATAATTTGAACCCATCCATATTATTATCTATTTCTTTTCAATATTGTTCAACTTGTTGATTATTTTCAAACTCGGATTTCCTTTGATTAATTGATATATTTATGAGTTCTAATAAGTATTTAGGACTGTTATCCATGGTTTTGAATAGCAAAAACAAAGGTTTTAAGGTTGATGATGACATCATCAGCGATATAGGTTGAAGAACCTTGAAATTCGATATGGAACCCAAGATGGTGGTTCACCCGATATCAAAGTAGGTGATATCCCATACACGATATAAGACATGTCCTATGGATGATATGGAGGAACCTATTCATATATGAGACATGATACAAGGTTAAAGTTATACCTCTTACACGATATGGGCAAAACCTTAGGTGGAAAAAGGGGAAACTCGGTATGCTTTGAAAACTGATTGCTTTTGAAACCCCATATAACCTACTACCTTGTGATGAGTAGATGAGTAACATAGTGTCTATATTTTCGTGTATTTATAGTGAAAGAACTAAACCTTGAAAGTATAAAAAGGGTTACAAGTTCAAATGTTTATCTATTATACATAAACTGATATGATACCCAAGATAAGGAAACTGATATGATATCTAACACATAAACCGATATGATATCCAATATGGGATCACGAAATGGTAAATCCAATATAGGCACACGATATGGTAATCCAAGACAAGAAACCCATATGATGTTATTTGTATACATTTAGATAATACATAGTGAGGCAACTCATACTATGCCCGATATGGCACATCCTTGTCCACGATATAAGAACACCCTAGATGATAAGAGCTAGATGATAGCCAACCCGACATGGCTACACGATATGGTGTTAGGAACTACACCTCACATGATATAATGAAGTGGTTATACCACATGTTTGATATTCATCCCTAATAGGATATGAAGATTGTGTCTCAAACACAATATGATAGTACATATGTTTACCATGATGCCTAATATGGTAGATATGCTTCAATCCAATTTGACTAAGTGGTATATGTTGTGGGAGACGATAAATACTATATTAAGAAGTAATAAGTATTAGTGCAATTTGATAATTATGAGTTAATGTACCTTCAAGAGGAGGAATAAGTTAAAACTTAATAAAGTAAGGTGTGGGAAATACCTGTGAGAGAGGTAAGGATGTACACCCATATATGGACAAGGTGATACACCATATGACTGGTAAGATTAAATATGTTAATGATTAAGTGATGGGAGAGATGATGATGCCTAGCTTGAATATACACCTAATCCAATACATGTGTTCAACTTCAGATACATGATTCAACCCAAAACACCTTGTAAACATGAGGGCAAAACACTCTTAGGAGTGATGAGTGTAATACCAAGTAGTGATATGGCTAACACTTTGTTAGGTGGAATACCTGAAGTATTTGATAATATTCAACTCTATATCAATAATGCCTTAACTTGAGATGAGTTCATACCACTTGATGATAGATGAGTAATTCAACTATGTGACTTATGACCAATACCCTATAGGGAGAATGTGATGAGTTAGTGCATAAAGTATTAGGATGGGAAATACCCTAGTACAAGATAAGTTGATGAATTTAAGTAAGTTAAAAGGTGATGAGGGAAGTGATGAACCAAGGCATGTCAAATATCATATCCAGCACCTTAGGGTTAATACACCTTGGTGCACCTCAAATCCAATATACTTCGATAAGTAAAACATGAAGTGTGGCATGTCAATTGTTACATGAAAATGTAATAAGTTTAAAGCACTTTGATAAGTGTAGGCTAACCTACCATGAGAAAATGGGTTAAGCCAAGTTAATTAAGTTTGATGTAATCAATATCCTAGTGAGGATGAGAGAGAAACTCATACTTTGCATTGATAATCATTTAATCATAAATGATGAGAATAAATAAGTATGATTGAATACTTATGATATGAATGTATGCTCCCAGATGTGTGGAGCAATGAATTAGGGTTTGGATTGAAAATATGAATTTGAAACACCTATTCGGCTATGAAGGAAAACCCTAACACTAATAATGGGAAGGTTGTATGTCTCTTATTGCATAAGCTATGTGAACTAAGTGAATAGTTGTTACCTAGTGAGAAATGACAAAATGTTTAATAGGCCTTATGAGCTAAGTGAATAGTCATTGCCTAATACGAAGTGATAAGTTATTTAAATGGGATTTGTGATCTATAAGAATTATTTATACAACAAGTATAAATGGTTATATAATCTAACGTTTTGAAAGGTAGTTGTTTCTTAGTGAAAGGTTACTAGATATTCAATGAGCTATGTGAACTATGTGGATAAATACCCTCGTCTGATGACCTAGAGGTAATTGTTTCTTGCTAAGTGGTGACCATACTTAGTGATGAATTAAGGGTTTGAATACCCAAGTATGATGATGATAAGAGATTGAGATTCTAAGTGAACTATGTGTTTCAGAAAACATGAAAATATTTGATAAATACATTTATGTTTTTCTTTATAGCTTTTGATATAATTATTGTTTGTAACTTGATTAATGCTAAGAGATCCGGTATTGCATTTAATTAAGCAAGATAAATGTTATCATATAGTTGTCCAGACCAAAGATCCATTCAGTGTCAGCATTTGTTGAATGGTGAAACGAGTTCTACTTGGAATGCATATTTTTTAATATGTGATAATTATACAAGGGTGCTCAGTGGACTCCCAAAATAAATAAGGGTGCTTAGTGGACTCCCCAAATACACGAGGTTGCTCAGTGGACTTCCTGATGAAATTAAACCAGGATCGCTCAGGTTTCATCCTAATAATCCAGGAAAGCTTAATGGTCTTTTCCTGAAGAGAGTACACGCTACGACTGTAACTCCATAGTGAAGATGCCGCTATAACCCGACATAGTTCATAAATAGAAGATACAAGATGTCATGCTAAATCTAAGTGATCTCGTACTGACCGAGACAAGGTGAGGTCTTGACATCCGACTCTGCCATTGACCTTGTATGGTACCGATTTCGACTTACTAGTGGTCAGTTGGAGTATGAGCAGTATATCTCATCTCCTCTGGGTATAAGTGTGAATGTAAACATGTAGTCAGCCATGTAGTGTATTTGTTTAAGGATCGAATATGGGGAAAACATTGGTTAATACTTTATTACTTTTATACATCTTAGTAGATAGATGTTATACATGTTCTTCATATTACTTATAAAGCAAATAGATGATTTATTGCTCCATAATAGTGATTAATCTTGCTTATTAATGTAAAAGAATCCTCAACTCAACTTTATATTGTCTATTTGTGATAATAATATTGTTGGCAGAGAGTTATATCTCTCACTGGGACAATTGTCTCACCCCATGGGATCTACAATTTTTAGGTGGACGTGCAATAGGAGGTAGAGACTGTTCTGCAGAGGAAGGACAATATACAGCAGGCAGCGGTAATAGTATAAGTTGAGTGTACTGTCTATCACATCTTGTAGATAGAACTCCTATGTGTCATATATATACTCTTAGGTCCTTGGAGTTAGTTCATAATGGTTTCATGAGTGATCTGAGATTTTGGCTTGTATGCCTTGAGGTTTTATGTTGCTACAGTACATGTGTTGATAGAGCAACTGTTATATGTTGTCCTCAAGATGAGATGAAATAGCGTTGTATAATATAAATCATTTTATGTATAATATTTGGATCTTTCAATAAGCGTTTTCTGGTTGAGGATCTCCTTGCAAAATGGTTTTTAATTTTAGTGATTTTTCTTAATCTGCTGTTTATGGTAATTTCACATAATTAGTAACAATTTGGTTTTCAGTATTATGGCAGTCGTTACATTCCTTCTAAATGCAAAGGATGTTTTACTACTCAGTTGTAGATACATGAACTGCTTAGACAATGTTAATTGCCCTGCTTATATCATTTAGCTGAATATGTTTACCTATTAATAGTGTAATCTACTATTTTAGTTATTTGTGCTTTTAATAAATGTTAGAGGAGAGTTATAACTCTCGTTGGGACATTTGGTCCCACCCTATGGGTTCCACAATCTTTTAGGTGGACATGTTTGTGGAGATAGAGTTTGCTTAGTTGAGGTAGATATCCTAAGGTGTGTAGTTGTTGGGTCATGGATATGCAACTAGCGTCTAGTAATAGAGTCCTATGTGTCATCCCTGTATGCTCGGGTCCTTGGGGGGTGTTTTATAGATGTTGTACATGGGTTTAAGTTTTTGAGTCTTGGATGATGGTACAGAGATGGTTTGTGTACATGAATAGGTTATCACATGTAATATATTGTGTCTAGTTAACTAGTAAACAATGTTATGTAACTTATTTTGATATGAAGGAAATACAAGTGGCTTCTGTTTATGGCTTCATACATGATGAGTTCAGCTTGATGCATGGTTATGAAATCAGTTTTAATTTACCTTTTTTGTGTTAAAATAGTTATTAGTGTTGATTCTGTGCTTGTTTTTAAGTAATCTCACTTTGTGTGCCAAAGGGTGTCACAATGTCCTTCTTTGTTTGCCTAGAATTTTGAAGGCAAAATCCTTGTTAGGTGTTTATGGTTGTAAGGTCCCTAACCTTGCTTTGAGCATAAGCATTATTATCTGAATTAATTGTGATGATTAGTTTTAAATTTTGATTTATGATTTAAAATTAGTTAATAATGTTAAGCTTAAAAGTTGAATCAAATTGGACCTTGTTTGCTCAAGATATACAATTTACGTAACATGTGGACCTTTATACAAATTACCCATTTATGAGGGTCTAAAGGTAATTTTAACACTTGCATGAATTGTTTCGTGATGTTCTTAAGAACTTAGAAAAAAATATTCTCCTTTCGATGCTTTTGAACATTGACTTCATGGGGTTGATATATCTATAAGTTGTTTAGTAGTAGTGTTGTTTTTCTGTCGGTCGACGACTCGATGGTTGATGGGTTCTTCTATCTCGGTGAGCCAATGGCCTAGTGAGCCTAAAGAAATCTGGTCAATGAGACCCTTGATCATCGTTAGACCGACGGATTTGTTTCCCTACTGATATCAACTTGAGTACTGACGATCTTGGAGATAGATAGTCTGATAAGGATTGACTGATGATGTTAAGAGTTGACGAGTTTGGTTGACTAATAGGTTTTTGGTTGATAAGTGGGTAGTCTGCCCTTGCGACCAATGAGACCAGGGTTCAATGGTTTTAATTGACTAATGGCTGGTCTGAACCACACTGACTACCAGCCACCTATATATACGCCTTCTTCCTCTCTTCTATCATTTTTTATGAATCCTTTCCAAAAGACCAGAGACTAATACAAACTCATTAAGGTTGATGATTATAGGGTTTGTGAATCCATTCTTAGATTAATCTTTCCTTAGACTAACCACACACTTTTGATCTCTTTTCCTACTCCATACATGTAAGATCCTTTCTTATAAATCATTTTCTTTTGTTGTTCTTCACCCACTCTTCTACCATGTCTGAGATTCAATGGTAGACTAATATTGGTGTTTCTTTTTTATTTACCTTTTGGATCTTATTTTCTTTTGTACCAAGGCAAGTTATATAACCTTAAAAGCATTTTTTATTACTTTCTCCATCCATGATTTTAGTCTCACTCTAGACATTTATAACATTTTGAAAGAGGTTTTTAAGTACTATTTTGTAGAGCAAGATGACAATATGAGTTCTTAAGTTTTATTTAAACTCTATGAACATTTTCTGCTATAAATAACAATTAATTGAATATGCAAGGTCTAAAATTTGAAATATAAGTGTAATGACTCCTAAAATGTCATATATGTGATGCTTTAGTATCTAAAGAACAAAAATCTGACCCATGTCTCATTCATTACTATATGTTGGTTATGTTATGAAAATTTTATGTTTTTTTAATCATTGTTATGATGTTGTAGTGATGCTTGGATGAAACCCTGATACTGGAGATAGCTTTTCCATAATTGGTTTTGAATATATGATTGCCTAATTCTTAGAAATTTAATAACTATTAGATCCATTAGACGTCTATAATTAGATTTTGGGTGTTGTCTTTCTTTTAACTCATCGAGCTTTCTACAATGTTTTGGAGCTTGGTGATACTCCTACATGAGATTATTGTTGTTTTGGTCATGGTGATAATTTGGGCTTTTATATGCCCTAAATTTGTGTATTTGTTCTCTTTACAACCCAGGATGGACACATATACCTTGATGAAGCGACATGAGACTATTTTATACACTTTATATCTCTTGAAATTGTAGTTTCCAAATTATTTTGTAAGAATCGTTTAGGTGTTTGTGGGTAACTTGATTGATACACTCAAAAATATTTAACCGGCTTAAGTAATCCAGTAAACCTTAATCATGTAGTGCCCTGAGACTGTAGAACTATCTCAATGTCACAACTTTCTTGATAGTAAAACCAATAATCTAAAAGGAGCTCAAAGTCATATATTGTTGAGTATATGCTGGTGCAGGGAAAGTATACATATGTCATCCTGATTCCAAGATATTAGAGAACAGTTGAGGCCATGGGGATGTAATTGAGAGTGATTGTTGTCAAAACACAAAATTGAGGGTTTATACCCTAGTTATAGGTGTTGTGACATTTAGGATGACGTGAATTATGATTGTTACTCGTATTGGATGAGGGGAAGAGATATTCAAATTTTGATCATCCTAGATCTTATATGGGGATGATTGCAACTTCGTATTAGTCAGCTAATAGTTTGAGTGGTACGCTTCAAACTACCTATTGCTTAATAAAATGTGTATTTGAGTCATGTAATATATCTCTTAGAGTTATTTGACAAATCACTTTGGATGATAATAATTGTTTTACCTTTCTTGATAGCATTATATGTGATTCTGGTAAAAGCAATCAATTGTACCTATAACTTTAACTATGCTTGGTAAGTTTATATAAATTGTAGTCTTTCAAATCTGTGAAACTATTTTTCAAACAAAAAAATCTGTGAAACTATCCACATTAACTGCTCCTACTACATAATCTACTTGTAAGCAAATAAATGTTATTAGCGGTTATATCATATTGTTGGGAGTGTGTTTCCACACACTTTTTAGGTTATTAACAATGCAATCAGAACCATGGGGGAGAGGACAATAGTTTGAATATTATTAGAAGCAGAGAGGTAGGGTGGGTTCTGTAGAGTCCTAGAGTCATCCATGTACTCTCAGATTCAGGTAAAAGATTTTGTATATGATATATATTGGCTCAAGATTTTGGTTATCTCTCCTATGGGACGTGTACATGTTATAATTATCTAGACAACCCCTTTAGTTTATAGGTTGTGGGTGAGGCCACTGATCTTATGTAAAGTTACTAGGTATGTATGTATATAAATGGATCTAGACCTTTGTGTAAATTTTTGACTATGAAATGTGTAAATATTATTTGGTTTGAATTTTGAACTTTTTGGTATTATAGTTAATTAGTATTTGATTGAAGTTCTGGTTTTGAGTAATCTCCTTTAGCATGGAGGGTTACCACACTTAGCCCCTAAATTAGACACTTATATTGGTTGTTTCAATTGAAACTAGGTTGCACTAAATAGTCGCTTTGACAAAATGTAGGATGCTTTTCATAGGCCGCATCGACCAAATCAGGTTCACATCAGGTAACGTTTATGTTTTGAATAGCCACTTTGACTCCAACAAACATGCATGACCCCCTCCAATGATTGAAGTTGGCTAAAACTCACTTTTTTGGGAACTTTCAAAATGCTACAACCCTAGACTTTCACCATTGGTTGATGTAACTATATCTAATGCTACCAATACAACCAATCATCAAATTGGAGATATCCTAGTATTTACTTAATATAAATATATGAAATTGGAAATTTTGCTTTGTAATAATAGTTACTGCCTATAAAGTACCTTAAGTTTAAGAGGTCGTGATAGAGTAGGAAATTTGACGTGAAATGGGAGAATACAAAGAGAAAACTCGGGACTACAAAACCTTAGGTAAATCCTTCCAGTTAACACCCATTTGAGGATCTTTTGTTCCCTTCTCTACCTCTTCATTGGGAAAAACTAATAATATGGATCATTTGAGTTTCCTTGTCTTTTTTTTTCCATCTCTTTCTTTCTCTAGTAGGCATGACCAATGTTCATGAAGAATAAATAGAAGGTATGTAAGCAATAGATTAGGAAATTTCACACATATTCAGTTTAAGTAAAATTAGATTCAAAAATAGAAGCAAAAATCAAACTATAAGTGAGCGGAAACCACTTATCCATCATGATTTCATAGAAGAATAATAAAAATCCTATTTTTTTACTATCATTGAACTACTACACTTAAAATATGATTTCTAGTTTTATGATCCAATCAAATAACAAGTTTGTGACGTATTATAGTTTTATAGACTTCTTGCAAGTGAAACAAATGTTTTTCTAGGATAGTGAAATCTAGAGGCATGGTATACGTGGTTTGACCTAATTTTTTAGTAGTCATATAAATGCCAAAAAATGATTAAATTACTTGAAAGCTTCAAGTCATCGTTTTAGCATATTAATTTCTTAATGATATTTATTATTAATCATATATTCTGAGTTTATCAATTTAAGCAGCATATAGTAAAGAAATTTAATACAATATCTTAGTTGTAGGGTCTAGTATAATAATGAGATTGAGTGATGCAATTATAGAATTAAGATAACAATTTTATAATAGATCATTTGCATAGAAACTCACAAATTGGATAGACTCTAGATTCTATGAATATCATTTTCCATAACATAGGTCTCCACTATGAAGAAGTAAACATGCATATAGACTGGTTGAGTCTGTGATGAGATAGCATGTGCATACTGGTAGAGTACGTGGGACTAAGACCAATATTGATGGTCTATGGGATATAGTGAGGTACCCAATATTAAGTAGAAATTCCTATGTTACTTATTATTCTTTAATTAGTATTTTTACTACTTAGTGAGATGGTCCTTATGGAACCACTAATGAAGGTAGATAAGAGAATTTCTTTGACTCTCTTTCAGAGTACCCAAGTTTCAAGGAGGAGTCTAGTTTATTTATCCTAGTTGATATCATTATCAAGGACATGCATGGAAAACCTCTTTTCCATGCTAGGGAGCAAGTTTTGTGCTTGTCTACTCTAAATCATGTGTGGTAAGATTGTAAATTGATTCATACATTCACATATTATGGTACACTTAATATAGGTATATGGAATGATAAATGGGTTTAATCATTTACTTCTTATAGTAATGATTAGTAACCTATCATATTTGATGATTTTAAGTATTTAATTTTTTATGCTTATTACCTTGAATGTAACTTAATGAATAAGTCAATTTGATTACCACATATAGTTGGTAACTTTCCACATATTGATATGTTATTGCACACTCCATTTAAATATTTTTAGATACAATGTTAATCTGATAGGAAGATGCAGAAATAAGATGTCAATGTGAGTACATTTACTTGTGTGATTAGGGAGGAGTATCTACACAATAGTTGATATGTTATTATACTATGGTCCTAGTGATGTGAGCATTTTTATATGAAATATTTACATAATATATATTAAGTGGGAACTAGAATTCATTTTCTATCATTTTTGTTGTAATATTTTAGCTTGTGTGAAAGTTTTTTATCATTAAGTATCAATAGATGGTGTGTAGTAAGATTGTAAATTTTTTGTAGTAGTTTATATGTTTAAAAGTAAATAAAATTTTAATACTAATTTTTAATTATCTCTTGAAGAGAATGCTTATCTTTTATGGGATTTAATATTCACTAGATGGTTTATATCACGTAAGAACCTATTTTACTTCCCTCTTCCAACTTCAAGGGAAGATATGAACAAGGGCATTGGATAACTAAGCTGATTTTGAGTTAACAATTGCAAAACTATAAAATTACTCATTTTTAATAAATATATACCACGTCACATGTATTGATTTTATTAACATGTGTAATTACATGATATTTGGTTTGTAGAAATTAAAAATTAGAAGTGTGTATGAAAATGAAATTTTATAATATTAATTAAAAAATATGCAAGGAGTCCAAGTGCTTAGAATATAAATAAAACCTAATATATCATGGTCTTAGAACTATAACCAACTAACTACATGAGTGAATAGTGGTAAGTCAACCGACTACCTAAGTATGCACACATATTAAGATAAAAAAAATAAGAATAATGTAGAATTCTTAAAGAAGAAATATATGGGGATACCATAATTGAAATAGATCATGAAAACTTAAGAGGAAACTATATTCTATGAATTTTGAAGCCTTGTGACAATAAGAGTAAAAAATAAGAAAATAGAAAAATATGAAAAATAATTGATCTATGGTTGCACCTATGATCTATTGGTCACTTTTCCATTAAATCTAGAAATATGAAAATATGGTCAAACTAAGAGAGACATTTATCAAAGACCAAGAGAAAAAGGGTGGCATATAAAGGATAATTCATAAAATTGAATCTATTTCTTTCTTGTATTTTTTGATAAAAGAATAATAAGGAGATGAGTTGAAATAATTTCTCAGTACAAAATGGGAATGTATTCTCAAGAAGAATAAAGTGACATATAGAGATAAGTGAGGCAATGATCCTCATTAGAGGAATAATAAGGTTTTATAAGACATGAGGGGAAAAGGGTATTTTATACATGAAAAATCAAGAAATCCTAAAATTATCTGATAAAGTTAGTTGCCCATTTGCATATATGGATAATAATGATTCTTATCCAAACCAATTGTTCACAAGAATGTTAGAAATTCTTATATAAGAGGATTTTTTGTATCTAATATTATGATATCCGAACTTTTCCATATACTTATGACATCAACCAATCTAGTTTGACCTCTTTCTTTAAGGCTAGTTCTAGTAGTAAGAACCGCATATTATCCCATCAATCTAATACTGAAGGGGAGATAATTGAGTGTTTAGATTCCCAACATACAACCATTATATGATCTTGTTCCATAATATAGGCTAGACGAAACTTACTATAGATTTATATAGCCAAGAAGGAAGGTTACATTGGGATCAACTCTTAACCAAAATGGTGCAACTCTTAAACAAATAAGAAGGTGATGTGTTGACTTTCTGATGGTGTGATCCTTATAATTCATAATACTTAATAAACTCAAAAATTAAATGTGTGTGTTATCCTTTTATTGATGTAGTAGAATCCAATCCACTATATCCACCTGAAATAGCTTACTACTCATTTGATGAAGAAAATTCAAACAAAGGATTGCATTTTAACAAAAAAATTGTTCCCTTCAATAGACTTAGCCTGCTAGATATATATCCAATCAATAATCTTTCTTTCTCATCAAATCCTTCAAGGAATACAATTTTATCAAAATGGAATATAGCTACAATCAAAATAAAAACAACATTACAACTTGCATCTCAAGGTATATAAATAGAATATAAGTGATAGAAATCCCATTTAATGGGAAGAGTGACTATTGAATATCTGATCACTCAGATTCAACATTTCTTCTTACAATCTTAATCATATTTCCACAGTATTATCAAAACAACAAGGATAGGTATATAGAAGCAAGAATTAATCAATAAAAAAGAATTTAGAAGCACATTGCATTTTATTAACAGTGAATCCTATAGAATTATAGCTTGCTAAAATTTACCAAAGAATGTAAAATTATTTTACCATATATCTTGATTATACATGTTTATGTCGAATATTAAATATAAAGTAAATGAATCAATAATAGGTTTAGATGGAGAGGAGTGGTTCAAGTGGTCAAGCACGACATCCTCCAACAAAGGCACCTTGGTTCAATTCACAGTTGCCGCCTCAATTTACCACCCTCTGGGTGTCCGACCTTCACTTATGTTTAGAGGAGTGGGGAGAAAATCTTCTCTTCTGATCCAATAATAATAATAATAATAATAATAATAATAGGTTTAACTTAACCCTTGAACAATTTCCTTTATTATCAAACCATAAACTCTAACTTGTGTCTTGGAACTCATATCAATGCACCTTACTTAAAAGTAAATAATATTTTTTTTGGAAAATGATCATTGCTTTTAGTAATAGAGCTCAATGAATCCTAATTATGTGTTGCATTATTGATTAATGAAGTATTTGTTTAAATACACTAATCTATAAAATGGGTGGATTACTTTCATATTTCATGTATATGACTGACAATATATACATACATATATATACACATATATATAGTTCATGTGGTAAACTTACATGCAAGGGGATAACAAGAACATATTAATCTTATTGTTAATGAATATATGATAACATAGAGTTTAGAGAAGAAAATACTTGTTTAAGGAATCACAATAGGGTTTCATATGCTAAATATGGTGCTAAAAACACTTCAAATCATTTTTTTAAGACTTGGATAGATAATTGGCTGGCTATTGAATAATTTGGACCAATTTTTCGGGTATTTTTATCTCCATAGATCAAAGTGGACAAATTAATATGATACAATTTGGCCAACTTGTTAGGAAGTATGACTGTAAGGTTGATCGACTTCAAATTGGGGTCCTAGAATGGCCATTTTGTTTACAACCTATTGAATCGACCATTGCATACCATCAACCTAAACAGTCATCCCAACTATCTAACATGTCGGATGATTAGTTGCTTTATGGGACAAAAATATATACATAATAAAATATTGTAATAGTCTAAATATATAAAACCTCTAGATAAGTCAATTATGTTGGATCCTCGATGGGTGATTAGATGCTCTAGAGGGGGGGGTGAATAGAGTTGAATGCACTTAAAAAAAATTCATTAAACCTTCAAGATATATCACAAGATAAGGTTGCTAAATAGGAAATTTGTGTGCAACTAAAACATTCATAGCAAGGATGAGAGAGATTGAGCAAACACAAGTAGACAAGATATTTAGAGTGGTTCCACACTTCAAAGTAGAAGTATGTCAGTCCAATTACCTAGAGAGGTCAACCTCTAGGATTTTCTAACCATTGCATTCTTATATTCATTCATAAGACTTACAATACATGACCAAACAAAGGACTTACATATCCAATACAAAGAGTCTTCCACCTTACCAAGGACATACCCACTTTACAAGGAGTCTTTCGCCTTCTTACAAGGACTTACCTACTCTTGCACAAGTCTTCAGCCTTGTAGGAATTACCCACTCTTCTTGGATCTTCCACCTTTGACTTCGCCTTCACTCAGAGAAGCTTCCACCAAGGACTTACCCACTTGAGCAAGGAGTCTTTTGCCTTCACCAAGGGCTTACCCACTCTTGCTCCAAGTCTTCAGCCTTGATCTTCACCAAGGGACTCCTTCCCTTGTTCTTCTTCACCTCTCTTAGCCGAGAGAACCTTCATCTTCATGATTGAAATGAGAGAAAGGGAGGTGGTGGATGTGAGAGCCTCACAAGATATACATGTAGGACTAGCTCTCTTATAGATTTCCTACTCACTCTAATGGATGTAGCAAGTGATTAAGCTTAGAGAGAGAGAGGAGGTCGTAGGAAGCACTCAACTATAGAATAGGAACCTCACATAGAGTTTTGCAATGAATGTTCAACCTTGGAATGAAGCCCAAGGGGTCCTATTTATAGCTGGGGGTGCCTCTTAGCCTTTGGGAACACTTGAGAATGAAAACTAGCCATTTTGTGGCTTGCAATGGATATATTTTCACTTGTTGCAACTCCACAATGGCTAGAAGCACTTTTCTGCACTTTTCCGTACAGTGTAATCAGTCCAGTTTCTATAAGGATAACTCGACCGATAGAGTAAAAAACAAAGTCAATATTCAAACCATCGGTCGAGTTTGTCATGGGGAAACTCGACCGACCAATGAAAATTGAATTGGTCTGGTACTCGATCGGTCGAGTTCTATGTAGTGTAAACTTGACCGATCAAAAGTCATTTTCAAGATCCAATCAGGATCGGTCGAGTTTGAAACTCACAGATCTCGACCGATGAACAGCCTGATGTGAATTTTGGAAAATGGCTTTTGAGTGCTTAAACATTCGATCTAAGTGCTCCTGATTTTTTCCAAACTTAATTACAAGTCATACAATCATTACAAGTGATTTTCAACATGATTCTAATGGATTTACATCATATTCAAAAAATGTGCACTTGTATTGACTTTGACTTGTCTTTTCTCTGATTTGATATGCGCAAGTTAGGGCATTTGGAGTGTGTCTATACCTAATCTTTAATAACTCAAGTAGAGACATTAGACACCAATATGTGGAATGGTTAGTCATCACCAAAACATGGGTTTAGTCAATTTAGACGTGAGTCAACATTGACCTAATTGACCTTGAGTCAACAAATTTGACTCCAAAGCATCTGAAACTTCACTTCTAACACACCTCTTTCATGATTTTTCCCGATGGAATGGATTTTTTTTACCTAAGAGTTATACATTGACCATATTTTTGTTACAAAGTCACTATTCCATTGATATGTATCTAAAATTTCCTTTGAGACAATTTTGATCATTAGGTACACTCAAAGTATTTCAATGTACAAACCCTAGTTTGTGAAAATATAAGTCCAAAGTGCAAGAAATAAAGATTTGAAGAGTACATATATTCTCACCTACATCTTTGTTGTAAATTATTTGCAATGACTTTATGACTTATAATTAATCTTAAGGGATAGTTAGGATGTTATTTTTCGATGATTAATGCACTTCTAACAAAATGATCATTAACATAACAACATTTTTCATCACCTGAGATTATCCTAAGATTGTCTCAATCGACAAGATGAATACCTTGGTCATGCATGATCAACGACGGAGATGCTAATAGTCACATTATAGTGGCCAACGACATGAAGAGAATTGTCTTTTAGAGTCAACAACTGATACACCCTCCATGCATCTCATTTGATGACACTTTAGTTGAAAAGTATATTAGTCATTAAGATAGAGATAAAGTGATTTGTATCTATTATAAAAGAAGTCATCCTCTCTCAAATATCTAAAACTCAAACTTGAATATCCTACTAGATAGTGGGCGCCCTCAACTATAACTATAGACCATTTGACATCATTCCAAGGTTGCCTTTCATTCTTAAAATCCCCTAAAGCATTATAATCATTCTTAATCTTGATTACAGTCCATTTGTCATTAATATTGATCTAGAACATGTTGTAAGAGAGCTACCTCATTGTAATATTTTCAAGCAGAAGTCTCCTTCCCCAATAACATTCTCTCAAAGGTGGTAAATTGAAAATTCTTCCTTGGAGAAGAAGTGAAGGATTCAAGGTAGAAGATCCAAGACAAGGGTTTGTAAGACCTTGAAAATGGCTCAAGACCCTTAGTTAGTGGATAGGTAAGTCCTTGGTTAGTGGACAGATTCTTAAACATGCTGTGAATATAGTATACACAAAATTTGAGAACATTTGGACATTTATAGGTCATGAAATAAAGACAGCAAAAATTATGCATTTCAATTTAGTTTCACACGTTGATTTTGTTTCCCTTGGATGAGTCACTTACACTCATCCAAATGGGCTCAAACTTTATATGTATCCTAGTTATAGTATGATGGTGAAGATTGATGGTTTACATTTTGCAAAAAAGGTCATGATATGCAAACACATGTGATTGTATTCGTGCGATCTGTACACTCGAGTGTATTCTAGCATGACTCTCTCTCTTTCTCTCTCTCTCTCCCTCTCTCTCTCTCTCTCTCTCTCTCTATATATATATATATATATATATATATATAGTCAGGTCAGAATACACTCGAGTGTACAAATCGCACGAATACACCCCAGTGTGTTTGCATACCAAGACTATTATTTGCAAAATGTAAACCATTGATCTTCACCATCATACTATAACTAGGCGACATACAAATTTTGAGCCCATTTGGATGAGTGTAAGTCACTCACCCAAGGGCAACAAAATCGATGCATGAAACTAATTTGAAATGCATACTTTTTGCAGTCTTTATAACATGATCTATAAATGTCTAAATGTACTCAAATTTTGTGTATCATATATTCACAAGGTGTTTAAGAATATCAATGGATTAGATTTTTGAAGAAAACAAAATATTGCATCATGAAAAACTACTTGAGTGTATTCTGCTCCGAATACACTCAAGTGTATTCTAGCCTGACTATATATATATATATATATATATATATATATATATATATATATATATATATATATATATATATATGTGTGTGTGTGTGTGTGTGTGTGCCACTTACATGTGTCACCATAAAATCAGTTTTTATGGTGGATGTAAAGCATGGTTATGGCCAAAACCCCAGATCTGTGTGTACATGGTTGTGGTTTTTATTCTTGTTCTTAATCCATCTACATACCGAGCCTCTCTCTCCTTCCAAATGTAAATTAATGCTTCTCTTCCTATTTCCCCTTGAATTTAACTCGAGGTTTTCTCCATAAACAATGTAACAAGAAATAGTATAGTATTAATCATGAATCGACGTGAGATGATGATCTGTACAAAGCGAAATGATTGGATTGTGAGACGACCCAATCAACTAGAGGATTGAGGAGGACAGTCGAGAGGCAGATGAACTGTAACATCCCTGACCTGGGTTATGCTTTAACCCTAGATGTTTTGTTTAAGAAAGATAATTATATGCTTTCTCTTATCTTTTGAAAAGTAATCAAGGCTCGCGAGGAACTCATATTTCAATTTTAGTCCTTTTGAATAGTGTTGAAATGATATTTTTCTTATTTTGGACTAAAGTGCAAATTACCCAAGTTGAGGGATTAAATTGCAAATTGTGCATGATAATATGTTCCTCATGTGTTGAAGCATCATGAGAATGAAGATTATGCAGAGGTATGGCTTGTGGTGGCCTGAGTACCAAGAAAGAGCCGATAAAGTAATGTTTGTGCATTAAAACCTGGTTTTGGTGTAATGTGCAATTTACCCAAAACCTAGGGTTCAATATGCAAATTACCACTTCAATGAGGTCCCTAATATTCTTGGAATCTTTTATAGGCAAGAAAATGAGAGGGGCATCTCATTTGAGCTACTTTGAAGGAGAGAGAATCTTGATATTAAAAGAATCAAGATTTAAGCATAATTGAAACCTTAATTCAATTTAATGCAAAAATAAATAAAATAATTGAAGGGACTTCAATCAAAAACGAGATGATTGAATTTTCTCAAGTTTGAACATCCTTATTTCTTGCAAAGGCAACGAAATATCCTAAGGAGGTGAAGACTCCACTCACATTATTATAAGAAAAAGAAATATCCACTAACTTATGAGGGTTAAGGTGCTTAATTTGCTTTCTTTAAATTGTGGATAATTAAGTGGAATAAGAGGGAAGGAGGATAGCCTCGTATATAAGGAAGAGAAGGGGGCAAGTGGCAAGGAAATGGGGGAGATAATTCCTACTTTCTCTCTCTTAAATGAATTTTTAATAAAAATGCATATAAGCTCATTTATCCATAGAATGAAAGGGTAATTTCGAATCCACTTCTTCTCCTTGCTTGCAAAACGACCAATGAAGCTTTGAAGGACCAGGAGGACGACCCCCAACCTGTTGGTAAGCTTCTTGACTTCCTTTCACCTTATTTCCATGGTGCAAATTGAAAATTAATGCATGATTTCTTCTTATCTCGATCCCATCTTCAATTCTAACCATTCCTTTTCACTCAAAGCTTGAGAATGAGCCTTGGGACAATGAAAGGAGTTGAATCCACCATTGTTGACGTGATATTGGAGCTTTGAAGCTCATTTAGAGGTGGGTTATATAACTTGAACCCATTACATTGTTATTCAATTATCAATCTTGCAAATATATCGATTCCTTCTTCTTGATCGGTTGCTTGTTGAAATTAATAATTTTATGAAATCAGAAGCAATACGAACTACATGGACGAAGGTAGATGATGATGACATCATCTTGGGCACTTTTACCAAAGAAATTCTATTCCAATCGGTTTCAACAAGTTGTTCATTCGGTTTCAACAAAACTGTTTGAAATCAAACGGTTTCATTAAACTGTTAGAAGCCAAACGGTTTCAAACCATTTGGGAGGGTTGACCACAGTTGACCATTTGGACATTTGATGCTAATGTTGATGGTTGATGACCCATTAAATTTAATTGACTAATTCCAAAGGGTTCATTAGTTAAAGGTTCATCAATTACCAAACCCTAATCGGGTTAAGTACTGAAATTCCAATTGGTTGATTTAGATTTTTGGGTTGATTAACCCAAACGGTCACAAGACCATTTGGAGGTCACCCAAACTCTCTCAAGACCATTTGGAGGTCAACCAAGACCATTTGGATGTCTAGGGTTAAGTATGGTTGAGTAATTGAAGGTCCAGAGATACCAAATTGAAATGCAATTAATAGCAGATTTGATGATCAATCCAATGATCTAAACCCTAATGGAATTTCACAAACTCCAAGGATACGATGGGGAAAACGGACACAAGACCGTTTGGAGGTCGTCCCAACGACCTCAAGACCATTTGAGGTCAGGTCATATCAAAATTTTGATGATGATTTATTAATTTCAATTAAGTCAATTCCACAATGTTGATCATTGATGGTTCCTTGATTTCAAAGCCCTAATTGAAGGTTCTTGAGTAGAAATCTTAGATTAATTGGGTTCAAAACCTTAATTAATGGTCCAATTGAAGGATGATTCAATAGTTCAATTGATGAAGAATTAAGGATTCAATTGATAATCGGTTCATCTATTGAAACCATGAATTATTTAAGTGTTGAAAGACCTTTTTGGTCCATTCGGTTTTGAGAGGGTTTGGACCTAACGGTCGCAAGACCATTTGGGTCCAAACGGTCTCAAACCGAGACCCAAAGATCAATCGGTTTCAACACCTTTCTTGTCCAATCAGTTTTAAGGGCAATTTGCCCAAATGGTTTTCTACCAATTGAATTCTGAGAACTAAGATCGTTTAGAGTCTAAGTAACCAAATATTTTTTAGGTTCAACATGGTTAATCCATTTGGATACCTCATGTAATTGAAGATCCAATATGGTTAATCCAATTGATCATCTAATGTAATTGAAGGTTCAATTGGTCAATTTATTCGGAACCCTCGTGTAATTAAAGGTTCAATTGATTAAACCATTTGGAGACCTAATGTACTTAGATGATTTATACCCTTAGTGGGATTAATTATTGATGCATAATGATGTAACAATTCAATACATCATGTTAACCATCAATGCATGTATTTGAATAAAGAGTAGGCTCAATCTAATCAAGAATTGAGTAGTGGACATCCTGAAGAGGATGAGAGAGAGAAAGATTCATACATACAAGATATTCATGTAGCAATCAGGCCTAACACATTCAAAATAAGTGTGATATATAATTAGGGTATGATCCTTGATAAAGTGATCATGAAATCCTAATTGAGTTAATTGATGAATTCGAACCCTAATTTAGGGCAATTCCTAGTAAAACCCTAATCGAGGGGGATAATGTGATATGAATTTAGAGTAATGACATGAGTAACCCTAATTCAGGGTATTTTGATGATAAACCATATTTGGGGTGAATAGTAAACCATAATTGTGGGTTATTGAATATAAACCCTAATCTAGGGTGAGGTGATGTGAATAGTAAACCCTAATTTTGGGTTATACTATATAGCATGAAATGCTAATCTTGGACAATGAGATGATGAATCATTGGTCCTAATTGAACAAAGGGGATGAGTAACCCTGATTGAAATGAAAAGGGAAACCCTAACCCTAGTGAGGGAATAGTGGTGTTACCCTTGAATAGTGATGCTATAATTGTTTTGCATGGTGTTGATGTGAAATTGATGTAACTGTTATCATCTGTACTAACCATGTAGGTATTATGAGATGATGAACATAGCCAGGTATGAGCTGTGATGTTTTATTTATTAAAATTAGTATTGGGCCTTATGTGCCATAATATGCTGCGTTGCCTAGTAAGAGGTAATAAGAGAATTAATGGGCCTTAAGTGCCATGAGAGATGCTTGTGTAACAAGTATCATGTTTACCTTGGTCAAATGACCTGAAGGTGATAGTTATCTAAAAAAGTGGTAATAAGTGTTTTGATGAACTAAGGTTTGAATACCCATACTTCATAATCATGATGATGAAATGTTAAGGGATGAGAATACCCCTGATGTGATAAGGGATTGAGATCCCAATGTTTAATAAAGCTTTGAAAAGAACTTGATAGAAATAGTACTCATTCTTTGTAGCATTTGTTATAATGATTTATGTTGAAAACATGTTTGATGCTAAAAGAATATTGTAATGTACTTAATTAATCAAGTGAAATGTTATCATGTAGAGCCCTGACCATAGATCCATCATCTTCGGTAGTTTGGTGATGGTGAAATAGGTTTTCCTACGAGAACTCCTGGAGGGCATACTTTTGAGTATGTGGGGGTTATAGGCACGAATATCCTTACACCCTAATGGAGGAATTGATGTGAGATAAACATTTAATCTCTCAATCCTTCATTATATATGTCAGGATGGATGTATAACTAATCTCTCGGTGATCTTAATGTCAGATCTATGTGAGATAAATATAATGTCTCTCGATTGCAAAGAGAGTACATTATGCCACTGTAACTCTAATAGTGAAGTTGCCAGTATACCCTGGAAAGCTATTTAGCAGAGACACTGAATGTCCTGAATTTGGTCCTCACACTGACTGAGGAAGATGAAGTCATGGGAATCCGGCTCTTCTATTGACCTATATATGGTACCAATTTTGATTTCACAATGGTCAGTTGGAGTATGAGCAGTATACCTCATCTCCTCAGGGCTTAAGTATGTTTATAAAATGTAATCATCCGTATAGCATATTTGCTTAGGATCAAAATACGAGAATCATTGGTTGATGTTACTTTTCATAGCATGTTCCAAATGGACAAATGTTATTTATGCTCTTCAATTCCTTATTGGATAAGTAACAGTCTGCTCTATTAAGATATAGTTGTAATGACTTGAATAAAAGATAATGCTCTAAATTGTTCAGTCAATGATTTAGCTGTTGTTGAATACTTATAATTCTTCTACTAAGTTTTATTCCCTTAATTGCAATAATAATGTTTCTGGCGGAGAGTTATATCTCTCGCTGGGACAATTTTCAATTGTCTCACCCCCGTGGGATCCAACTTTTTAGGTAGACGTTGAAGAAGAGGCAGAAACCCTACAACGGGTGAAGAACAGCAGCAGTAGCAAGGACAGCAGTGAGTTCTCAGGTGGAGACACTGGTTGTCATGTCCTGTAAATAGAGAGTCCTATGTGTCATCTCTGTACTCTCAGGTCCTAGGAGTCAGCAGTTAGTTTAATATTGATCTGAGATTTTGGCTTGATGCCTCGAGATTTTTATACTGCCTATGTACTGTTTAACAGGGCAGTTGATGCTTGTAACTCTCAAGAAGGAATGGTACAAGAGATGTACTAATGAACTAGAATTTAAATAAATTACTTTGGTTCTTTATGAAAGAGTTTTTCAGTTTATGGATCTCTTTGTAAAAAGTTTTAATTTTTAGTGATTTTTAGTAATTCCGCTGTTAACGAGTGCTTCCGCTTAAGTAAATCATGTTTTTATAAGTTGGACGCCACAATTTAGTGGTATCAGAGCTCTAGGTTCGCAAAGTCTATAGAGACATAGGATTAAGGTTGTTGAGTCTGTTCTAGTGTCTTCCAGTTTATCTGATAGTGTCTTCTGTTCATATAGGGGGAGAAGAAGAACTAAAGATGTCTAGATCACATGATGAACATGATGCTGAGAGCAGCATTGCTGCACTAGGAGGAGGTGTAAGAGATCAAGATAGGGAGGAGCCCGTACCTGAACAACCCCAATTCAATCAAGTAGATATGGGGAACTCAGTCTTCCAAGCCATGTTTGGACAGTTTATGGCAGCCATGACTCATATGACAGATAGGATGCCACTACCTGCACCTAGGGCACCTACCCACCATGAAGGACAGGGAATCGACAAGACATTTGAATGACTTCACTGGGTTGGAGCCACAGAATATGCTGGAACAGCTGACCCAGCAGATGCAGACATGTGGCTGACTGAGCTGGAGAAGGCCTTTAGAATCCTTAACATCCCAGAAGCTGAGAAGGTTAGACATGCAGTGTACCTTCTTAAGGGGAGTGCTGGCCATTGGTGGACCATAGAGGAGGGAAAGAGGCCAGGTGTGGAGATCGGATGGGAAGTATTCCGACAAGAATTCTTCAATGAATACTTTCCTAAGACGTTCTTAGATGAGAAGATCTCTCAGTTTGAGTGGTTAAGGCAAGGACCAATGAACATTAGCGAGTATGAGGCTAAGTTCATGGAGCTTTTGCAGTTCTATCCGCATATGGAAGCTACCGATGAAGAAAGGATTCAGCATTTTGAGAAGGGGTTGAATGCCGATTTGACCACTCCTGTGTTTGCATTATAGAATAGGGAGAGGTTTGCTACTTTTGTGGAGTCTGTTAGACGGATAGAGAGGTCTGTAACTGAGAAGCGACAGACTAAGAGTAAGAAGGTGTATACTCAATTCCAAGGAAATGGGTCCAAACGTTTTAAGAAACTAAAGTTTTCTGCACCAATAGCAGCACCAAGGTTTAATACCCAGACGCAATGGACGTCAAATAGGGGTAGAGTTTGTAGTTTACCACTGGAAGGAGCCCACAGCTCAACATCAGTGTCGGTAACAGGACCATCCAGACCATAGTCAGGGAACATAGGTTGTTTTATATGTGGAAAGATGGGGCATCTGATGAAGGATTGTCGAGCCAGAGAAGCAAGTGTGACTCAACCACAGAGGCAGATTCAGCAAGGCTCTCAGAGGCGACAATTTCCAAGTGGCGCTAGAGAACGTGGACAAGCGTCCCAAGCTAGATCATTGACACCCAATAATCGAGCACCGAGTCAACCACATGTGACGATAAGATTCTATGTGATGAATCAGCCTGATGCAGTAGTCAACCCTCGGGTTGTGACAGGTTAGATGGAACTATTTTATTCTGATATGTTTGCATCCTGCTTTGTATCTATTTTAATTGATCTGGGTTCTACGCATTCTTTCATTACTAAAAGAGTAATTCTTGACTGCAATATGACAGTTGGTCATAGGGCAGAAAGTTTCAAGTTAGAGACCCCTTTGATGGAATCTGTAATGTTGCGAGAGGTGTGTTCTCCCTGCACTCTTATCTTTTCTGAACATCGCATTCAAGTAGATCTTATACCACTTGTGTGACGACCGTCTCGCGAAAACAGGATTAACTAATGCGGAAGCGAATTATTTGCAGCGGATTACTGAAAATCACTAAAAATTAAAACTTTTTGCAAGAAGATCCACAAACTGTGAAACTTTGACATAAAGAACCAAAGTAAGTTATTTACAAACTGATTCATCATTACATCTCTGTATCATTTCATCTCGAGAGTCATAACATTGTCAGCCCTGTTAAACTATGCATGAGTAGGATACAAAAATCTCGAGGCTTCAAGCCAAAATCTCAGATCAACATCAAACACTCTACTGACTCCTAGGACCTGAGAGTACAGAGACGACTCATAGGACTTTCTATATACAACTTGACAGCTCATATCCCCACCTGGGATTTACTGCTGTCCCTGCTACTGCTGCTGCTGCTCTTCCTCTGTAATAGGTTCCTTGCCTTTTCGTCGGCGGTTACCTAAAAATTTAATCCCACGGGGGTGAGACAATTATAAAAATTGTCCCAGCGAGAGATATAACTCTCCTCTAGTAACATTGTTATTGCAAATGATAGAATAACACTGAGCAGTAGAAATATAAACATTTATCAGCAGGTAATGCATTAGATAAACTAAATAGAGCAGCATTCTCTATGCAATCATTTCAGTTGTAACTTGAATAAGTAGCAAGTTATCCATTTAGGAAGAAATATAAAGATAATGTAAATCATTTATCCAACTAGAACATGTTAATCAATGTATTCTCAACCATTGATTCTCGTAGTTCAACCTTAAGCAAATATGCTACACGGCTGATTACATATTACAAACATACTTATGCCCTGAGGAGATGAGATATACCGCTCATACTCTAACCGACCACTGCGAAGTCGAAATCGGTACCATACATAGGTCATCAGAAGAGCCGGATTTCTATGACCTCATCCTCCTCAGTCAGTGTGAGGAACAACATACAGGACATCTCGTGTCTCTGCTACAATAGCTTTCCAGGGTATTCTGGCAACTTCGCTATTAGAGTTACAGTGGCATTCTGTACTCTCTTCGCCATCGAGGGATTTCTTGTTTATCTCTCATCGATGCGGCATTAACAACATTATCGGGAGATTAGTGATACATCATCCCGGCATATACATATAATGAAGAATTGAGAGATTTAGTGTTTATCTCACATCAATTCCTTCATTAGGGCGTAAGGATATTCGCGCCCATAACCCCCACATACTCAAAAGTATGCTCTCCAGGAGTTCCCTTAGGAAAACATGTTTCACCATCACCTAACTACTGACGATGATGGATCTATGGTCAGGGCTCTACATGATATCATTTCACTTGATTATTTAAGTACATTACAACATTCTTTTAGCATCAGGCATGTTGTCAATCATATAACATTTGCTATAAATAATGAGTACTATTTCTATCAAGTTCATTTCACAGCTTTGCTAACATTAGGATCTCAATCCCTTATCATCTCATCATCATGATTCAAGAATATGGGTGTTCAAACCCTTAAATCATCAAGACACATGTTACCAATTTAACAGGTAACTTAATGCCATGAAGTCATCTAACAGTGTAAACATGATAAATGTAATGCAGGTATTTCACATGGCTCTTAAAGCCTATCAAACTCTTTTGTTACCTTTCACTAGGCAACATGGCATATCATTGCTTATAGAACTTATAAAGTGTTTTCAATACACAAGGCATCATAGCTCATACCTGACTATGTTCAATACCTCATGAAACCTGCATGATTAGTACAGATGATAACAACACATCAATTTTATATCAGTACAATGCAAAATAATGATAACATCACTATTCAAGGATTACCCCACTATGCCCTTACTAGGGTTAGGGTTTCCTTTTTAATTCAATTAGGGTAACCATTCCCTTAGCTCAATTAGGGTTAATAACTTATCCCTCATCTTCTATAAGATGAAGTTACTTCAACCTTGATTAATCTAAGTCAACTCAATCTTGAAAGAAGAATTGACATCATAGGATATGTCATTATATCAAGATCATTAAGAACTCAATCTCCCTTGGATTACATCATGTGATTGATTACATAAACCACTGACCTTCATCCAATTTGATAGTTCATACTCTTTGGTTGATTACCTTCCAAGTGATCTTGGAATAGGTGAAACCATTTAGTAGGATAGTAATTGAAACCACTTAACAAAATTGAACTTCTGAAACTGTTTAAGCCTCAACTGATTTGGGATCATTTGGTCCCAAACGGTCTTGAGACCGTTTGGACTCAAACGGTCCTGAGACCGTTTGGTCCAAACCACCTCAAAACCGAAAGGACCAAATATGGTTTCCATCAATCACATTGAATTAGGGTTTTCAATGTTGAACCCTTCAATCGATCTTGCACATGTTAGACACTAATCAATTGAGTTAATTAGATCAACCCTCAACTGATTTGATACTCAATTGACCCTCAATTGATCCTCAATTAGGGTTGGAATCAATTGAATTAGGGTTTAGAATCAATGAACCTTCAATATTCATCAATGTGTGACTAGTTACTTCATAACTATTGAACCACCATTCAAATGGGGTATGACCTGACCCCAAATGGTCTTTAGGTCGTTTGGATGACCTCCAAACGGTCTTGAGACCGTTTTCCCATCATATCACTCAAAACCAAGCAATCCAATTAGGGTTTGGTTCATTGAAGTGCTCACCAAATCAGCAATTTATTGCAGATCAACTTGATATCTTTAGACCTTCAACCACTGAACTATACCCAACCCTAGACCTCCAAACGGTCTTGGGTGACCACCAAACGGTCTTGAGACCGTTTGGATGAGCTCCAAACGGTCATGAGACCGTTTGCCCATCATATCACTCAAAACCAAGCAATCCAATTAGGGTTTGGTTCATTGAAGTGCTCACCAAATCAGCAATTTATTGCAAATCAACTTGATATCTTTAGACCTTCAACCACTGAACTATACCCAACCCTAGACCTCCAAACGGTCTTGGGTGACCACCAAACGGTATTGACACCGTTTGGATGAGCTACAAACGGTCTTGAGACCGTTTGGATGAGCTACAAATGGTCTTGAGACCGTTTGCCCATCCAACCTTTGGACTTTAGTGAAAAATCATCATGGATTGGTCTATCAAGTTGATCAACAAATCAGCACTACCTTGCAATATGATTAGTACCTTTGGACCTTCAATTGGTCAACTATACTTGAACCCAGACCTCCAAACGGTCTTGGGGTGATCCCCAAACGGTCTTGGGGTGATCCCCAAACGGTCTTGAGACCGTTTGGGCTAATCAACCCAAAATCTCAACTTCACTCATTGGAATTTCAGAACTGTTTTCAATTAGGGTTTGCCTAATTGATTGGCCTTCAACTCATGACTCGTTTGGAATTAATCCATCAAATTTGGTGAGTCATTATATCACATCATAAGGAACAGTAATCCCAAACGTTCAACGCTTTTTCAACGCACTCAAACGGTCTTGAGACCGTTTGCCCAAAAAGTTCAATTAAATCAGATTGAAAATCAGCACTTAATCCAATTAGGTTTCCCTAATTGATTAGGCTTCAACTCACGATTCCTTTGGAGTTAATCCCTCAAATTTGGAGGGTTATTAATAAACATAATTATGAACAGGAATCCCAAACGGTCAACGCTTGGTCAACCATCTCAAACGGTCTTGAGACCGTTTTCTCAACCAGGTCAAGTTAATCAGGTTGAAAATCAGCACTTAATTCAGTTCGATTTGCCGAATTGATTGGCCTGCAACTCATGACTCGTTTGGAGTTAACCCCTCAAATTTGGAGGGTCATTATCCTACATAATTAGGAACGAGATTCCCAAACGGTCAATGCTTGGTCAACCATCTCAAACGGTCTTGAGACCGTTTGCCACCAAACGGTCTGCAAACCGTTTGGTCACCAAACGGTTTTGGTGAAATCGTTTGGTCCCAACTAATGAGATCATTTTCTCCCAAGATATTTGGTGAGGTGCTTGGTTATGATGATGTCATCATCATCTTCCTTCGTGCACACAAGAACAGCAACCGTTCTTTATGGAATTTGCAGCAAAGAAGCAAAATTTTATCAAATTGAAGAAATCAATCAACAAAGCATAGAAGATTGATGCAATAGCAATGTTTGAGGGTTTAAGTTATAAAACCCGCCTCAAATTTGATCTCCAAGCTCCAAGCTCCGTGGCTTTAATGGTGGATGGAGCTCCAGAAACTATCCAAGGTTCGTTCTTGAGCTTTTGGATGAAATGGATGGCTAGAAATGGAAATCGAGTGAAGAAAACCTAGAATCAATCATTGATTTAGGGTTTTCACCATGAATCCAAGGTAGAGGATGATCAAACCTTACCTACAGCTGGTGTTCGTCCTTCTCCTGCTCCTGAGCTCTCCTTATGTCGGCCAAAGAAAAAGGAATAAGGAAAAGGCTAAGGGAAACGTTCCTTAGGTGTTATTGAAATAAGGTATATATAAAGAATATGTATATGGGTCTTTGATGAAAGAGAAAATGAAATCATTTTCCTTAAATAAATTCCATACTAATTTCCCCCTAATCCTCCTCCATTACTTGATCACGAAACCACCTTCAAACTTTCGTAAAATCTCTTCATTATCCAAGAATTAATGGAAAAGAAATTAAGCACATTAATCCATTATAATAATAATATCCATATGTGAGTGGGTTTTCTTTTCCTTATAATAATGGTGAGTGGAATTTCACCTACTTAGGATATTTTCGTTCCTTATCTTGGCAAAGGAACTTCCATCCTTATTCAAAATCAACCCAAAACATTTTGGTTGAAAGCCCTTCAATTATTTTTATTCATTTTTGCCCTAAATTGAATTAGGGTTTCAATTAGGATTAAATCTTGATTATTTTAATGTCAAGATTCTCTCTCCTCCAAGATAATTCAAATGAGGTGCCCATCTCATTTTTTTTGCTCTACTTGATGCCAAAGATTATTAGGGACCTTATTGAACTGGTAATTTGCATATTGAACCCTAGGTTTTGGGTAAATTGCACTTTACACCAAAACTAGGTTTTAATGTACAAACTTTGCTTTATCAGCACTTTCTTGGTATTCAGGCTATCACAAGCCATACCTCTGCATCATCTTCATTCTTATGATGCATCAACACATGAGGAACTTATTATCATACACAATTTGCAATCTAACCCCTCAACTTGGGTAATTTGCACTTTAGTCCAAAATTAACAAAATAATGTTTCAACATTATTCAAAAAGGACTGAAATTGAAATATGAGTTCCTCAAGAGCCTTAATTACATTTCAAAAGTTAACCACAAGCATCAAATCACATATTTAAGAAAAACACCTAGGGTTAGTTCATAACCCAGGTCAGGGATGTTACAACTTGAGATGCATGAATTCGATATAATTCTTGGGATGGACACCCTATAAAAGTACAAGGTTGTCTTGGATTGTGAGTCCAAGAAAGTTGTGTTCATAGATGATAGTGACGCATGGATCTTTCAATGAGACAGAAAGATTCTTCCAACTTGTCTTGTGTCATCTATGGTAGATGAGAAGTTGATAAGGAAAGGATGTTTTGCATTCTTGGCGCATGTAATAGATACCACCATGGAGAGCCCTCATTCTTTTGAAGTTCTGATAATTAGGGAATTTGAAGATGTGTTTCCTGAGGAACTTCCTAGTGTACCTCTTCCCCGAGAGATTGATTTTGAGATTAATCTAATCCCGGGCACGCAACCAATAGCACAAACACTATATAGGATGGCACCTGCTAAAATGGGAGAACTCAAGAAACAACTTCAAGAGTTGCTTGAGAAAGGTTTTATCCGACCGAGTACTTCACCATGGGGTGCTCCGGTCCTCTTTGTTAAGAAGAAGGATGGGTTGATGCGGTTATGCATTGACTACAGACAGTTGAATAAAGTAACTATAAAGAATAAGTATCCTTTGCCAAGGATAGATTACTTGTTTGATCAGTTGTGTGGTGCAAATGTCTTTTCTAAGATAGATCTGAGGTCGGGATACCATCAGTTGTGTATTAAGGAGGGTGACATACCTAAGTCTACCTTTAGGATAAGGTATGGTCACTATGAGTTCATAGTTATGTCGTTTGGACTAACTAATGCACCAGTTGCATTCATGGAACTCATGAATAGAATTTTTCGACCTTTTCTTGATTAGTGTGTAGTAGTCTTCATAGGACATCTTGATCTATAGTAGAGATGCTTAACAGCATGAGCAGCACCTCCTTCAGGATCTAACTTTGCTAAGAGAGCATAAGTTGTATGTTAAGTTTAGCAAATGTGAGTTCTGGTTACCAGAAGTCTCTTTTCTAGGACACGTAATATCTTCTTCAGGTATTCATGTTGATCCTAAGAAGGTAGAATATGTCCTGCAATGGGAACAGCCGAAAACACCAACGGAGATATGCGGTTTCCTGGGGTTGGCAGGCTATTACAGGAGGTTCATTAAGAACTTTAGTTCTATAGCTTTACCCCTAACCTAGTTGACCAGAAAGGAGGTTCCTTTTGTCTGGAATGACAAGTGTCAACATTCTTTCCAAATATTGAAAGAAAGATTGACAAGTGCACATGTGTTGGTGTTACCTAAGTAGGGAAATGGGTATGTACTTTTCTGTGATGCATCTAAGAACGGTCTAGGATGTGTGTTGATGCAGGATAATCAAGTGATTTCTTTTGCTTCTCGACAGCTTAAGAAACACAAGGAGAATTATCCAACACATGATCTAGAGCTAGCTGTTGTAGTCCATGCCTTAAAGATCTGGAGACATTATCTCTATGGGGAGACATTCTAGATTTTCATAGACCATAAGAACCTAAAATATATCTTCTCTCAGCATGAGCTGAACATGAGACAGTGCCGCTGGATGGAGTTAATCAAGGACTACAATTGTACAATTGATTATCATCTAGGGAAGGCTAATGTAGTGGTTGATGCACTAAGTAGGAAATCAGCAACACCAGCCCTAGATAAAGGACAGTTGAATTCCTTAGTGTGCTCTAAGAGGGATATGTTTATCTCCTTGAGGCAAAACAATGTACAGCTAAAATTATCATTGTTAGTCGGGTTGTTAGCTGAGATGCACATAAAACCAACTCTGAGACAGCAGATTAAAGAAGCACAGCAAGCTGATGTTGTAGTTCAGCAGATTAGATTAGAGTTTGGTAGTGAGAAACGAGATGGCTATCATGAGTCAGAGGATCAGGTAGTCTGTTACCATGGTAGGATGGTAGTACCCGATGCCGATGACTTGAGAAAGTTAGTTCTGGAAGAAGCTCATTCTTCTATGTATGCTATGCATCCTGGGAGCACCAAAATGTATCATAACTTAAAAGAGATGTATTGGTGGCCTGGATTGAAGAAAGATGCAGCTAAGTTTGTTATGCGGTGTTCGGTGTGTCAGTAGGTTAAAGCTAAACATCAGAAGCCCACAGGAATGATGCAATCTTTGCCTATACCGTAGTGGAAATGGGATCATGTGACCATGGACTTTTTGGTTGGTTTGCCTAGAACAACCAAAAGTCATGATTCTATTTGGGTGATAGTTGATAGGTTGATAAAGACATCACATTTCTTACCTGTCAAAACAACCTACACTGCTGAGAAGCTGGCACAGTTATATGTTGATGAGATAGTGTGGTTGCACGGGGTTCCAGCTACCATTGTTTCTGATAGAGGTCCCCAGTTTAGGAGTCATTTTTGGGAGCGACTCCATAAAGCTTTGGGTATGCAGTTAAGGTTTAGTACAGCCTTTCACCCACAGACAGATGGACAATCTGAAAGGACCATACAAACCTTGGAGGATTTGCTTAGAGCATGTGTCCTTCAGTTTGTAGGAAGTTGGGATCTACACCTAAGCTTGATAGAATTTGCTCACAATAATAGCTATCAGCACAGTATTGATATGGAACCATATGAAGCTTTGTATGGTAGACGTTGTAGATCTCCCTTATGTTGGTATGAAACAGGAGAAAATCAACTTTTGGGTCTTGAGCTTGTGCAGCAGACAACTGAGAAGATTGATGTAATACAACAGCAGTTGAAAGCGGCTCACGATAGACAGAACTCATATGCCGACAAATGGAGAAGACCTTTAGAATTCCAAGTTGGAGACAGAGTATACCTCAAGGTCTCACCTTGGAAAGGAGTTCTTATATTTGGAAGAAAGGGAAAGTTAGCTCCTATATTTATGGGGCCTCATCTAATCATTGAAAGGATAGGAATGGTAGCCTATAAGCTGGAGTTACCACCTAAGTGGCATAGATTGCACCCAGTGTTCCATATCTCTATGCTGAGGAAGTGTCATCCTGACACAGAGTTGGTGCTACAACCTTTGGAGGTAGAACTAAATGATGATATATATTATGTTGAAGGACATGTGTTGGTTCTTGACAGAAGAATTAAAAAGCTGAAAAAGAAAGACATTTGTCTTGTAAAAGTTCTCTGGCATCTTTGTGGCATTGAAGAAGCTACATGGGAACTAGAGTAAGAGATGAGGAGGAAATACCCTACTCTTTTCACTTAATGTTTTCGTTGATGATTTCGAGGATGAAACCCTTGTAAGGGGTGGATAATTTGTAACATCCCTGACCTTGGTTATGCTTAAACCCTAGGTGTTTTGTTTAAGAAAGATAATTATATGCTTGCTCTTATTTTTTTAAAAGTAATCAAGGCTCGAGAGGAACTCATATTTCAATTTTAGTCCTTTTGAATAATGTTGAAATGATATTTTGCTTGTTTTGGACTAAAGTGCAAATTACCCAAGTTGAGGGGTTAAATTGCAAATTGTGCATGATAATATGTTCCTCGTGTGTTAAAGCATCATGAGAATGAAGATGATGCAGAGGTATAGCTTGTGGTGGACTGAGTACCAAGAAAGAGCTGATAAAGCAATGTTTGTGCATTAAAACCTAGTTTTGGTGTAATGTGCAATTTACCCAAAACCTAGGGTTCAATATGCAAATTACCACTTCAATGAGGTCCCTAGTATTCTTGGCATCTTGTAGAGTCAATAAAATGAGAGGGGCATCTCATGTGAGCTACTTTGAAGGAGAGAGAATCTTGATATTAAAATAATCAAGATTTAAGCATAATTGAAACCTTAATTCAATTTCATGCAAAAATAAATAAAATAATTGAAGGGCCTTCAACCAAAAACGAGATGGTTGAATTTTCTCAAGTGTGAACATCCTTATGCCTTGCAAAGGCAACGAAATATCCTAAGGAGGTGAAGACTCCACTCACATTATTATAAGAAAAAGAAATATCCACTAACTTATGGATATTAATATTATAACGGTTAAGGTGCTTAATTTGCTTTTCTTTAAATTGGGGATAATTGAGAGGAATAAGAGGCAAGGAGGATAGTCTCGTATCTAAGTAAGATAAGGGGGCAAGTGGCAAGGAAATGGGGGAGATAATTCCTACTTTCTCTCTCTTAAATGAATTTTTAATAAAAACGCATATAAGGTCATTTATCCATAGAATGAAAGGGTAATTTCGAATCCACTTCTTCTCTTTTCTTGCAAAACGAACAAGGAAGCTTTGAAGGACCAGGAGGATGACCCCCAACATGTTGGTAAGCTTCTTGACTTCCTTTCACCTTATTTCCATGGTGGAAATCAACAATTAATGCATGATTTCTTCTTATCTCGATCCCATCTTCAATTCTAACCATTCCTTTTCACTCAAAGCTTGAGGACGAGTCTTGGGACAGTGAAAGGAGTTCCATACACCATTTTTGACATGATCTTGGAGCTTTGAATCTCATTTGGAGGCAGGTTATATAACTTGAATCCATTACATTATTATTCAATTATCAATCTTGCAAATATATTGATTCCTTCTTCTTCTTGATCGGTTGCTTGTTGAAATTGATAATTTTATGAAATCAGCAGCAATATGAACTACATGGATGAAGGTAGATGATGATGACATCATCTTGGGCAATTTTCCCAAAGAAATTATATTCCAATCGGTTTCAACAAGTTGTTCATTCGGTTTCAACAAAACTGTTTGAAATCAAACGGTTTCATTAAACCGTTAGAAGCCAAATGGTTTCAAACCGTTTGGGAGGGTTGACCATAGTTGACCATTTGGATATTTGATGCTAATGTTGATGGTTGATGACCCATTAAATTTAATTGACTAATTCCAAAGGGTTCAGTAGTTGAAGGTTCATCAATTACCAAACCCTAATTGGGTTAAGTGCTGAAATTCTAATTGGTTGATATAGATTTTTGGGTTGATTAACTAAAACGGTCTCAAGACCATTTGGAGGTCAACCAAGACTGTTTGGAGGTCTAGGGTTAAGTATGTTTGAGTAATTGAAGGTCCACAGATACCAAATTGAAATGCAATTAATAAATGATTTGATGATCAATCCAATGATCTAAACCCTAATGGAATTTCACAAATTCCAAGGATAGGATGGAGCAAACGGTCTCAAGACCATTTGGAGGTCATCTCAATGACCTCAAGACCGTTTGAGGTCAGGTCATATCAAAATATTGATGATGATTTATTAATTTCAATTAAGTCAATTCCACAATGTTGATCTTTGATGGTTCCTCGATTTCAAAGCCCTAATTGAAGGTTCTTCAGTAGAAATCCTAGATCAATTGGGTTAAAAACCCTAAATAATGGTCCAATTGAAGGATGATTCAATAGTTCAATTGATGAAGAATTAAGGATTCAATTGATAATTGGTTCATCTATTGAAACCATGAATTATTTAAGTGTTGAAAAACCTTTTTGGTCCATTCCATTTTGAGAGGGTTTGGACCAAACAGTCTTAAGACCATTTGAGTCCAAACGGTCTCAAGACCGTTTGGGTCCAAATGGTCTCAAACCGTTTGGAGACCCAAAGTTCAATCGGTTTCAACACCTTTCTTGTCCAATCGGTTTCAAGGGCAATTTGCCCAAATGGTTTTCTACCAATTGAATTCTGAGAACTAAGATCGTTTAGAGTCTAAGTATTCAAATCTTTTTGAGGTTTAACATGGTTGATCCATTTGGATACCTCATGTAATTGGAGATCCAATATGGTTAATCCAATTGATCATCTAATGTAATTGAAGGTTGAATTGGTCAATTTATTTGGAACCCTCATGTAATTAAAGGTTCAATTGATTAAACCATTTGGAGACCTAATGTACTTAGATGATTGATACCCTTAGTGGGATTAATTATTGATGCATAATGATGTAACAATTCAATACATCATGTTAACCATCAATGCATGTATTTGAATAAAGAGTAGGCTCAATCTAATCAAGAATTGAGTAGTGTACATCCTGAATAGGATGAGAGAGAGATTCATACATACAAGATATTCATGTAGCAATAAAGCCTAACACATTCAAAATAAGTGTGATATACAATTAGGGTATGATCCTTGATAAAGTGATCATGAAATCCTAATTGAGTTAATTGATGAACACAAACCCTAATTTAGGGCAATTCCTAGTAAAACCCTAATCGAAGGGGATAATGTGATATGAATTTAGAGTAATGACATGAGTAACCCTAATTCAGGCTATTTTGATGATAAACCCTATTTGGGGTGAATAGTAAACCCTAATTGTGGGTTATTGAATATAAACCCTAATCCAGGGTGCGGTGATGTGAATAGTAAACCCTAATTCTGGGTTATACTATATAGCATGAAATGCTAATCTTGGAATGATGAATCATTGGTCCTAATTGAACAAAGGGGATGAGTAACCCTGATTGAAATGAAAAGGGAAACCCTAACCCTAGTGAGGGAATAGTGGTGTTACCCTTGAATAGTGATGCTATAATTGTTATGCATGGTGTTGATGTGAAATTGATGTAACTGTTATCATCTATACTAACCATGTAGGTATTATGAGATGATGAACATAGCCAGGTATGAGCTATGATGTTTTATTTATTAAAATTATTATTGGGCCTTATGTGCCATAATATGTTGTGTTGCCTATTAAGAGGTAATAAGAGAATTAATGGGCCTTAAGTGCCATGAGAGATGCTTGTCTAACAAGTATCATGTTTACCTTGGTCAAATGACCTGAAGGTGATAGTTATCTGAAAAAGTGGTAATAAGTATTTTGTATGAACTAAGGTTTGAATACCCATACTTCATAATCATGATGATGAAATGTTAAGGGATGAGAATACCCCTGATGTGATAAGGGATTGAGATCCCAATGTGTAATAAAGCTTTGAAAAGAACTTGATAGAAATAGTACTCATTCTTTGTAGCATTTTTTTTGGGGTTCACCGGGATAATTTTATTCATCCTGCTCCCGGGTTGCAGGTCGACAATTAGAAACTATTACAGAATGGTTCGTCCCTTGTTCCTTCCAGTACTCGTCTGGAATAAACTCAGGACAATTGTTCCACACTATAGAATCATTGTTGTTCCTCACAGCCCATTTGACCAGAAGGTCTGCCAAGACATTTGCCTCACGTTTGACGAACTGAATCTGGATGTTTGGTTTCGTTTCCAGGAGTTCTCCAAGCCTCTATTGATATAGCCGATATTTAGGCATACCAGTCAGTTTAGAGTTCAGAATATCGCATGCCAGCTTGCTGTCTGACTCAATGATCACGGCCTCCGGTCTTTGAATTGTGGCTTCAATGCCTCTGTAAATAGCCAACAGTTCAATATCTAAGATATAGTGGCCCTTCCCAGTCTGAGCACCTGTTGTAATCCACTTTTGCTGAGCGTCTCGGGCCACATAACTTGTGGCTGCTCTATCATTTCTTCTTCGTACCGATCCATCAACATTTACTTTGATAGAATTGCGGGTTAAGGGTGACCACAAGGCAACCAGCGATTTTTGTTGTGGGCTGGGCGGTGCCTGAAACGCATACAAGGATTGCCTGACTTTATGTGCTACCGTCTGAATAATCGATGAAGAAGTAGTTCGTTTGCCAGAAAAAATTAGCTCGTTTCTATGCTGCCACAAAGTTTCAGCAGTGTGGGTGAACCATATAGATATGTTCCTGCCATCTTTATTTTTCTTCAAGTTTCGGGAAAACCATGCAACCATAGATTCTCCTGTCTCAAACTGTAGATTGTTGTTTCTGGAAACCGTGTGTAGCATTTGTTATAATGTTTTATGTTGAAAACACATTTTATACTAAAAGAATATTGTAATGTACTTAATTAATCAAGTTAAATGGTATCATGTAGAGCCCTGACCATAGATCTATAATCGTCAGTAGTTTGGTGATGGTGAAATAGGTTTTCCTACGGGAACTCCTGGAGGGCATACTTTTGAGTATGTGGGGGTTATGGGCATGAATATCCTTACACCCTAATGGAGGAATTGATGTGAGATAAACATTTAATCTCTCAATCATTCATTATATATGTAGGTATGGATGTATAACTAATCTCCCGATGATCTTAATGAGGGATCGATGTGAGATAAATATAATGTCTCTCGATTGCAAAGAGAGTACATTATGCCACTGTAACTCTAATAGTGAAGTTGCCAGTATACCCTGGAAAGCTATTTAGCAGAGACATTGAATGTCATGCATTTGGTCCTCACACTGACTGAGGAAGATGAATTCATGGGAATCTGGCTCTTCTATTGACCTATATATGGTATCGATTTTGATTTCGCAATGGTCGGTTGGAGTATGAGCGGTATACCTCATCTCATCAGGGCTTAAGTATGTTTATAAAATGTAATCAGTCATATAGCGTACTTGCTTAGGATCGAAATATGAGAATCATTGGTTGATGTTACTTTGCATAGCATGTTCCAACTAGAAAAATGTTATTTATGCTCTTCAATTCCTTATTGGATAAGTAACAGGCTACTCTATTAAGATATAGCTATAATGACTTGAATAAAGGATAATGTTCTAAATTTTTTAGTTAATGATTTAGCTGTTGTTGAATACTTATAATTCTTCTACTCAGTTTTATTCCCTTAATTGCAATAATAATGTTTCTGGCAGAGAGTTATATCTCTTGCTGGGACAATTTTCAATTGTATCACCCTCGTGGGATCCAACTTTTTAGGTAGACGTCGAAGAAGAGGAAGAAACCCTACAATGGGTGAAGAACAGCAGTAGCAAGGACAGCAGTGAGTTCTCAGGTGGAGACATTGGTTGTCATGTCCTATAAATAGAGAGTCCTATGTGTCGTCTCTGTACTCTCAGGTCCTAAGAGTCAGTAGTTAGTTTAATATTGATATGAGATTTTGGCTTGATGCCTCAAGATTTTTATACTGCCTATGTACAGTTTAATAGGGCAGTTGATGCTTGTAACTCTCGAGAAGGAATGGTACATGATATGTACTGATGAACCAGAATGTAAATAAATTGCTTTGGTTCTTTATGAAAGAGTTTTTCATTTTATGGATCTCTTTGTAAAAAATTTTAATTTTTAGTGATTTTCAGTAATTCTACTGTTAACGAGTGCTTCCGCTTAAGTAAATCATGTTTTTATAAGTTGGACGCCACATGAACTGGTCGACTGGTGGCCCAACTAACCGACTAGAGGTGTCCAGACGCTACTTGGACCTGAGAACCATATGACCATTTCAGAAGAGCCAAACTGAGCAACCAGGAGGCGAGCCGACCGGTTCAAGAGTTGAACCAATCAACCCACATTGGTTCGAGCACAGATCTACACCAACAACAGGTTGCATATGATGTGGCCAATAGGTGATAGTAATTCCTTCTAGCTCCAAGGAATTACATTAGTATGGACATAACCATCACTTGTGTGTTTTATTTATTGCATGTTCTCATTTGTGGCTATAGCATGTATATGATGTGTACTATATATGTGGTGATTGGATAAAGTATATGTATTTATACAAACAAACTCCCTCAACTAAAATATTAAGTCTAAAATGATTTCATTAGCAATACACATGAAAAGATTGATCGACCAAGCGTAGATTTGCACAAAGCATGGTGCACCGTCTATCTCTTGGAAGTATGATGGTAGATATGTAGATTTGCACAAAGCATGGTGTGTATCTATCGTATTGGCTATTGGGTCAGGCTTAACTAGTGACTTGGAGAGCCCAAGCCCAGAGGCATGCAGATGATCATGGCAAAGAGTTGCACATATCATCTATGCAAGAGTTGCATATGATATAATTGGCATGATGGCCTACCTAAATAGTCAGGTTATGGGTGATCGACAAAAGTTGGCTCATGACCTGATGAAATATGGATCTTGGCCCACTAGAATATTGTATGTTGCAATATTCCAAATTGATATTGAGGGCTATCAATTCAAATAAAATAGTGGGAGTGATAAAAATTAAATGCCTAATTAATATTGTACAAATTATCAAGTCAAACCAAATAAAAAATGTTTTGAAAAATTGTAATATTTCTTTATAGAATCAAATGTCAAAAGCATAACACATTTAAATTGTGATCAAGCCTCAAGACGGACAAAATGGGATAAAATTCCACAATTAGTTAAGGACTTTGAGAAATGTTCTCGTCAATGAGAGAAAGCTCTATGTCCTTGGTAGACCAATGCCGGAGGAACCCACTCTAAAAATGCCTAAGGCTAAATGGATGCTTTTGGAAAGCATGCCAATGATGCCATAGACATTTGAATACCTCATGCTCTGTTGTACAAACTATGAGTTGCATGAACAAAATGAATACATGGTCATTCTTGAGATGGTAACACATCTTAAGAATCATGTAAAACAAAGAAGGTATAATGTATCAAAAGAACTAATTGAGTGCAAACTGACAAAGGGAGGTCCAGTAGAACCCCATGTGCTCAATGTGATTGGACATTTGAATGACTAGGATTTCTCTTAGATCAAGAGTTGACCTTGAATATTATTATGCAAGCGTTGCATGAATCAAATAGTCAATTTATCAAATGCTTGGAATGTTGATGCCAAAGCAAGGAAGAACAAGGACAAAACTGTGATGGGGATCAGCAGAAGTGAGTCCTAGGACAAAAGCAAGGCTAAGAAGTGTTCTTAGGCTAAGATGAAGTCCAAGTCTTCTGCACTCAATATATGGAGAAGGATAAGTGTAAAAGGAATCTATCCTTTTTCACTTAAAGGATAAAGAAAATAAAGTGCCACCATTGTCACTTGTTTGGACATTTGAAAGGAATTATCCTATTCATAGAGGATCTCAAGAACAAGATAGAGATAGAGATCTCTACTTCAGGACCTGAGAAGAAGTAAGCTAGAACTATATGGAGAAAGGGTTGATGTCACTATAGTTAAATGTTTTCATTCATGGGCACATAATAGAATTAGTGAATTGATGCTATGTACTTGTCAAACATCATATGTTTTGTATGACAAGGCATTATGATCTTTTATGGTGATGCCCTATATCTTATAAACTATACTTGATAGTGTAAAGACATATATGTATGACTCATATATTGAATGACTTGATAACTCAAACAATGAATACCTATAAAACTATCATCTAGAGTTCATAAATGAGAAATGCATATCTAGAATCCATATGATGGTTATCTAGACTCGTTTGGTTATTGAACCAATACAGACATGCATGTCTTATTTGTTGTGTAATTTGACAAAAGGATCTTCACTAGATGTTGTGGGAGATTGACTATTTTATTAGCACCAATGCATATTAATGTATATAGACCTTTTAGAATGAATGCTAAAGGTGGTTACAAGTACCTCATTATATTTACTGATACGGTCAGTAGGATATTGAAATTTGTATTTAATGAAATACACGTTTTTATATCTTGAAGTATTCAAGGAGATCATAAATAAAGTACATAACTAAATTGGTAAAAGTATTAAGATATCTTGATACGATCGATGTTGAAATGTAATAAATCAAGAGTTTGAGGACCTTTTGGGAGATCATGATAGTGTATCATAATGAGCTCCACCTGAAACATACTGATATGTTAGAAAGAAGGTATCTCACCATGTTAAGTCATGGTAAGATTATCAATAAAATCTAGCTAATCTTACAATTTCTTTTGGGCACATGCTTAACACTAAAATAATGTACCATCTAAAATGGTTCAAAAGACACCATATGAGATATGGAATGGGAAGTGTCTTGATGAGTCATTTGTAGTGATTGGGATTTAAAGCTTGTATAAGAAAATAGTTTCTTAAAAAGACTTTATCCACAAATCACATGAATGTTATCTTGTTGATTACTACTTATATTCCAACCCGACAACAAAGAGTTTTTTGCTAGGATGGTTGAATTCCTAAAAGGAACTTAGTTCCAAAGGAACCAATGGGAGTAAAAGTAGAACTTGAAATGTTTGAGACAAACAAGTAAATATTGAACCTAACGGGGTACAACAAGGAACAAGGACAATCAAAAAATGATGTGGAATCTCAAGTTCCTTGTGTAAACACAGAAATCATAGTTTTAGTAGAAAACCTTGAGTTTGAAATATTATGATATCTTATAACTCAAGAAGGAGGTAAGAAAATAATAGCGATGAGTCAACTACCTACCTAGAACCTAGAAATGGCTTGAGGCCATGAGATCTATGATGGACTCCATGTAAACCAACAAGGTATGACCTTGGTGGATCCACCTGAAGGGGTAAAACCCATAGGGTGCATTTGGGTCTTTGTAAGAAGACCAACGTATAGGGGTAGATTGGTTGTAAGGAGTTTCAAACTAGTTCGAATTTTTGAATGTGATGAAGCCTTTCACCAGTTACCATGGTTAAATCTATCTAGATCATGATTGTTGTTGCAGCTCATTATGGCTGTGAGATTTGGCATATGGATGTTGAAATTGCATTCCTTAATTGGAATAACTAAGAGGATGTGTACGTGCCACAACCAAAAGGTTTTATAAATCCATTAATGCAAATAAAGTCTATAAGCTACAAAGGTCAATATGAGGATTGAAGCAAGCATCTTAGAGTTGGAATTTTCAATTTGATAAGATAGTCAAAGGGTTTGATTAGAGTCAAAATCAAGATGGAATCTATGATTACAAAATATTTAGTGGGAACATATTTATATTCCACATAATGATGTGGAATAACGTCCTTATCTTGCAAATGTTAAAACATGTCAAGGAAAGTACCTTCTATATGAATGGTTTAGGCAAAGCATCCTATGTTATAGGGATCAAGGTCTATAGAGATAGATCTGGAAAGTTTCTTGACCTAAGTAAAAGCACATACATTGGTAATATGGTGAAGGGTTCAGCATGCAAGACTCAATGAGAGAAAACTTGTCCATGTTCCATGGAGTTAGTCTTTCAAGAGCCTAGTGTCCCAATTCTTATGAAGAATAGGAACACATAGATATATGCCATTGGATCTATCTTGAATACAATGCTATGAACTTATCTTGTTATCTTATATGTATTAGACATGACAAGAAGATATCTAGTAATCTTGTATGTATTTGACATGACGAGAGGATATCCAATCATCTCATATGTATTGACATGATGAGAGGATGTATATATACCTACCTAGAAAACTTGTATGTATTGGACATGACGAGAGGGTAAATGTCAGATACCAGTGGGAGTCACTAAACTACCATAATGAACATCCTTAGATGCTTGTAAAGGACTTAAAGGATTGGTTCTGTGGTTATGGTAATAAGGAAGAATGGGATGTAAAGGGTTACACCCATGCAAGATTCCAAACTGACAAAATGATCGTAATAGTGTTTGATATTAAATGAGAACTGCAAGCTAGAAAGGGTTCTGAGCTAATGACAATTGTTCTAATCTATAAAAGAAGATGAGTATCTCTATGTTATGAAAATAGCAGAGGATAATGTATGAATCAAGAACTTCATATGGGTGAAATTGTATGAGGCTCCAAACTATTGATGACACAGAAGAAATACTGATGATAATAATAGAGCTACTAGTTAGGCTGGGAATCTCATATAGAATATTGAGGCACTTCCATCTCATACGAGTATGTTTACAATAAAGAGATGTGAAAATTCAAAATACCGACTTAAGGCAAATGTTGCTAAACCCTCTATAACAGCACTTGCTCAACAGAAGCATGATGGTCATGTTAGGTGACTCGGGATGAGATCCGTGGGTGATTGGCTCTAAGTGGAAGTGGGAGTCTATTGGTATGTATGCCGAGAGAGCCAATCATATGATGATTGGGATATGGCATTAGATACATGATTTTATAATAACAATAAAGGCAAGATTCCAATTCATCTATTTCACTCATTTATGAGATAATGAGGATACATAATGAATGTCTAGAGAATTATATTACCCAATGACATATGTTTTCAAGTTACTAACCTTGTGGATGAGATCATACGGATGTTAAGAGTACATATATATATTCATTATGTCCCTGAATGATTGCTATTGTGGAAGGTTGATAGACAATAATAACACCTAAGATCAGAGTGTGAGTTGGTTGATGACTATATCTCATTAGTCATGATATGGCAATATCAAAACAAGCACAAAGATACATGTTAGAGAACAGTGTATCGAACAGACCCAATGTGAGACTGACACATGGAAACCATCTTCATGAAATTCATAATCATCTCTCATAGTGATGGTGGTGGTTGTGGTTCTTAGACCTGAAATCACTGCACTCATCACATGTCCTTGGGTACACTTTGACATCATCAAACGCAGTCCTGAAATATGGGTCGTTATAATGGTGATGATTGGGTGACTTTGACACATGGGGATTGACTATGAGTGATAGATATTGGATTTGTCCCTCATATACGGAGTATGATATCCTAGGCCTCTTAATTATAAAGACTAAGAAAGGTATGGCCATACACATGTGAATCAATATGTTGAGATCATATATATCTCATGCAGTATGCTCTGGTTCAAGAAACAAGATTGAATAATAATGAGGATGACTGCTCCATGCTTCTAGTTCAATCTGGATATCAGTGACAAAGGAACTATACAAATGTTGTAACACCATTCACATATTGTAGGTTGAAGTTTCTCCCCAACTTTCCATTCACTTGGGTAGCAATGATGTGCGACTAGGCACCACTAATTGCTTATAATGTCATAAGCTAGTTATGGACATTCACTGCCGAAGTGATATGGGACTTATAGGGTCACACACATAGGAACTCATCTAGAAGAGGAGTTTGATCTTGAATGATAATTGAATTCATTACTAAAGTATTTAGGTATTTCAATTCACACAATAGATCAGCTAACTAGACTGCCAAACAATTGGTTCAAGTGTTGAGACTGCTATTTGGAGTGTCATGCTGATTATATTTTACATTGGTTGGAATTTTTCCTGACCTAAGTTGTGAGATGGCCATCTAGCTTGTGCAAAATGGCCATATGGCTGGTGCAAAATGGCTATCTAGCTTGTGAGAAATGGTCGTCTGGTTTGGTGTGAGACGCCTGTCTCAGTTGCACCAAATGACCATTTTGGGGGTAAGTCAAGTTGAGTACTAATTGGAATTGAATTGCCAACATATGTGCAGAACTGGAAGGTGCAAAATGGTTGTTTCACTTAGCAAAACGACCATCTCACTAGGTGAGATGACCATTTCATCACATGCAGGTTATGAAACTTCTAGAAAAGTTGCAAAAATTCAAGATCTACTTGTCCTTTCCACTCCCACTTTAGTCACGTATTGACTGGGGACTGCGAACCCTGCCCCTATCCCCTCCTATATATAGCGGGGTACTAGGGGCTTCCCAAGGCACAACTACTACACAAACAATTGTGAATCATTTGCTCTAACAAGTGTTGCCCTCTCTGGTTGTGGTAACCACGAGAACCCAGGCAAGTCCTACCCGACTAGGGATGGATAGCCATGGGAGTGAAACAATTGAGGATCATTATTGTAGGAGAGCATATTGGTGACGCATACACCAATGGGAGGGACAACTCCTTCATGTCCATTTTGTACAGAAGTGAGATCACCTCTCTACTAAAATGGTAAACAAAATCCAAGGAATAGCAGTGGAAGCTAAAAACTCGACTATATTCAATTTAATAGAGTACATAAATTTTCCCAAAATGGTGTACATGATTTATACAAAAAGACGATCTAAGTAGAGGGAAACTAGACTACAACAATATGTCTCCAACAAAAATAACTTAAAATGTAAGGGAAGGATGGACTCCTTTTTCCTAGTCATAGGCTGGTTCACCATGCTCCTATTGTGCACTCTGGTCCTAACCTGGGTAGTTGGGATCACCCAGCAAGAGGAGAGAAAATGTATGTGTTAACCCAGTGCATTGATATAAAGGATAAAGAGTCCCCAAAAGGGGAGGGGAGTTCATCTCTATGGATGTTGTAAGTATCCTCAGGACCAAGGAAGGTCGAGATGCAATATGGGTTAAGGTAGATCACCTTTCCTAGATGACATGAGAAAGAAAGAGTTTTGTCAAGGGACAGATCTGGTTGAACTACCCATGAGAGAGATGGTGCAACTACACCATGAAGTGAGTTCAAAGGTTTTTGAGTTTGACCTAAAGGTTCCCTTCCACAAAGTGGAAGTGGGTACATGAAGAACTCAATGTTAGTATAGTTTATCACCCCCTAACTATGGTTAGTACGATCCAGACTAAAGGAGTCTGATGAGGGCATATGTACTCGATTTGGGGTGATAGTTAGGGACAGTTTTGTCCTATGAAACATGTGATGATGACCACCATAGCCAGTATCGGGATTTAAAGAATCTCTGTAAGGGAGGTTGTGTCGGTCACCACTTCAGTAAAGTGATGCTGGTGAAAGGACCACGTGATGGTTAGAAAAGGGCCACAGTGCGTGTAAACGAAGTCGCTTTGATCATGCAATAGCTGAAAGGAGCCTAGAGACGACGGTAGTCGTGAGCAGATACAAAGTAGACTGACATGCAGTTCACTGTGGAAGAATATGTGACATGAAAATCCGACCCCTCTAAGTTATAACTAAGAGAGATGAGCCCCTGATGCATGGGTTCATTTGACATGGTTTGGTGGAGAAGGTTAAGTTTGACCTTACCCCTCAAGATGAAGTAATGGGTGATGAGTTTCATATGTCCAATTTAGAGCACTATGTGAGGTACCCGACCATGTGCTGAGCAATGAACCTAGTGAGCCCCAAGGGAGGCTGACATGGCCTGAGTCACCTATGCAGTTTATAGACGTCGGGATGAAAGAACTCAGAGAACAGAATATGTGATGATAAAGGTTCTGTGGAAGCGCCATGAGTATGGTAAAGCCACATAGGGGCAAATGATGGACATGGAAAAGTCTTATCCTGAATTGTTTGTTTGTTTGATAGAATTTTGAGGACAAAATTCCTATAAGAGGGGAAGGATGTTACGACCCCAAATTTTGGGTTCATTTGGTGAGAAATGTAATTTCTCAAATTAAAGATATTTGAATAGATAATGATATAATTTGCTTCAAATAAATGGATTTCTTTTACAATAGCCTTGATGTCTGTGTTGTGGGCTTTATTGGCTATTGAGCCCAAATAACAAAAAAATTCAATTAGTAAATGAATAATTGAATATTTGAGAAAAGAAAAATGTGGAAACCTCTAGAAGGCAAATCCAAAGAGGGATTTCGTGCCTCTTGGGTTCCTTGAGTTCCAAGGAGTCCAAAGTTGCAAAAGAAAGCAATAAGAAAAGAAAAGATTAATTAAGTACTTCCTTATTAAAAAAGAAATTGAAAACAATGAGAAAATGTGGAAAATAAGTGGAAAGAGACATAAATGAAATTTCTTGGTGAAATTTCATATCCATGAGGTTGCTAATATTAAAAGGAACGCCAATGAGGAAAATAAAAGAGAAATAAAAAGAAATCCTCAAAAAGAGATATTTGAATGAGAAATAAACAAGATAATGTGAAATAATGCATAATGATGCATCTCGAAGGATAATAAGTATCTAATAAAAAGAATTTCGAAATAATGGAATGTGTTGGGATCCAAGGAGTCCCAATAAAGAGGAAAGAAAGAGAAAATACCAAAGTTGCAAAATAAAAGGATAATGTATTAATGAATTTTGTATTGTTTTTCAACAGGTGGTATTTTCTATTAAAGGATATATTGTTGCTTTGAGAAAATGGATTTCGTGGCCAATAGAGTTAATGCCAAGCACAAGGAATATAAAAAGAAATGTTTTTCGTTTTTCCTTAAGGACCAAGGATCAAAGAGAAATGAGGAAATAATTAAAAGAGAGGATTACACCTAAATAAGGAAAGTAGGTTTCCTATAGATAAAGGGGCCTTTTTTGCTTCGTGGGCAAGCATATTAGGGCATGGCTACTCTCCCCTATAAAAGGGGTAGAGCCCAGGGTCGTGTTGCAAAGAGTTTCACGTATCCCTTTCCTCTTCTTCTCTTTCTTGGAAAGCAAACCCTAATCAAAGGAAGGGATCTAATCCTGAAACAACGGAGGATCGTTTGGTGGTCTTGATGGAGGAAGGGAGTCTCCACGACAACCCAGGAGGAATTAGGGATCAAACTCGTGCGCCTATCTTCAAGCACTCTGTCCACAGGTCTGCAGTTTGCTGCAACCGCAGTAGCAAACGTGGCCCGTTTCTCGCTCAAGAACGGCCGTGTGGGCCACGATCTGGAAATGCTCGAGTGCGCCCATGTGCGGTGGAAGTAGGGCGGCGACCGGTGTGGAGCCTCGGGCCCAGGGCAGAGAGGAGAAGGGTCGCGAACAGTTGTAGGTGGTGGCCGCTAGGGCTAGCCGAAGGTGGGAGACGACCCCTTGGTCGTTGGACAGAAATGACCTCCCGCGGGCTAAAGAACGGACCACTTAACTAGGGGTGATAGCGTAATTCGGTTATGGTTTTAGACAAGCCAACGTTGCATGATCCTGATGACGTGGCATCCTCCGATTGGCCAAGTAAGTAAAATCTTGCAAAAATCGTATCTAATAAACCGTAGCTCGGATAAATGCAAATAATATATGTATTTTGATCAGAAGAGCACAAGGAATCCAATAAAAATAGTTTTATAGCCTGAATCTGATCGTAATTCGAAATGTAGTGTAAATTATCATCTTTAATGAATTAAAGGTTAAGAAACCCTATTTTGTTATGATTAATGTGTTTAATAAGGGTTTAATGGATCTTTAGGGTTGATGTTAACCTGTTAAATGTAAAAAGGTACATTATGATAAAAAAGAAAGAACTTTACACATGATTAGTCTAATTTAGAGTTTATGTGCTTAAATATGCTTGAAATTTGAGAAGGGCATAAAGTTATCATCTTTAATGTTTTAATTAAGGAAAAACCCTTAGTTTTGATGATGGATGGACTTAATAATGTTATTTGGATAATTCAAGCTAATAATAACATGTTGTTAATAAAAGTGAAAATAGGATCTAAAAAGATGATCTTTTTATATATATAATTGGCTTAATTTAGGGTTTCGTGCACGATTATGCATTAATGAGTTTGAAAACCCTAATTTAGGAGAATATGTCTTTTAATTGGTTTAATTGTTCAAATACATGAATAAATAAGGATATGATGATCCTAAGTCAAATTAAGTATAAAAGACTATAAAATTAGATAGTTGAGCAATTAAGGTTCATATAAATGGAAAAGAGTATTTTAGGGTTTGTTAACCTAAAAAGGGATGAAGTTTGAGAAATTGATCTAAGAAACCCTAATGAATATTAATGAAACCTTAATGCAGATTAGAAACCCTAGAAAGAGAATCCAAGTCAATAAAGTAGATCCTTGATAAAGTGTGTAATAAATAGAGTACATATTCTTTTCAGGAATTATGTGATGATTGAGTTACTTGCTTGGATATGTTGATTGGCTTGATTGTATATACATGAAGTATATGTTGAATAATCTGTATGACTCATCAAATCAGGTATGTGGTTACGCTTATGAATAATCGCTCTAGTTTCACGGCGATTCCCGAAGTTTTAATCGGTTGCTTGAAAATAACTGTTGGATGTTTATTTATTTCATGCAACTATAAAGTGACTATGATTATCACTATAAATGTGCGTATATAACTGACTAGATCCGGGTCCACCTCTATTGCTTTGAAAAGGCTAAGAAAAAGGGGTAATCCTAGAGCAAGGTCTAGGTTACCGAGAGTTAGAAATTGGGCTACCTATGTGTAGTGCCATGAGACTCATTAGCCTGCCATGAGTTAAGGAGTGGGCTACTTATGAGTAGTGTCGTGAGACTCAACCCTAGAAATTGGTTCACTTATAGGTGGATCATGAGGGGTTTAATGGGGACAACATAGAGGATAGGGTACTCTTGGATCGCGGAGTTATATCTAAAATGCAATCTTGGTTGTTAAATGATTAATTGAATGATTGCATTGTTAACGTATTTACATGATTATTGTTTCCCCCACATACTAGCTTCGGCTGACCGACATTTTGTTTGTAGGCATTTTAGGTACAAGCCAAAAGGACAAACAGTAAATTGTCACGTTGTGAAATACATGAAGTAAAATACAAGGAGGATTAGTTAGAGTAGAATCCTTAAGTGGATAGAAGTTTAGAGATCCAAGTTTTCAAAAAGGTATGCAAACATTTATTTTCTTATAGCTTTCAATATAGTATGTTAAAATTTGATAATTATTCTTGGTTAATTGCCGAACCTTTGATCTGGAAGTCATGGGTGCGGCTTCGACCTCTCGGTCACCCTTAATTGGGGGTTATCGGGAGGTGGGGTCGTAACAATTGGTATCAGAGTGTAGGTTCCTCAGTTAACCATTAATAATTATTAAATTTTACAAACTCCATAGAACCCAAGGGAGTTATTAGAGGATTATATGAAAGACGGAGGTGTCTAGAAAAGGATCACGCCCGGGGGCTGACAATATTTTCCTCCGCACCGCTAGTCAGAATATGAGGACTCCTGGATCCTTGTGACTGCCTGGCCAAAGTCTTAGGGTATGAATTGAAATAAGATACCTTTAGGACTTTCTCATCTTATTCATCCATTTTCATCACAAATTCCCTTAAGGACCTTAAGGATTAGGGTTTTCTCTCTCCACCTCTCCCTCGTAAGGTAAGGGTAAGATTAATAAGGTCTAAGGAATCCTCCATCAAAATATTGAAAGGCATGTAAATAAGATGTCATGGACATAAGATTAATAGATTAAGCGCAAACTAGAGAATAGATACATGCTTAGGTCGTATGACATAAGTTGTCATGTCCTCAGAAGAGACCTGAGGCTAGACCTTCTTGTCAGGAGGATAAGTTAGTCTTGGAGATAGAGATCTCCATTTCAAGGAGAGACCTGGCACATCCTATGAGGATGATGTTAACCCTAACCCTAAGTGAAGGTTAGAGAGAGATGAGTTGGACCAGGTGTTTGAAAGGACATGCCTTTGGGATGCCATATGATCCATGGGTGACCTAGCACCTTTGGCAACCCAAACCTGGGAAGGGTCGTGCATGTTAGGGTAAAGGATAGCTCCTTAGATGATAATGTTAGCAAAGGACCTTAGAAACCCTATGGGCTTATGCAAGTAGGGCATAGCATACAGGGTACGTTAGTGGTGTGAGCAAAGGGTTGAAACCCTGACTATGAGAGTATGAAGGGTGGCTTATGAAATAAGCATAAAGAACTATGGATAACCTTGAGCGAACGTAAGTTGAACATAGGCTTCATCCAGGTAAGGGCATGCTTTCGAGGTTGATCCTTCATGAAGAGAGGACCTCTAATGGTGAGGTTGGGTGTAGGGTTAGCTCTAGAGAGAGAAGGAAACCCAGCAAGAAGGTTGGAAGCCTAAAACCCCGAGATATGAGGAACAATGGATGATAGTGGTTGCCTCATGATCGATCCCTGGAGGTTGATGATATCTTGGTTGCCTTTAGAGGGACCAAACCCTGGAGAGATAAGATGAAGCTTCTGGTACCTATGTGCCTACGGTATAGGTGTTTACCTTCTGAGGTAGGAAGAAGAGTTCCTTAGACCAAGAAAGGTTTAGTAGCAGGTTATGAGGCCATGTACCTTGTTGGTTGTCCTTAAGGAGGACCCAACTCTAAGTGTTGCTCGAGTTGAAGGATGACAAGGAGTGCATGTCATGCCTTTTGCATGCTTGGTTCGTAGTTAAGAGATTGAGCATGCATTTGGACACCCAAAGTGAACCTAGGGTTCCTGACCTAAGAGGGGAAGTGGTACACCTAATGCTCATGATGAAAATTAAGTTGCTATAGTTTTGATAATGGTACGCCTCATGTATAAGGGAAAAGGGGAGCCCCTTTAGTTTAAGGTATGTTTGATGAACCCCTCACAACTAGGTTGATGATAAAGGAAAGTATGACCTTGACCCAGCATCGAGGAAAGAGGACAAGTATGACCTAGCATGGTACAGTAGGTGATTTGCTTGTGCTTTAATAGCTTTCTAGGGTTAAGTAGGCTCATGTGGATGTAAACCCTAGACCTAAGAGCTTTTGTGACCTGGTTGTCAAGAGATAGTTTTCCTCCCATCCTGGGAGAGGGACCCCTTTGGTAGGGTGTATATTAGTTTTGTTGGTTTAAGGTAACCTAAAGAGGTCTCATAGGATCTTGAAAAGCTAAGTGAAAAGTACATGGTATGAGAATGAACCTGTAGACCCATAGATATCCATCTCTAATTGCATATGGATGTGTTACCATGGAGGTAACCGATATGGGGCTTGACCAAGGTAGGCAGGTTGCCATGATCCCTATGAAAGGATGAAAGCCAGCCCATGAATGCAGAAAGAGAGATGATGAAGACTTGGGTAAGGTTCTAAGTGAACATGTACTATAATGGAGAATCCTAAGTCTATCCTAGGGTCAGATAGGGATAAGACCGATAAAAGTAGGAGTTACCTAATTCCCCAGTTGCACATGACCATAGGGTCGGGAGGTAACAACTATCATTGTCTGAGGGCCATGGGTTAGGAGATTGATCACCTTCATGAACTCATGGGACCCAAAGGGCATATGAGTAGGGCACTCTCTTGATGCTGGAGGGAAGAGGGATGACCCTAAAAGAGTCGGTACCCTACAGACCTAGAGGAGATGACCAAGGATATAAACCTCAGTAGGTTCAAGACTAGTTTGATATCATGATGTCTGTGATGTAGAGATATATGTGGCATGTTGCAACTTAGATGTAAGGGAGTATTGGCAAGGTGGGATGTACCATCTCTACTCTTGGAATAGGAAGAACTCTATATTTAGACTGCAGCCAAATGCTTATTTCCTCTTGCCCAGGTGCGGCGGAAGCAAGGCGGCGACCGACGTGGAGCCTCGGGCCCAGGGCAGAGAGGAGAAGGGTCGCGGACAGCTGCAGGTGGCGGGCGCTAGGGTTGGCCGAAGGTGGGAGACGACCCCTTGGTCGTTGGACAGAAATGCCCTTCTAAGGGCTAAAGAACGGACCACTTAACCAGGGGTGATAGCATAATTCGGTTATGTTTTTAGACAAGCCAACATTGCATGAGCCTGATGACGTGGCGTCCTCCGATTGGCCAAGTAAGTAAAATCTTACAAAAATCGTATATAATAAACTGTAGCTCGGATAAATGCAAATAATATATGTATTGTGATCAGAAGAGCACAAGGAATCCAATAAAAATAGTTTTATAGCCTGAATATGATCATAATTCGAAATGTAGTGTAAATTATCATCTTTAATGAATTAAAGATTAAGAAACCCTATTTTTTTATGATTAATGTGTTTAATAGGGTTTAATGGATCTTTAGGGTTGATGTTAACCTGTTAAATGTAAAAAGGTACATTATGATAAAAAAGGAAGAACTTTGCACATGATTAGTCTAATAAAGAGTTTATGTGCTTAAATATGCTTGAAATTTGAGAAGGGCATAAAGTTATCATCTTTAATGTTTTAATTAAGGAAAAACCCTTAGTTTTGATGATGGATGGACTTAATAATGTTATTTGGATAATTCAAGCTAATAATAACCTGTTGTTAATAAAAGTGAAAATAGGATCTAAAAAGATGATCTTTTTATATATATAATTGGCTTAATTTAGGGTTGCGTGAACGATTATGCATTAATGAGTTTGAAAACCCTAATTTAGGAGAATATGTCTTTTAATTGGTTTAATTGTTCAAATCCATGAATAAATAAGGATATGATGATCCTAAGTCAAATTAGGTATAAAAGACTATTAAAATAGATAGTTGAGCAATTAAGGTTCATATAAATGGAAAAGAGTATTTTTGGGTTTGTTAACCTAAAAAGGGATGAAGTTTGAGAAATTGATCTAAGAAACCCTAATGAATATTAATGAAACCTTAATGCGGATTAGAAACCCTAGAAAGAGAATCCAAGTCAATAAAGTAGATCCTTGATAAAGTGTGTAATAAATAGAGTACATATTATTTTCAGGAATTATGTGATGATTGAGTTACTTGCTTGGATCTGTTGATTGGCTTGATTGTATATACATGAAGTATATGTTGAATAATCTGCATGACTCATCAAATCAGGTATGTGGTT